>QJPP01000102.1:0-485472 GCA_003996215.1 Jaltomata sinuosa
ATTTCAGTGGTCGGATCAGTGTGAGGATAGCTTCCAGAGGCTTAAGGCCTTATTGACTTCAGCTCCAGTTTTGACTATGCCGGTTGAGGGTCAGAGCTTCTCCGTGTATTGTGATGCTTCTGGGGTTGGTCTTGGTTGTGTGTTGATGCAGCAGGGTCGAGTAATAGCATATGCATCGAGGCAGCTGAAGGTTCACGAGCGCAACTACCCCACTCATGACTTAGAGTTGGCGGTGGTAGTTTTCGCGCTCAAGATCTGGAGGCATTACTTATATGGAGTTCACTGTGATATCTTCACCGATCACCGTAGTCTTCAGTATATCACGAGCCAGCGGGAGTTGAACTCGAGGCAGAGGAGATGGGTCGAGTTACTGAAGGACTATGACTTCACTATTCTGTATCATCCGAGCAAGGCAAACGTGGTAGCGGATGCCTTGAGTCGGAAGATAGTGAGTATGGGTAGCCAAGTAGCTTCTCTTTTCAGTTTCAGAGCGACCGTTGGCCTTGGACATCGCCAGTCCTTGGGCTAAGGCGTTTTAGTTAGGCTTGACTTGTCGGATCCTAGGCAGAGTCTCCGCCATGTTGGAGGTTCGTTCTAATTTGATTGATCAGAATTCAGAGCGTCAGTTTGAGGATCAGCAGTTGTGTGACTTCGTGCATCGGTTGTTCAGGGTGAGACCAGTCCGGGCTACTCTAGATTCAGATGGGGTTCTGAAGATTTGATAGCCGCCTTTGTGTTCCGAGGATTAGTGATTGTGATTCAGTTGATACTTCATGAGGCACATTCGTATAATACTCCATCACCTGCAGCAGAAAGATGTATAGAGATTTGAGACAGCTTTACTGGTGGAGTGGTATGAAGCGGGATATAGCAGAGTTCGTGTCTCGGTGTTTGAACTGCCAGCAAGTTAAGTTTGAGCACATGAGACCTGGTGGTTTGATGCAGCGACTTCCCATCCCTGAGTGGAAGTGGGAAGGGATTACTATGGACTTCGTGGTTGGTTTGCCTCGTACTTCTCATGGGTTTGATTCCATATGGGTGATTGTTGATAGGCTGACCAAGTCAGCACATTTCTTGCCGGTTCAGACATCTTATGGCGCGGAGAGGTTAGCTCAGATCTACCTTCGTGAGATTGTTCGGTTGCACGGGGTCCCAGCTTCTATCATTTCAGACCGCGACACTCAGTTCACATCTCAGTTCTGGAGGGCTATTCAGCGAGATTTGGGTACAGAAGTTCATCTTAGTACCGCTTTCCACCCTCAGACAGATGGCCAGTCCGAGAGGACCATTCAGATTCTGGAGGACATGCTTCGGGCCTGTGTTCTTGACTTTGGAGGTTCATGGGATCAGTTTGTTCCCTTGGCAGAGTTCGCCTATAATAACAGCTTCCATTCGAGTATCGGCATGGCACCTTTTGAGGCTTTGTATGGCAGGCATTGCAGATCACCGGTAGGTTGGTTTGATGGTTTTAGTGCTGGGCCACAGAGCACAGATTTGCTTCGAGATTTCTTAGACCGAGTCCGAGTGATTCAGGACAGACTTCGGGCAGCTCAGAGCAGGCAGAAGAGTTATGCTGATCGTCGGCTTCGTGCCTTGGAGTTTAGCGTCGGTGACTTGGTGTTTCTCCGTGTATCGCCCATGAAGGGCGTGATGAGATTTGGTAGGCGGGGCAAGCTTAGCCCCAGGTACATTGGGCCGTTTGAGATTCTGCAGAGGGTTGGTAGCGTTGCCTATCAGTTAGCCTTACCTCTGATGTTTTCAGCTATACATCCTGTGTTCCATGTTTCGATGTTACGTCAGTATGTCCCGGATGAGTCTCATGTGTTGCAGTGGGATTCAGTTCAGTTGGATGAGGGTTTAGCCTTTGTTGAGGAGCTGACAGCTATTTTGGCCAGAGATGTCAGGAGATTGAGGTCTCGTGAGATCCCGGTTGTTAAGGTTCAGTGGAGGCACCGTCCAGTCGAGGAGGCTACCTGGGAGACCGAGAGAGATGTGCGGGATCAGTATCCGCAGCTATTTTAGCCTTCAGGTACCCCCTTTACCTTGTCTTTCGAGGACGAAAGCCCTTTTTAGTAGTGGATGATGTAATGACCCTTCCGGTCATTTCCACGTATAAGTTTTGAAGTCAAGCAAATCGACAAAAGATATCGTAAGACCTTTAACAAATTTTCTAAACTTTGGGTCAAATGTATCAGGGCTTTTCTCTCAATATATAAAGAGTTAGAAGTCCCCCGAAATACCAAATCGAAGGTCTACGAGTCTAGTTTCCAACGCACAAAACCTCACATCCAACCGAACTCGGAGTAAAGAGTTATGAATGTTTTACCGCGGACTGTCTGGCAGAAAACGGGTTACGAACTGGGTCGCGAACCGGGTCGGGTTAAACTCGATTTAAGCCTCGACTTCACGTTTTAAAACGCCATTTCAGTTCTGAAACAGTGATAAAACATAAGGGAGGATCCCGAGAGAATTCTTGAGTATCAAAATCGTGCGTTGGCGAATTACGAGCCTAAACTTAAGAATTTTATTAGCCTCGTGCGTGTATTTGAAAATACGTTATTTAAAAATTGAATTTGGTAAAAATTATATTATTATTGCCTTTTCAAAATATTTTAAAGGTTTATGAAAAATATATTTGATACGATATAAGTGTATATGTATTTATTTTATAATGTTTTTATACTCCGTAATATTTTAACGGAGATAGTAAATTTAGTTATGTTGAAATTTATTATTTTAATATAGTAGGTTTTATTCGAAATAATTTTCTATGAATTATGGTATATTTAAAATATTATATTTATTTTACCATGAATTTATTCAATACCCGAATACGTACGTAGCGGGGACCCACCTATCATTAATTGGATAAGGGGAGATGTGGTGTTGACACACACCCCCCCACGTGGAAACCAATTGAGGGTGTAGGCAATTGCTGCCAAACCTAAGGCAATTGTTGCCTTAACTTTTATTATATTTCTATTCTCTATTCACTACAAGCATTTCAATTCCATTATTTACTTTTGCTCCACAATTCTATACGGCACATAGATATTAGGCGGACAGGGATTTTGGGTGGATAAAGCATTTTATTCTTTGTTGTTCTTATATTTGATCACGGAAAATGGAAAGTCAATTATCTACGTCAAGTTGTTCCATCCCAAATCCGATACCGATTCCGATTTAGTTTTGGATTTTCTTGGAGTGGTTCGAGCTTGGACATCGTTGTCCTAGCAGCTTATCGTCGGACGACAGGTAGGTTACGGTTTATTTTCCCTAGACTCCGTATATATAAAATAAAATTGTATTAATGGGCATCCTTGGGTTGGTTTATTAGGTTGGTACCACAGACCTCGACCGTTATTCATATCCGCCTACTTTTGTTCCTCCGTTGTTTGTAGTAATTGCCGTTATATTTTATTTACCCTTGTGGTCCTGTGAGGCCTTGTTGACTCTGGAACATAGAGGTGGGATTTTGGGAATGTCCGCGAGTCCCGGACATAGAAGTATCCTTCTAGGCTGGTTATGCTTGATGAGTAGCTGTGGGCCTGTGCAGGGTCGATAGGTGATTGTGAGCTGCGGGGCCAGCTATTGGTGTGATCATCCCATTTCCAGCATATAAAGAGGTTTTATCCGTATTTTCCTGTGGTTTGGCTTCGGGCCTACTGGCATATTTTCTAAACCTTGCATGGCCCGGGGGGCCCCTTTTTGATGGAAATGATTTGGAAATGGTTGATTTCACTTGTGGAGATTTTTGGGCAAGAAAGTAAAATTATGTTTAAAATCATCAGTTTTATGATTATCGCTAGACTCGGCAGGGCCGGGGTGCTAGTTGAGTGTTCTTGTTACTTGAGATGATTTTTAGCCTCGGTCGGACCGAGCACCTGAGATGACTTTTTATTGTTTAGACCCGGCTACGCCCGGGCACCCTTGGAGGGGTTTTTGAGGTATTTTCCTACTATTTTTAGTCCTGGACAGGGTCTGGGCATGCATATTCGAGACTGGGTCTCTATCTTGATATCGAGACTGGGTCTCTATCTTGATACATGTTCTGATACTGAGTTTTAGTATGGGGTCTGGGACCTCCATGGACCTTGCTATCCGGGCCAGGGGCTACGGGCTGCGTGTGCCGGAGGAGGGGTATACGGTGGAGTAGAGGTATACGGGCAGAGTCCTTCCATGGAACCTACCTGCTGGCCGGATCGGCGCCGGAGGAGGTACATACAGAGATACTATGGCACTTGAGATCTTCATGCATCATATCATTCATGTTTGAGGCTCCACCCTTGTTTGCTGTTTGCTGATTGTACGCTCCGGTAGTATGGGATGCTGGAGAGTTTGTTTTCACTTGTTTGTGTTCCTCGGTTGTATGGGCGGCCGAGGACTGTAGGTAGACTTTTGCTTTTACTTACAGAATTGTTCTCTATTATGGATAAGTATGAGATTGGTATGATTAGTTGAGTTGATTCATGTCTCTGAGCATGCCTATTATTACTCTTTCTCTATTCTTCTTACACTTGAGGTTACCGGTATACCGTCCATTTCGTAAACTTATTTTGTATACACTGTTATTGCAAGGACCCCAGGTGCGTTGTTTCTTACTTTCACCTGTGCCTATGGTGTGTATATTCTGCTTACTAGCCTCACATGTGGTTCTGTTGATTTCCCTCTGGGCTAGTTCCTGTGTACCTTTCGTTGATTTCTGTGACTGCTTGCTTCTATTCTGTCTATTACTGCGCTTTTATCTTATATGTGCCCAGTCGGCCTATGATACCTACTGGGTACCTTATGCTTCGCATTTGGTGCTCACCCCTACCCCCTGCATCTTTGGGTGCAGATCCTAGCGTGGGCCATCGCCGTAGATCGTTGTGATTCGTGCTTGGAGATCTGTTGGGACTACTTCAGGCTGAGGGTGAGCTCTTGGCAATCGGAGCTTAGCTTTAGTTTATCTTTTGCTTCATGTACTCTATTACCATTCAGAGACATCTGTATATATAGTTTTGGTTTATTTGCACTCCATGTATGTAGTTGGCTCTGTACTATGATACCAGGTCTTGGGGTTTGGTTTAGTTTCCGCATATGTATATATTTATATCCATGTTATCCATTTTATTCGTCTTGTTCCCTTATTTGCTAGATAGTAGCCCATTACTAACTGTTCTGGGCTACGGGGATTGGTTCACCTACCGGGGGTTGTAGGTGCCATCATGACCGAGAAATCGGGTCGTGACAAGAGAGAAACAAAAAATATCACTACTGTGTAAACGAAGAGTTTGAGAGTAAGAATTACACAATCTCCAATATGATTATTTAAAAAAAAAAAGAATAAATCATCCATTTTTCTACCGCATATCCTAGTTTGACATCAAGCTTCTGCAGTGGTTTTCAAGCTAGCACCCGTTTCAGCATATCATCTCGCTCGATTCCAAAAAAGAAAGAAAGAGACCTTCCATAGTTTTAGAATTCTGCTGATCCCAAGTATTCCATCTCTATCATTGCATATAGGAATATAGAAAGTAAAGAGGAAAAGGACGTTGTTGAGTACTATCATGACTCTTTGATGAAAAACCTAACTACCTTGCGGAGCAAACAAAAGGTCCCAAAATCACACTGCATGTATGAAACAAACTTTGCACAACCAGCTTACGTAGAAAAGAACAGGCTGAACTTCAGGCTGGGGAATGGGCAGTTGTGCCCGTCTTGGGGGAGGGTAAAAAGGGTCAGACCAGGAACCCCTTCCCGCATCGCAAGCGACAAAAATTCCTTCGGGAATCTCTCCCCCCGAGTACCAATTCAAAAGGAAGATAAGGAGAACAGTGAATACCCCAAGGTATTTTATACCAATGGGGATATAGGCACTCTCCTTTGTCTCACTCAAGTGAAACTTCATCAAGCCTATCCGCTCATATATTCCAAACCAGAGTTTATAGTTTCAAGATCGCGCTTTTAGTATGTGTGTGGTGAGATTTCCCAATCCCATGGAGGATGAAAATTTTGGATCGGATATAGAGTAGTTCAAAGGGAGTTAGGTACAGGATCTTTTTTCCCTTTCCTGACCTCAATCGTAAGATCAAGATCAGAAGTAGCAATTCCACTTCTTGCTCAAAAAATGTGAGCTTATATGAAAAAAAAGACTGGGTTAGTTGGTTGTTGACCAACAGAAAGTATGGGAGTTATTGGGCATAAAAGCCTTTCAAGAAATCCCCAATAGAACTCAAGAGAGCCCAATTGAAAACAGAGAGAATAGAAGGTTGCAAGCAAGAAGGTTGAAAAAAGTAATAATAAAAACAATCCACTACATAAGAAAAAATTGGAATTAGATTTTGGTTAGATAATGGATGACAATAAGCCACCGCCCAGTAGTGCTCTCTAAGCTTGATTGCTCTGAGCCGGTAATTGGTAGGTCTTATAACCTTGCAAGGCATAATCCACAAAAGGGGTTTTACTCTTTGGGTATGCTCGTGTTGCCGCCATCCATACCAAACAATGGTGGGATAATGCGAATAGTGACCATGAGCCATAGTAACCTAACGTTTGTCCAGTCAGAAAGGAAACCTCACTCATCTTCTTAACAGTCTGCAATAATTCAAATTGCTCCTTTGGATCACTAAGTAAAATCTTGACTCACATATACCGTGGTGTATTGTTGTCAACTCACATAGCCGCACCTACCAGCAACAACATGACTACTCTCTGCACGCCACTAAACGATGCTATTTGATGCTTGGGTTTTCCCAATACAAGAACTACAACCTAACCTAGATTAAAGGCTAAAGCCGTGGACTACACCACGTGAGAGCCTTCTATTTAAATAACATACTCCCTTTTGACCCATACCTTCATATCAAAGATGGGAATGATTGACTTTTGGCACCTAGCGCTCGGGAGGTTGTGCTCGACCGAAAGGGTAAGGGCAAAAATACTTGTATGGACGTAGTTCAGGAACGATGTAATTGAGACAACTAAGTAGAAGATGGAAAGATGTGAGACCAGCCAAAGGTGGTTCTATATAGCACTTACACTTTTACAACTCATACTATTTTATTTGAAATATACATAACTTTGGGACACATGCACATAGCCACTAAAAGTCAACCAAAAAAAGAGTTCAAACTCTTTTTTTTACTCATTAGGGAATATCGGCCAAATTAGTCTGAATGCCACTTTCTTTCATAACAAAGTCGTTATTCCCGGCTGGCATAGATAAACAAGAAAGACTTCTGTAGCCCATTTCCCCATTACGACAGAAAGTGTAAAATCACTTAATGTTATACTGACGGGCAAGGCCATAAAGGCCTAATAGGGAGAAAGAATTCATGAGACACCTAATTGAGACTGGGGACAGATACCAAGCACTTTCCCGCTGCTCCTGCCACCCGCTTGGCGGGCAAAACACTCGTTATCCTGACTTTTCACTCTGGTGGGGCTAGTTTATAAGTTAGCTAGCCTACTAAGGCCGACCAACTCATCCCCAATACTGAAAATATAAACTTAGGACTATGCACTCAAGAAGAGATGACTCCTTTCAATACAATAATTCTAGGAAAGCATAAATAAGTGAGGAGTTTTCTCATCTCAAAGACTAAGCGGATCTTCCCTTGCATGCGGATCTTAATGTCGTAGATCTTTTGATGGTCGGTAGTTGCTTTCTGCTCTCCTCCTTAGTGCCAACTCCGCTAGGTATAACGCCTTAATTTGGTACCGCTCTCGTGGCCCGCACTGAAACCATGCTTTACCCCTAGATGTCTAGTCAACTACTGCGCCTCAATGCATTTTGGGGAAAATCAACTAGCTCTGGGTACGAGTGGCGTTTCACCCCTAACCATAACTCACCCGCTGATTCTTGAACATCAATCGGTCGGATCTTCACTTAGTTTCACCCAGACGTATGATCTATATGCTTCAACTGGGTTATTCAAGGGCTCAAATAGATTGATTTGAGAACTTATTTCAGGGTTGTGGGAGAACTATCATAATCTCTTTCCCTCATCATTCAGCTCGGCCCCTTTCCTATTTTGCTTTGCCGCCTATTAAGAGAATAGGTCCCAAAAAAGCCACTATTTTTGAAGATTTGGGAAGTATTCGTGTCTATACAAGCAGTAGAGGCTTAGGAATACCACTTGCGGGTGATATCACTCGGGTTTTACTCGATATAGCCTTAAAGAATCTTTTTGATAGTCAATTTCCTAAAAGGTTTCCAGGTATAGCATTTCATAGATTCAATAACAAGGTTTCTACTTTCATAAGAAAGAATGAGAAAGTTTTCTTTGATGATAAAGCAGGGGATGACCTATTGGAATAACTAGGTTTGAGGGGGAAGATAGATTCTATTGGGCCAGGTGATGATCCACTTCCTCCTTATAACCCTTATTTGGACAAAGATGGTAAGGTAGGCATCGTGACTTCGTTGTCTCATTTTTTCTAGTTTAGGGAAAACTGGAATTTACGCTATATCAACCTTTCAAATCAAAAGGAGATTCCGCTTCTAATCTAATTAGATATCCACAACTTTGCCGTGAGCTTTGCTTTTTCTTTAATGCTTGCTCTGCCCCCTATCCCTATAGTTTAAGTGATAGTTCTCAGTTCTCTCTATGAGCTGATTTACACGCTGTCCCCTAGAGAGTTGGTACACATGGTTAGAAGCTCTGTACCTTCATGGCAGAGGCATTTACCTATTTCTTCTTCCCTTGGCCTTAACCGCTTGCTCCAATGGATTCGTAGCAATAAAATTAGGAAATCTTTTACGCAATAGCGTGTTTAAAGTCCTACTAAGATAAAGAAGCAGATAAAGCATCGGGTCTTGGAGACAAATAAGATCACATAGTACAACAAACATCTAAACCATGTGTGCATGATTGCTCGCCTATCATGAGTTTGACATGCGCTCTGAAGTTGTCTCCCCTTTTGAAGGGCTGAATAAGAGATAGAGCTTCGATCAATAAGAAGAAAATTATATACTAGAACTTCCTTCACGGGGAGAACCAAGAAAGGGATGAGCACTTGGGCATGAAAGATGCATGGATTTGACTTCTTTTCTTCTGTTATTGAAGCGAAAAAGCCAAAAAAAACTTTCTTAACTATCATTCTTCTTTGGCTTTACCACTACCTGAAAGGTAAGCATGACTCCTTAATTGAATGAATGACAATAATCTATTGAGCTTGGAAAAACCTGGGTCTTGTTGTGTAGTTGATGAGCTTCGGAACTAGTGATTTGAATGGAATGATTCCTCTCCCTTGGTTGCCTTCACTGCCTGTGAATCCCTTCTTTTTTTATTTTTTCTATTCCAGTAGTATTTATGCAGTCTGTCCATTAGTCATTCTCTATGGCTTCCTTTCTTTAGTAGAAAGCCCGTACGCTAAATAAAGAAGAGGGAGATGAAAAAAGCGTATCGAGCCAGTATTTGGTTGAACCAGTGATATTATTGGTTCACCCACATGATTTGGTCCATCTTTCTTTCCTCCATGAGAAATATATAAAAGCTATCACCACCTCAAGCAGTAAAACAAAGTCGTTATGGATATGTTACTAACATAGACAACTATGAATGTTATTCATTGACAGGAGTGACCGCTTTCTAGTCGTAGTTGGTACTACCTCTGTTCACTTCAGCATGCAAGGAACACCTTCGGGAAGAATCAAAGTTTTTCTCCTCTGCAAAGCTATCAATGCTTTATTCAAGATCTTTAGCAGTCGATCTTTCAAAATAACCCCGTAACTTCGGGAGAAGTGGTACTCTCCTATCTTTTGATTAGGAAAGTGGCACATACGATGGTGTAGTGACTATTTATTAAAAACACAGTACTTCCATAACAAATAGGCTAGCTTTATCTCTCAATTACATATCCTATGCTCGAGAAGGTCCCTCAGTTCCTCGGCCTCGAGAAAAGATTTACCTCTGTGGAAAGGATGATTCACTCGGATCAATATAAGAGTCCAACTATATTGCCAAAATCCATGTTATATATTTGAAAGAGGTTTACCTCCTTGCTTCTCTCATGGTACACTCTTCTTCCCTCCGAGCCGGTTAGTCAAGTGTTCACACCGAATTAGGTTTGACCTTATTCCAATCAACATCGTTCATTCTCCCCGCCCAGGAAGAACTTCACTCCCAATACCTTAAGCTAGCAAGACTAATAGGTTTAGACTAGGGCTTTTATGGCTTGTAATTCCTATTATATAGAATAAATATATTGAGCAATGCCTTTATTTTCTTGAATTCAAATTTTTTTTGCCTTTTCTCAGCTTGACACCCACATGCTAGCCTGGTCGATGAGAGCCGTCATATAACGGATTGTCCTGTCGGGTCTAATCAGCTGACCTTACCCCGTAAGGCCTTAAAGGGAAAGCTAGAGAAGGGGACCATCCTTTTTTGCGGCATGCTCCTCAGATTTACGTATTTCCAGGGGGCCTCAGGCCTTACTTAGTTGACTGACAATGAAAAAGGCTTGTGAAACTAAGTAGGGCCTTTTCCTTTTTTTTTGAATAACCCATTCTCATTATCTTTAATAAGTAAAGTAGGGTCTCCAGAGAAGGCATGAGGGTTTTCTAAAAGTCTCCACTCATTTCTTATGGATAAAGCTCTTAAGCTTAAGCTTTTAAGATGCGAGCCTTATGTGGATGATTTGGTAGTCTTTTCAAATGAACGAACCGACCACATCAAAAATTTACACAAGGTCTTCGAAAGGTTAAGAAAACGTCAATTGAAGATAAACCCGAAAAAGTAAGACTATGGCATTGAATAAGCAAGCATTGGTGGTACCCCTCTCGATGATTTTTGACTCTACATTGATTTTGTGTTTGAGTTGGAGGGCTCTACCTCCATCCATCGAGTCAAGTAATTCACTATCAAAAATTTATCCGCTGTTTGAGGGTAGTTTTGGTAGGAGATATAACTGCCATAGTGTGAATGGGAAGAGATTGTAAGACAGATTTAACAAGAGTAACTCTCCCATCATAGATAAGCATCTTGGATTGCCATCCCTTGATCTTAGAAATCACCTTAGAGACCATTCCAGTGAAGTAGATGATCTTCTCATCCGGCTCTTAATCAACAAAAGAAGGAAAAAGGTCTCACCTAGTGGACCATGATGACAGCAGAAAAGAAATGCAAGTACATACAACTACGGTAATGCCGCATCATTGATAAATAACCTTTCCATCCCAGCCTTTTACCCATATAGCATCTTACCAACCATCTTTAGTCCCTACCCCCATGTTAAACTATCCCATCACGAGCAATTGAATTTATTGAAATATGATTTTTTTGGTTAGAGATAGATTTGCTAACTCAATTGATCCTACTGTATTTAGATCAGGGTTCCCATTTAAGAAAGCTTGTTAGCTTTGTATTGGCTTCCATCTTATTTAACGGGGACCCTTAGTTGAATACCGATCAAAATTCTTTTTCATTTTTATACTTTTCCAATATAGAATTATTAGTTATGTTAAATACCCTGAAAAGCTGAAACCAATTATTCTGGTCCTTAGAAAAACTACAACTAGTCAGGAATTGCGTAAGAGAAGAGATGTCATAAGTAACAATAGTGCAAAACCAGGCGGCGGAGATCCACAAAGGTAACCGGATGCCTTGGGCTTACGACAAGGAGCGTCTGGAGTCTCTTAAGAAAGTACAAAGACTAATTAATATCATGACCGATCGGATTTAAAAAAGCCCTTCTCCCTTTATCTTCTCATCTATCTTCTTTATCTTCTGATCGGATCGCCTTCCTTCTTTCAAACCCAACTTGAAAGCTTTCTTAAAAAAATCTTTCTTTATTAAGAGTCCTTTAAGAAGCTAAGCTCCTTCAGATAGTAAGATTCACTTAACATCATACCTCTAAGCGCTCATGACTATCCGGGGCTTCCTCTTTCCCTTTAAAATAAAAGCAGTGAAGTCCATCCTAAAGTTCCAAATCTACATCCAACTTATTTTGTGTCTACTACTTATTTAGGTGCAAAGAGCCTAAGCAGTTCAAGATATTATATTTTAAGCCTGCTATTTTATTGATAAAATATTGTTCCATTGAGCTAAGGTCCAAAATATGGAAGAAAGAAGTATTTCCACGACTCTCCAGTAAATTTTGTTCCACTTAATCCCTCTTTCATGGCCACATCTCTTTCCGGCTAAGGAATGGGAAATCTTTATCCTGTTACATGAATCCAATTTTTATTTCATCCGAAACCTGTCCAGCTGATGCTGTCAGTCCACTACCAGATCTATCAACAAACCTAGGTCCAATATTTGCGTCTACGAGCTAGCCATCAATAGACGGATATCAATACGAATAGGTTTAGACTAGGGCGCCAACCCTCACTAGAAGTCAGTTTTCCCATGCCAGGTAGACTTTCTTTCTACAACCTTGACTAATAGAAAAGGGCTAAAGAAACCAGTCCATGACTTGACATCGGTAGAATGCTACCTCCAATTCCATGTATGTTCGATAGAGCCAAAGATTCCCCCCACTGATCGGAGTATGCTGATTACCCCCCGAACCGTACAAGATAGTTACCATCTATCATACGACTTTCTAACTTAACTTCTTTTTCTGGTCGTTCCGCTCTGTCGATCGATGGTAGTATAAGAGATCTATAACCCCCTGAATTTTTTTACTTAGTGGTTCCTGCTTCCTACCCATAGTTAGCATGTATCTCCCCCGGTCATAATTTAGTATCAAATCATAGACCCCCACCCTAATGCTATCTTCCTTATCTGTGAACCAGAACCTAGTGCATAGGTACTCTTTGATGAAGCGGGGATGAGATGATGTGTCATACTATGATCACGTACAGAAGTGTTGTCCTTCATCTCGACAATATGGAACCTCTCAATAGATCCCGTTCTTTTATGGAGTCCTATCGGGATAGGTAGGTCAAAAACTTTTCCCTCCTACCTCCCTCCATAAGACCCTCTTTCTCTTTCCCTCTCGAGAAAGAAGATAAGAAAGGATTCATTTTTTCTTTCATGTGAACAGCCCTATCTTGTATCGAAAGGTTTTTCGTGCTATACACCATGTTAAGAAAGACCAACCTCCTATGTACCATACTCTTTTTCTCGAAAGGGGGTCCTTCTTATGATTCTATGGATGGCTATCCAAAAAGGGCGCGGACTCAGATAAGATAGGATTGTGAGCGTCGGGCCCTTTGGGTTTCATATTTTTTTCGAGTTTACCGTACCTCCATCCCCTATGTTAGGTGGCCATAATATTTTGTTACATTCTACCGCTGTTACACTAGAATAAAAAGTTCCACATGAGCTCCCATTCTGTGGCATGGTGCAGGATCGTTAGGGGAGTGGCTCCGGGTATAGATAGTGTTAAATCTGCAGGGGTCATGCAAATACATAGGCCCCTTCCATTCTCTTTTGGATGAATGGGGTGGTTTAGAAGGCACTTTCCAATCTATGATCCCTCGGAGCGAAGGGTTAGGGAGGTAGTATGGTCCTTCTGACTTCTAGCTATATGATATGCGGCCCCCACGAAGCCAATGAAGGGAAGTTTTTCAAGCTTCCGGGTGAGCAGGTGCCGGGGTGAAAGCTCAATCTAAGACATGAAAGTAGAATCACAACTGTCAAAGTAAGTAGCTCAATGCCAATGAAAAAAGACATGGTTTAGCTTAGTCTAGTCCTAAGGAAAGCTTCAAGAGAAGAAGGAGGAGTATGAGCTAGTTTTAGTGGCGTAATTGAATGAGATAAATAATGAGACAAATAAGAGCACTTAGACGACCTTTCTATCATGAAAACGCTAGTTGTTACCATTGTAGTTGCATGAATCAAAACGGATACTAGAGTGGGACCCTCCATAGCATCAGGTGACCAGGTATGCGATCCTATCTGTGCCTTGGGACCTATGAACTGAACAAAACAACAAAATGATGAAATGAAGTAGAATGAACAGGAGGCATCAGAGGAAGGACTGACGAACTTGTTACTTGTGTTTGGTTAACTACTTTACTGACTTGGGGTTCTTTCTGGTAAGTGGTATACCCACACCCTGAATGCATACTCACTATATCTATATATGTCAAACTTTCTCTTCGAAACCTCTCCTTATAGTCAAGTGGCTGAACGTCCCTCTCCCTTCTTTTGAATCTACGCGCTTCTGTTTAGTATGTCATTTATATGCTTCACCTTGGCATGCTTCCATCAGCGCTGAAAAGACAGCATTGAATGAGAAGAGAACAAAGGCAAGGCTGATGATGTGCCACTGTATATAGGGCTCAGAGAGAGTAGAAGCACTTTCCTTCATGCTGAGTGTGAACTTCTAATTTAAGGCTGGTCCAAGAGCATCGTAGAGTGCTAAACTTCCTTTTGGGAAGTGTAAGAACAATTGATCCTGCAAGGAAAGAAGTGCGCATTCGTGTTACCAGAGAATGCATAGAGGTTTTGGAGAAGAGGCAGCAAGCGCTGTGGGTAGAGCATGAAGCTCTCATTGTTCATGGAGCACTCGGTCGCCTGGAAGACAAGAAAAATTCAACAAAAAGTGTTTGTTACCTAAAAACACCATCTTTTCTTATTTTAGGGAAAATTCAAATTTCTTTTTTAATCATTGGAGAGTTTCATGATCGAGACCAATCATCTATGTAAAATAGATAAGAGCAAGAAAGAAGGCTCGAGAGACCTGTCTGGAATCAATCAACAAAATCTTTAGTTCACCTGCACAAGCACACGATACTATACTAATGGAAGCCCTACCTACTAACGAACCACGTGAAATGAAGAATAAAACTTCAGTGCTTCTTTAGAGTAAGTCTTTTCTGTTATCAATGTAATCGAAAGAAATAAAAAAACCACTTTCGTATATATCCAAACTTGTAGCTTGATTCTTTACTCATTCCATACTGGGAAGAATTGTAAGAGATCATTCGATAATACTTCTTTCTATTTCTTTCTCAATGATATCCCATCCTCCTAACTCCTTCCACTTCTCCGAGGGACAGGAACTACGGCTTGAACTTCAGGGAAGAAGTCTGTGGGACCCCTCCTATGATTGGGGCATGGACATAAGGGTCTTTATGACACGATCAACAATTCACTTCATTTTTAATTAGGCCTTGCTCTAGCTTCTTTAGGGGTTATTACTTCTTTGGTAGCTCAACGCATGTACTTTTTACCTGCTTATGCATTCATAGCACAAGACTTTACTACTCAAGATGCATTATTTACCCACCACCAATATATCATAGGATTCATCATGAAAGGCACTTTTGCTCATGGCGCTATATTTTTCATTATAGATTACAATCCGAAGCAAAATGAAGATAATCTATTGGCAAGGATATTAGATCATAAAGAAGCTATCATATCTCATTTAAGTTGGGCCAGCCTCTTTCTGGGATTCCATACCCTAGGACCTAAGATAAGATTCAACGAGCAGATTATCCATAAGCAGATGAAAAATTGTCTCTGTAAACCACATTGGGTTTGTTGGCATTATAAACAACTTTGTTGGCGAAGCAGTCAATAATGATTTTGACCATCTCACTTGGTGATGGAAGTTCACCCAAGTTATGGTGACACAATGTTCGAACTAGGTGTACCTTCTCCGATTCAATCAGGGGGCTGCTACTAGTGGACTATTGCACAAAAAGGGCAACAATAATAACTGTGACATTGGGTCTATACTTTTTTGAATATTATAAATTTTTGATCTAGGAAACTTTGAAATGAATCATATATTTAGATACTAGATGAATCAATGAGTTATCATAATTTTCTAATCAACCCTTTTCTGGATTGGTTTATGAGATATGACAGAGGCCCTCACACCTTCCATCAAACTAACCTATCAATAGAAAGAACCGAGGTTATTTTCTTTGCAATAGGGAATGCAGTTGAAATAGAGATTTGCTTGAAAAGAAAGAAGTACTACAAGAAAGTTGTAAGACATAAATAAATCGATTGCTGCCATTCTAGAAATAAGGGTTTAGAAGTCTTTCATCCGGGAGATAAATCCTCAGCGCATGTCACCTGATCAACAAAAAACTAGAAATCTCTTTTTTTTCTGTTTATATAACTCGATGAATGATTCGCCAGTAGAAGCGCCCTCTAAAACCCCTGGCTCTCTTCATTGCATGACGATGTCGAGACTCGTGAAGATATTGCTTTCTATTTTTGACAAGATTATTTTGAGCCTGATGCTTGTCATGGACTTGTCGCCATTTGAGGATAGCACTGTATTATTTCGAATTTTCCAAACAGGGGGGACAACGGGTAGGAGAAATAGAGGTTTGGGCTCTAGAAGGGTTTGAGGTTGCTCATATTTTACAAGAGATGCTTACTTATAATTTGTTCATTCAAGGAATAGAATCTCCATTTCTTTGTCTTATAAGCGCATGAAAGACATTGAACTTCAAACTCGAGTAGAGAAATAAGGTTAGGCCCCCGGAGGGCTTTTAGGGACTGGGGAAGATGGGCGGATTATAGAGCTAGGGTAGGGTCGAAGGCCCATCGGGATTGGGCATAGACGAGCCTCTACTGGGCTAGCATTGATGAAAAAAGAAAAACTACCCCCATCTCATCATTAATCGGTGTAGGATTCAAGATCGGGTCTGGGATTCAAGTCAAATCAACCTTCCCTCTCATCTCATGGTGTATTCCTACCCCATATGCCTCCTTTTCTTATGCCACTGGTAATGAACTCACTATAGCTATTCAATGTCAAACTCAGAGTTTTTCTTACTACATAGCCGCGAAGCCCCAGTTTTAATTTGTCAAACCCCAACCCCCTTATTAGTAGCCAAAGTAAAGGCCAGCATGAGATCAAAGTCACTTGCCATCCGTTCCCTCTCTGTTCAACAAATGCCATCGATATTCCCCTACTTCTCAAGTTTTGAATTTTATGAGCCCTTCGATTATATCAAATAATAAAATCTCTCTGATAAACATCTTGTCGATGATTCGATTTTAACATATTATTTAGAATCTTTGTGTGCGCTTTTCGCCTAGCTTCTTTCCATAAATAACCTAAATCATCTGAAGTTAAGAAAAATGAACCATTTAACCTTTCAACCAGTGTATACTAAGTAGTGGCAATAAGAATCTAAACTTTATGAACTTTGAACCAGAACTTGAATTGGAAAACAAGTAGACACGCCGGCAAAGAAACCCATCTCAAAACCAGCGAGTCACCTAAAACCTCCCATCTTGCTTGCTTTTGGATAAGAAAGACTAGTCACTTTAACCTACCTTCCTAGCTTTAGTTTCCTTAAGGCATGTATTTCTTTCAGAACCTTGTTACTTTTAAGCTGTGTTTTTGCCTGAGGCTTTCGGACAAGACTACTTACTCCAGTAGGTTAGTAAGCTACCTCTTTCGCTTTTGGGAAAGGGTAGATCTGAAGGGAGAGTTGAGCAGAACCAGGCATAAGGAGAAACAATCACTATTGACAGTTCCCCCGCTAGGGTCAGGAGGGGGACATGATCTATGTCCACTCAACCAATGACCGGAGCATCTTAGTAGACACTGGGGAGAAATCCCTAGTAACTTCGTCGCTCCTAAATTATTTGGCAAACTCCAAAACATGACTTATAATAAATAATGTTTCAAATAGGAGACTTTTCTTTAGATATAGTTATAGTACACTGAAACTATATATTATTCTAAGTGGCCATCACCTTCTCATCGGTGATCACCTTCGCCAAGAATGGCATAGTCACAAAGTTTTGTAGTGCCATACACCCTTTCAGTAGCTATTCACACAAGCATATGATGTTTAAGTGTGAATAGAGGCCAAGAACTAAAAAATCTGAGGGGCCTTCGTAAACGTCATAACCGATGACCTATAGCCTTTATTATATTATAGAAACTATATGGTAATTGAAAGACTACAGAACAAAATATGAACATCCAGGAAGTTGCAAAGGGGATTTTGAACAACCCTGCATACAGGACATCAGGATAATAGATAAGGAATCGGTAGCAGCCTTAAGATAGATAAAAAGAGAAGATTTTTTTTCTTTCTTCTCAAGTACTGCAATGGTTGGGTCTGATTATAGGTACCATCCATTCTTAACCTTGCCAAAACCTTCATCCATCATGTATAGGCCATTCCAAGGCCTGATATAAGGGTAAGCCAATAGCGAATAACCTCTTCTTCCCTGACTCCTCGACTTTCATTCCCATCCTGCAGCAAAAGTGATAGCGCTTGTAGCATCAATCGATAATTTGTTGAAGAGGGTAAGATTTCTATGTGGATAGGACGTATCAACACCTTTTGTATCTTTTCATTCGAAAGGAAATATATAAGAATGATATAGTGTTTGGTCCTGAGGACCAGGATGTTCGAAGATCAAAACCTAAATCAGGGGTTGATCATCGAAGCCTGGCCAATAACGATTAAGAAATTTGAGCACTGATGTAGCTAAGAGCCACCTTCATAGTCAATTCATTAGGGTTGTCACATTCTACCCAGAAAAGTATCCACCCTTTTCTTTATTTGTTAAGCCTCACTGTTATGGGACTTCCTAAAGAAAACTGCAATCGAAGTTTATCAACCACTCATAAGACCACAAAGATCTTTGACTTAGCTCCAAAAGGTAATCCACCCGGCCCTTTCCCATCTTATACAAGGAGAGAAAAATTATTGACTGACGATATATAGTAATATGGAGAAGAAAAAAATTCTTTCAAGCAGTGACAGAACTGGAAGCGACCCTTCTTTCAAGGAGAGTAGGATGGGTTATTCACATTTCATTTGATGGTCAGAGGAAAATTAAAAGCTAAGCTGTGGGAATTCAAAAGATTCCCCGGGGGGAAATAGAGATGTCTCCTACGTTACTCATAATATGTGGAAGTATCGACCTAATTTAATAGAGTTATTTGGTCTAAATGCCCTTTAAGTTCTTTAAATTCTGTGGGTGGTGTAGCTATCGAGATTAATGCAGTCAATTTTGTCTCTCTTAGAAGTTAGTTAGCTACCTCTCATTTTGTTCTAGGATTCTTCACATTGGAATCCGCTTCAAGGTAAGCCCCACTCCACTGAATTGGAGAATTCCAGAACACGTATCAGAAAATGGTTCAATGGATGTGGGGGCACAATTGAGATAATTTCGACGAAGAAGGTCATATTAACCCCGAAAAAAGTGATCCAAAAATGGATTTGACCTAAAGTTTCAGGGTCTCTGGTAGATGGTCTGGGAGGATCCATCTATGTCTGATTATGAAAGAAAGGGTCACGAGAACATATATCTACCAAAGGTAAGTCTAGATCTGACTATCTCTTTCTCTGTATTTAAATGAAATCTCTTGAATTTCAGTAGCAGAGTGAGTCTTTCTGCTCGTAGTTCCTCTCTTGTTAGTGTACTCCTAGTATGAGTTTGTCATAGTACTCGTGTAACAGCGCTAGCAATTTTTGTTTTTTCTTCTAAGCAAATAAGATATTGAGATTTTTTCCTTGATTTTTGATATGATCATTCATAATACAAACGAAAACTACACCAAAATGGAAGGGACAATATTAATGCTAGAAGTAGCTAGCCTACAATATCTTTATTAACCTGCTTCTATCAAAGCAGATTGTAAACTCCTACCATCGTCTCAGTGAAGTAGCCAGCCTATTGCGCTAACAGTAATGGATGAAAGGGAAGAGGGACAAAGTGAAGATGGGGTTTACTCAAATGAGTTGAATAAGCAAGCCAATAAGATCAAATTGCGCTTGTTAAACCAGCATTGTGGCCTTGCAACCTAACATCTTTGTTTTCTTCAAATAATTTGAGAGATGGCTCTACTTCTTATAGATCTCAAAAACCTCTGTGTCTAAGAAGTACCTTAACATGCCAAGTTTATGTCGAAGGTGCGGCTCAGGTAAGCCTTCAATCTTGTAGCAGGTTTCCCTATGGATGGTTCTGGAAAGGTATCAAAGAGAATGTAGTTCATTCAAGGCTCAAACGGGACTTGCACCTGAAATAAGACTAATGCAGATCCAGAAGAATGGTCTGGGCTTTCAAAAAGATGAAGATGCAAGGGGTAAAGAGACAGTCTTTTGAACAATCAAGCTGACATCCCGTTCTACATTTCAATACTGGCAACAATGAAATTTATAGTAAAAGAAAAATCCATTGACTTTAAAAATTGTGAGGGTTCAAGTCCCTCTATCCCCAAAAATACTATCCCACACCTTGCAGAACAAGGCCTTCTCTTTTGGTGATAGGAAAGGTTTGAAACCCTACCATCGGTCAGCTTTAAAGGATAAACAAACCCAGTCACTATTTTTTGCATCCCTATGGAGTCAAGGCGAATCGAATGGTCAAGAAGGGAAGCAAGTAATTCAGACTGAATTAAGAGGGTGCACCAGTGGTGAGCAAAAGCAGGGTTATTAGATACCTCAGGAAACCCCGACTAGAACCACACCTGCACGTTTCCCTGCATGTGGCTCATCCCTAATAACTTCTTTGGATTTGCATGAACTAGGGGACCGATCACTAAGTAGGGATGCTCCCTCCAGTATGAGCGAACCCTTTTGGAACTGTGCATGTCTGAATATGTTCTCACAGGGTCGAAAGGAGAGCACACTAAGTTAGATAGAGCAAGGGAGGGTCTTTTTAAGTCAGTTTAAAGCATGGGTGTTTTGTATCCATTGAGTAAAAACGGGTTGTAATTGAATAACGGTATCTGAAAACATATATTGAGGATGCCCTAAAGCGCTCCTGGTATCATTATAAATATACAAACAAAAATTGTGAAAGCCTAGAAATATACATGCCCAGGTCTTCTTATCATTATCCATGTTGGGCTGACTCTGTTAGGCAAGAGGACCCCTACTGATATTGACTAACCTGTTGATAGGCTATAAGTAGTCCGTTTGCTATTTCCATAAGGGCTCATGAGTAGACTTCTTTTCTTAGTTAGAAAGTGCAATTGATAAAAAAACTTTCTATGGGCTTTGCTGCTCTCCCCAGGAAAGATCAGAAGGTCAGAAGTGGATTCGCCCTGTGTGCTGCTCGTGACGCCCGGACTACCCATCTCTTCCTTCCCTTTTACCTGGTGAGATTAGATTTCTAGAACAAAGTGAAGTGATAGAAAGAGAAGCTTCTTTGTTCCTTGACTTAGACCGTTCATATTTTTTTTTCATCTGATACCACAGCCGATAAACGCTCTATCTATAAAGTAGAGCATCATGCCTTTTTTTTAAATCTGATATTAAGAAATCATTATCTTCACTAAAATATGTTTCAATATTAAGACTTGGAAGCAAGATCTTCACCCGACTCGAAATTCTCGTATTTTGTATGTACATATTCCTATATCTTGGATGAGTATTCTTATTTATATCATTACAACTATAAACATTTTTTTGTTCCTATTAACAAAACATCCCCTTTATCTTCGCTCTTACAAACTGGTACTGAAATAGGTTCTTTTTCTATGTTGTTTACCTTAGTTACTGGGGGGTTTCAGGAAAAATCTATGTGGGGAACCTTTTGGATATAGGATGCTCATCCTGTTATTTTCCGGTGACCTTGCTTTATATCTCTGACCAACAAGGAAGGACGCGGTGGGAAGGAAAAAACCCTAGCCTCTGTCTGGACGATCATTCTATTGGCATCTCGCATTCACGCCCCCATTGGACTGCCTCTTGGGGATGTAGTTATAGATAGGTTAGTGAGTTAGAGTTCAACACCCTATTCGATATACCATTAGTGACGCTTATCATGCTTTTAATCGGTTAAATGCATTCTCTTACTCGTTGAACTTATTACTTTCCGCTTTTCAGTCAAAAATTCAGATTGTGTGGGAGCAACTATTTCATTTGCATCTGGCTTGAGTAAAAGTATGGAATAGACTGAGAAGTCTTCCTATCGTGCTACTGGCTTTGAACCAGAATTCAAGGTGAAAAATGGGGTTGCTCTCTCGGCAAAACTGGGATAAAGTTAAGCTAAAAGATCTCGACTCAAGATAAATTCATGAGAAAGTTGTATCTCTTTAGGATCTACTCCAGTGATTAGAAATTGGTTAATCGGTAAAGATACATGTACTTGATGCCCCGCCCATGAGAGAGACCTAAGTCCTAGTAGCCCTGCCAGATGGACCATGTTCAGTCCATGCCAATAAACAACAGGAGATCGTGGTCTATCAACACCTGAAGGGCTACACAATGGAGACTCACCTCCCCCTACTTTGTTAATCACATCCGTCTCGTCTATTCTATTATCAAAAGTGTGTAGACATAAGTTTTTTTGGACTGTCTTGTTTTCATGCCTCTATAGCCATCCGGGGTTCTCCATTCTCAAAAAGCTTCAACTTTCCCACGTGTGCGCAAGCTTGCGACTTTGAGAAAGAAGGATTCTTTTTAGATTAGTTTCTTAGTAAAAGATAAGCCAAGAAACAAGGGCGTAGCAACTGCGCGAAGTTGCTCCTTAGCACACCCCTTTTCTTGCTTCTTTGTTTTAATATGACTCCTTACAAGCATTGTTTCTATCTACTATTATCTAAAAGTGATCAAGTTATTAATGACTAGAAAAAACCAAGAAATAACCTCTAAGCACCACACTACACGTATAGACGTGAACCCCCTTCATTATTGTACGTGCGACTTTCACCAAATATGACTCGCACAAAGACTCTTAAATCTATCACGAGCCCTTTCTTCCACCTCTCCTCACCAATCCTCAATCAAACTTGCATTCCCCAAGAGCTATGAAATGGGGGTCTTTCCTTATCCTATTGTATGTATCGACTTGGCTTCATCCTGAACTAAGGAGGCATTCTGGCGCCTCCGGTGAAAGGAATGAAGATCTTGCAAATAGGCAACCGATTGGCGTATACAAACTGAAAAACCACTTTCTCTGTCTTAGAATTTTTTGACTACTTCGAATGGAATGCTGCGGGAAAGGGGTTAGACAAAATATCAGAACAAGCAAATTTCCCTTTAGCCACTCGCGAATGGGCATCAAAAAGGAACTCTCACTAAAACCTAAAGGAAAATTGAACCCCCTAGAAGTTAAACATCAACTCAAAAAAGTTTTCACCCGCTTGCCCAAAGATGAAGGGGAAGAAAGGGATGCCAAGGACACAGTAACTGGAGGGGCCATGAAATGAACCTGGAAGGGAAGCCACAAGAGCAGGAGTGGAGAGAAAGCCAAAGAGGAAAGGTGTTTTCCCATATAATTGATCGATTTAGAGTCCCAAACTAAAGCCCAATCCCATACTCTAACTAAGAAAAGTTGAAGTTCCTACTCTGGGAACATTGACATGCGGTCTTTCCGAATTAGGGAGCAGAGTATTAGCCTGAAACCAATATGAAAGAAAGTGATCAAGCATACCCTGTGGTGTAAGATCAGAAATGTGACCACATCTAGTTCTGAGGTTGGCCTAACTTAGCTTGATGACACGCTTATAGAGTTTTTTGACTTGAAATGTTGTGTAAAGTGTCTTTCTTGATCGGTGATCAGTCAATGAAGTCATTCTACTATTCGGTCATCGTCTCCTCCTTGGAATCTTTTCAAACCTTAGTCAGGGCTACTTGAAGATCCTTTCATCTCTTCTTTCTTTGTGTTGAGAGAGAGTCGCCAAAAGGCTCATTCCAGGAGTGAAAGAGAACCTGGCTTACTAAAAACTAAAGCTATCTTACTAAGGAAAACCTGTTAATGGGAGACCCTTCTTTGCCGAGCCGGGATAGCAAAGCCCAAAATGGCATAACCAAATAATTGTTTTTCCAATGATGGATTTTTTTCCACAGAATGAATTGTGGAGCTAAGGACATTTTTTTAATCTAGAGTGATTGGTTTACCTGTATCATGAAAATGTACAACACTTAGGTGCTTTCAAAGATCTCGAACTTGATGGGTCATTCGTGTATAGAATCTCTCTCGTTACTCAGGATTTCTCTCAATTGATCCGATGTATCATAGATAGAATTGAGTGGACTATACGCTGACCTTCTCGAAAGAGACTCTTCACCTACTCAATTGGAATGACTGTTAGCCTTACTTATCTCTTTACACAGAGAAGTCCCTCTCGGAGCTATTCCACAGCGCTGTGTCTTCTTTCTCATTACTCAGGGAATGAAGTCGTAAGCCGAACAGAATATGGAGTTGCTTGCTCTATTTGATTCAGGACCTTTTGCTACTGCGTCTCTTTTGGATTCGATTCCTAATGCTTGGGAATTATACAACCACCAAACCTTCTTTATCATGATTTGATCCAATCCATTCTTGGGGTCAAATAAAGATGAAAAAAGATATGTCAATGACCTAGCACAACAAAGCACTTTTTGAGGGCATGGAATGTCACATTTTTTGGTCAGAATATCCACAATGCTATTAGAAGGGTCAAGGAACCTATTAGCATCATATTCAAACAAGGGCATGTGGTCCTTCCCAAAAGTTGGGTTCCTTCCAATCAAGTCCTAGTAAGACCCCATCGCTAATATTAATTTGTCTAACATATTATATTAATAAATATATATAATAAATAATTTTTTTATATAAAGCTGAAACCTCTATGTGGAAAAGTTTCTTATTGCAAAATGAATGGCATTCTAGAAGCCCTCACTCAAACAAGCGCTTCTTCTACTATACTAAACAGAATCAATGGACATAGAGCATATCCCACTCTTGACCCTAGCAGGGAAACTATCAATAGCGACTTGATAGGAATTTTTTATTCCTCTTCAATGATCTGGAATTTCTACGAGGAGCTCTGTTTGAGAGGAAGCACTTGCTCTTATCAAAATTGACCTTTTGGCCATTACAATATTACAATCAGCTTCTTACTTCTTTCCAAAAAGATTTTCTACTTCTTAAGATTCTGTCCTAGGGAATCAAATAGGGAATAGGCCATGAGTTCACCCGCTTGCCCAAAAATGAAGGGGAAGAAAGGGATGCTAGGGACATAGTAATCGGAGGGGGCATGAAATGAACCTGGAAGGGAAGCAGGTAGAGGACACATGGCAAAGGAATGTCGTAAGAAAAAGTCTAATATGGCCTCCTGAGGTGGACCTTGCACTAATGATAATAAAGAATGTGAAGTGGAAAATGGTGATAGTGAGCCTCAAAATAGGTCAAGGGCGCATCAGAACGGTTGGTAGCTGCTTAGTCTCATCCGAGAGTTTAATCTCCTTACTCCTTACTTATTTTTTCAAAGAAAAAAAGAAGGGGGTCGATTTAGGCTAGCTATTTTGTTTACATTTCTTGATACGTATGGCCATATTGTAGGTAGTTAGGACTTTGTAGATCATCTAACCCCAAGGTAGTACATATCCTCTAAAGCTATCACAATCATTAATAGGAAGATTACAACTCCGAGACACCGAACAAATTCCCTAGGACTTCTATAACTGCCATGATATACACCATGAAAAATATGAAGCCTATTCTCCATGAGAATTTTGATTTATTATCAAAAAGGCAAAGAAATAAATTCATCATTTCACTACACTCGATTCAAGAACTCGAGCATGAACTAATGCCCTATTCATGTATCTCGATTGAAATCCCCGTAAATGGTATTTTTTGTTAAAATAGTATGTTTGCTGTAGGTTGTATACTATAATTAGATTAAGATCATAAAAATAGAGTAATATAGCTAGACCAAATTCAATAAAGGAGTCCGGTAATAACATTATGAAATTGAACGGGTAGCGCTTGCCATATGAAGAAGGCGACTATAATGGGAGACAAAGGCGACGTGGGCTTGCCATATAGATGTAGCACTTGCAAGGCAATTTAGACGACATTAACAAGATGTAGCTCTAGCTAGGTTAGGGTAGAACTTGTCATAAAGAATCTAGCAAGAAAGAAGGTTAGGCAGGCGAGTGATAGTACAAGCAAGCTAACATGCGGGCAAGGTTGAAGGGGTCTTGGGCAACCTTCGAATTATCGCAAGCGCGATTGTTTGAATAATTTTAATGGGGTCTAATAGAGCACTAACAAGGGTTGGACTACCAGCTCTTTTCTGCTGTTAGCATGCTTTGATGGTATAGAAGCAATAGTTGACACGCACAAAATATAATAGAAAGAAGGGATCTTTGAACGGCTCCGGTACTATGTCATCCACTGCTCTAGCTAATTGTCCCCCCTTTCCAAGTGTGATTTCTATCTTATGTATGCCCGTGCCTAAGGGCATATCATTTGAAGTAGATTCTTCTTTTGATCAATTCTCAAACTATTTTTCGAGCTTCTTCCAAAGCATAAGGCTTTCTGGATGTATATGATGATATCTATATATATGGATCTTCTATATATCATAGAATGAAGCAAGGTGTGACATCCTCCTGAACAGGGAGAGGATTTCCCTAAAAAAAAGATAGGCGTGTCAAGAAACATGTATGAACAAAATACGAATCCAAAGGCAGGGTAAGAAAGGGTTTAGCTAATGGAGATATTAACTCTTCTGGAAACTAGTAACGCGTAAACCATGTCAAACCAAATACCAATCAATATCCAAATGGAATGGATTAGAACTTCTCCTAGAATAGTTTTTGGTGTGAAATGAAATTCATAGGATATATATGAGTAATTCAAAGGATAAATATAAATATTTGATAGGATTCAATTCATTTTAGTAATGAACAAAACAAATAGGATTGATTATGTATCAGAACTGAATCACTACACGAATCATAACTGAATCAGTACATGAATCAGAACTTGAAACAATGAAAAAATAATGTTATAGGGCTTTCCTATCGAGAAGAAAAAGTTTTTCTCTCAGAGAGGAATTTTCTTTGCTTAGAAAAATGTTCCTTCTCTCAAGGTATTTCCATAACTCCCCTAACTCTCGACGATGGTGCATTTCCAATTGGGGATGGTAGGCTTCATACAGATACAACTACTTATCACCCACCTTAGAATCAAGTGGTTCAGTTCGACTATACCCACCTGAATTCCCTCATTCAGGACAGATGGAAGCAGGTTATGGATCTATTCAAGTTGGTCGATCAATCCCTTCTTTCTTTCCCCTACTACGGACACCTTAGAATAGATTTAATTGGAAGGAGGTTAAGGAATGAACACAGTGGTTTGAATGCTGTGATCCCAATTAGCCTGTATCAGTGGAAAATGGAACTATCAAATCATGGGTGACTCACTTTATTGGGATGGGAAGAATTGCAACATCATCATTTCTTTCATTCCCTAAATCGATCCACTAGTAGGTAACGGTAGGAGAGATCCATTATGGTCGGATGGACTATTCTTAAATTTTGGCCAGCATTTCTATCAATCGGCAGAAGACTCACGCATACTGGGAGGGTACGACTTCAAGGGAGAGATCACTATCCTTTTCTTGCTTTCTTCTTATCTTGAATTTATATAGAATTTATATTAGGTATAGTTGGTTAGGATAAAGTGTTATTACATATAGCAAGTGTGCCAGGGATGCGGCTTGGGTATAGTAGGTCTGGATGCCTAGCATGAAAGAGCCTTCTCTTGTACCAGCACTATACCTTAGTCCTGACTGTGAGACTGACTGATCGAACAGAGACAAAAGTCAGCCATAGTGAAAGGGGAGTCCCGTGTGGAAGGACTCTCGCTCAACGGATTAAAGGTATGCTGGGGATAACAGGCTGATGACTCCCAAGAGCTCTTATTGATGGAGCCGTTTGGCACCTCGATATCGACTCATCACATCCTAGGGTTGAAGAAGGTCCCAAGGGTTCAGTTGTTTGCCGATTCAAGTTGTACGTAAGTTGGGTCAAATTAACAACTTTTACACGAATTTTCAAGTTTATATATCAATTTGGGTCTATGGACACTTTCCCTTCATAAGGATAATTTCACCTATCCTTCTATACCTTTTGTTTTCTTTAATTGCTCTCAGGGTAGTTGGGGAGGTGAAATATATCTTTTTTAGAGATTTGAATGAAATCGTAGTGCCATATCTTCCTACAATTGAGGGAAGCTCTTTTGGTGGAACAATGGGGGGGGTTGGAGGTCCCAGTTGGCCGGCCTTTGATGTAGTACCTTGTTCAGATAAGAGTAGTCATTAGAATGACCAAAAGTCTATCGTGCCTCATATGACAATGGAGGCAGTTCTTTCACTTTTTGCAGACCAAGATCACCCAGAGATGGATTATGTCAAAGCAAACATAGAAGAACGGGTACTTCATCATCGCGATGGCACTGAGGGAGGAACTGTTTTCGAGGAATAAATCTAAAGGATTTTCTTTTATAAGAAAGCTATTTTTCAACAAATGTAGTTGATCGAAAAAGACTCCTTTTGGAGTCAGTATAGCAACAAACTTATTCAAGACTCCCTTCTCTGATACCGGGGATTCTGTCTAAAAAATTGCGTATTGCAATCTCCGCTGATGATCACTCTTTTCTTTTCATAAGATCTATTCTTGGGCTAGACCGTTAATATAACTTTTCTCTTTTATATGAGATAGGGCTTTGGAGAACTCCTAGAATGGGATTCCCCTTATGTGATATCCTAACTAGTACCTGTCTAACTAAGAGTCATCTGCTAGGCCAACTTCCTGTGAGTAAGCCAGTGCTAAAGAAGAGGGCTAAGGAAAATCTAAAATTTTGCAACAGTATTAGCGCAAAAGGATCGGTCCTTCACTTGCCAATCGTTTACAAGTCAAACTCGCTCTCTTACCACGCCTTTCACTCGCTTGAGTCAGACTCAATCACTCTTTGAGTTTGGAGGATAATTTGTTATTCACTCTCTTGCTATTACCCGCAGGGAGCGCAACAACATTGCAAGGAAAGACTAAAAAGAAAAAAGGAAGCTTTCGACGAACACAGGCCCTCGGGACTTGACACTTGGATACCGGGAAGCTTACCCCATGGTACTTCATTTAGAACTGCCCTTTTCCTTTCCAAAGTGGAATTCCTCCTTGCTTTCCCCTTTGTCCTGTGCCAAACTCGACTTTTGTTATTGCCAAGTGGAATGATTCATTCAACCTTCGTATCGGCAACCACTCAAAGTAACCTACTCGAGCTTGGCCTTTTGAATTGTACCACCTGGAAAGAGGTTTGCAAAACTTTAATACAACCATTTCTGATCCAGCTGGAAGGGGAGACCCCATATAATACTATCATCTCTTTTGGTTCTTCGGTCATCCAGAGGTGTATATTCCCATTCTGCCTGGATCTGGTATCATAAGTCATATCATTTCAACTTGTTCTTTCAAATCAAGCAGTACGCTGCAACAGAAAAGACCATTCAGTATCGTCTTTGTTTGTGAATATTAATGCGTCCTGTCTTCATATTGTATTATTCCCATTGAATGCGACCAAACTACGTTCCAATGTCTTTGTAGAGAGGAGAGAAATCTTCCCCTAAGATTGTAAGGGATAAACCACTCTACAGAACAGGGAAAATGAAGGAAAGTCAAAACCCCCAATAAGAAAAAGCAATCGGCCGCTGTCATCGACTGGAACCTAGATAAGATGGTAGAGTACTATTCTACCATAAAGATACAACTATCATCGAATCGAAGGCCGAATAGAAAGCACCAGGTGGAGTGGCACAAGATCTGCCTCTTGGATTATGTATAAATATTGAATCATTCACACAATAATTTGCTTCTCTTATCTACGAATTAGAAGAGATGTCAACCGGCAACCGCATCTGGAAATAATGATTAGTGGATATTGGTACTATCACTGCACAGCAAGCAAGGGATTGGGGATTCATAGTTCAGTGCATAACTTCTTTCCATGCGCTTCATATTTGCCCAGAGTTTGCTCTCAGAAATATAGACTGACCCCTGCCACCTATAGTTAATTTTAGATAAGTTTATTTTGAAGTAGATACCTGAATACCAAGTATTGCTTATAACAATCTATCTTCCGGGGCACCCGAAGGTGGTGGCTGAACTCACCGCAGAGTTCAACAGCGGAAACATAACTCTAAGGAGAGGAGCTTTTCAACCCTCCTAAATACATTTACCTCGACCAAGATCAACTACTTCTATGCCCCAGGAAAAAGCTAAAAGTAATGCAGTCATCAAGCCAGAGCTAGTTTCACAGTTACCGATTCGCACCCATAGATCAAATAAGACCAATAAAATCTAGATTCAACATAAGCAAGCGATTAGAGAGGAAGGGACGTGAAAGCAAGGCTATTCCAGGGCCTCAAGCATTTGTAGGCCTATCAGCCATGAAGTACACATAAGAGGGAATGGACAAAAAGGACAAGAGGAAGCATCCTGGCTCTCAAGGCCTAAAGCAACCATGCATCCTTTCCTACTTCCTTAGTGATTCCAAAAGATGCCCAAGGCAAGGACTGGCAGCATAAGGGCTTTTAGTTTTTAATGTGTTATTAGGATGTCCCTCCGGTTGTATTGGAAGATGGAAAATGCGCTTCCAATCACTTCGTCCCTCTCATGTCGAGTCAGATCCATTACCACTAATAAAGGAAAAGCAAAAAGTTTTATGCATTTGTGCTCCACACCCTTCTCCGTAGTCTTTAGGAATCAAAATTGGACCAAGATCTCCTCTAGTTTGAATCACCCTGAATGAAGAGTAGTCAAACAAGATGCAAAACATATCATAAATGATGAATTCTAAGAAAGAGGGAGGGGGGCTTACCGCGTATGCGCCTTTAAACATTTTTTGTCGAGTGAAACTCCACTTTTTAAGAGCTTATTTGCATAGACTCACTCCCTTACTCGATGTCTTATATTCCACTCACTTCCTTTGGAAAAAGAGTTAGAATTGAGTATTTGGATAGGAGCCACTATTGGATAGGCAGAACAGAATCCCCCTATCACTTCATCCAGTTAATACAGATAGGGGACCACTCGTGTAGGCTGATTCGATGGACCAACTTCATTCCCTCGGGGAGCTAATAGAATTGGAGGAGCGAAAGCCACTTGACTTTAAGGAGAGGAGTGAAAAGCCAGGATGGTTTGGTAATCAAGAAATCCATTATGTGGGCACCAACTCCAAGTTCCTTCTCTTCTTTCTTTTTTCAAGTCACAATCAGAATGATGACATTTTTTTTTGCTTTAGAAAGGAGAACAAAAAAGGCCAATTTGCACCACCATCCTTGTAACGCTCAATCCCACACTCTGACTTCAATGATGGGAACAACCTCTGCACTCCAGCGCTCCACTGAATAACAATTCTCTGCCTTACTAATTGTAGTCGATCCTTCGGGAGTTACATTCATAACTTAATGTAATGTTATGTTCACGCGGTGATATTCTATCTTTCCAAGATTACTACCCTATATGTAGGCTATGTCTGGGGAGCATACTTGACCTGAGATAGTCATAGGCGGTAGAGGGGTCCCCCACTTTTATTCCTGCCCCATTTGCATCTATGATCCTAGATAAGGGATTAGTCTGTTAGGTCTTTTCGGTCCGGAGTTGGCTGGTAATGGACTTACTTACCTTTCTTGTAGACCTACTGTGCGTCAGTATGAACATGGAACTCCTTATTCCAATTTGGAAACCAAAGGATTGGGGCTGACTTCAAACACTCATATGTATGCTTAAAGGCTTAATCCTGTTCCGGTTCCCAAGCCTTATACCTTTCTTCTGCAATGATTCCATTCTGGGATTCCTCACTTCGAAAAGTCTTTTTTAATGCGTCTTTAATAGCCTATGTGTCCTAAAAAAGAATGTGTTATGCTCAACCCCCTTTTTAGTAGATGGATTAGGATGAAAAGGCCTTTCTTTCATTAACATTCAGTAAAGGTGCATAGCTTCTTTGAATGTCCCGCTGGTTGACTTAGAGTTAGGGAGCGAGTGGAATAAACAAGTTTAATACGCTCGATAAGAAGCGTAGTATGCAAAGCGATCACTAGAGCGAAGGGGTGTATTAGGCAGAAAGGACTACTAGAGCTATATACTTTGAGAACGAGTGGAATACCTTAAACAAGAGAGGGTAGGTAGAGCACTTTCACTTTTTAAGCTTTGCTTTCTCGATTCACTACTATTTTACTAAAAAAAGAACTTATGAGTTAAGAGAAAGAAATTATACACACCCTTACACAACCTCAATTAATAATAATATAGAGGGCCCCTTAGCAGTTTAGAAATCTCCTTATCAGGGAGGGGCCCATGGGGCTTATTTATTGAAAAAGGGGGAGTGGGGGGTAGGAAGAATGGAAATCCTGAACTTTATTTATGGGACATTTTCCTTTTCCTCTCATCCTCCCCCGATTCTAGTTCAGAAAAGGGTCAACGCAAGGATCTTATTTCGAAGCAATCTCTGGAGTTTTCCCTTATTCGAATGGGTCTTGCAAGAAAATAGGGTTTCATATTGAGCTCCAAATATACACTATTGGGATGGTATGGTTGCTACTACCTCTCCCCCCATAAGAACTTCACGTGCGAGTTCCCCCATATACGACTCTAGTGGCAAAGGCCCTTTCTTTCGCACTTGGTAAGCGCTTTGCCGTAGCCCTATCCATTTGTTCATTCCACCCAACTCTATTTTGTTCCGTTCCAAGAATTCTAACATGGTTTTATACCCCTTCAAGAAATATTTCCCAATGGTCGCTCAAGCACTTTCACGCAATAAGAAAGCAAAGCATATCGTATCTTGCACCATCTGAATAGGTTTCAAAGGCCCGAGAAAAATAAAGTTGTGCTAAATGAATGAGTTGTCCTAAATGCCCCTTGTTAGCTATCACAGGAAATGGTGAGGGCTCGGGTAGTAAAGCAAACTCAACCAAAGAAAAAGTCTATTCCTGTTTTGTTTTTGGGAATTGGATAGGAACTATTTGACCTCTTTCAGGAAAGGGCCTTACACACAGGGACACTGGTTGATCCCTTCGACGGGAGCAAAGAAAGGTCTCTTTTGCCTATGAGCATTTGTACGAAGAAAGGATTCTCGTACAAAGAACCCTACTTATTTTACAAATGCTAACCAAGTGACACACTGGGGCCATGGGTCATGAAAGAGGTTGACTCCCATCCTCCTTAACTATGTATGGCTAATGAACTCCTCTCTTTAGTCTATTCTTTTCCTTCTTTGGGCTTGGGTCGATTGTAGCCATGGTATTAATACCCCGCCTTTCATTCTTGCATGCTCATGAAAATTTGAAAGACTTGGGACTTCTGCACTACTTTCTTGGTAGGCAAGTGTTTCGGCAGGGGCGCACTCTTATCCTTCGTCAACAGAAATATGCCCTAGATCTCTTGCCTCATGCAGACATGCTTAATTGTTGTTCTTTGGCCACTCCTCTTACCAGTGGTACCAAGCTTCCCAAGTTGGATGTCACTTCCCTCTCTGATGAGTGGCTCTTGGCTCGCTTCTCGGGAGATACACAACACATAGTTGTAAGTCATAGGGCCCATACTACCAGCCTAACCCTTCGCTCCAAGGGACCGTAGATCAGAAAGTGCATTCTAAACCACCCCATTCATCCAAAAGGGAAGGGAAGGGGCTTAGAGAACTGTTGTTCAGTGGAGCGCCAGAGTGTGGAGGTTGTTCCCATTATTGAAGTCAGGGTGTGGGACTGAGCCTTCCGAATGAGAAAGAAGAAAAGTACAATGTTTCATTGGAAAAACCAACGCAAATATCATATTAACTAGAATAAGTGGAATCTCATGCAAACAGTGAGGGAGGTGGTTAACCGGTGCTTAAAGAACTACCTGGGATGCTCTGAAGCTTTTTCCTTTTTTAGAGAGTCAGTCTATTTTTTGATAAAGTGAATGCTTGAATTCTTGTTCTCACACTCGCTAACTTGGCCAAGTTTGTGCACTTACATCACTCCACAATGAGTGATTAACCAAGCTTGAGAAGGTATTATACAACGGTGACCATACTTTCCTAAAAGTACTATTGGGCGGTGGTTCCTCTCCTTCCTCTTGAACCTCGAACAAAAAATCAATCTCGCCATCAGCTAGACTTAGAGTTCCGAATCAAAAAAGTAAACTGAACTTTACTTAAGATGAAGGAAGTGAGTGCATGTAAGTGAGTAGGCGACACCAGCTAGCAGAATGAACGGAATGAGAAGAAATCCCAAGATGGAAATAAGCTTGAAAGAGAGAACCATGAATGAAATAGCGAGACCAAATGAGCAAAATTCCATGAAGGTTGACAATAGAGCGTAAGATCTCCTTCCGACCTTCCAGCATCGAACTTTATATATCATGTTACCACTTAGCAGAGTCCTGTGATTCTAATCGCTACCCCTTGGTATGTGCCACTTTCATTTTGCCGAGTTCCTTCGACATAGTTTGCAAGATTTGGATTCTTTCCTATCTCTGACCGTGAAAGAGGTTACCAGTTCAAAAAATTATTCCTAAAGTTGAAAACTAATTCTTAACTCAAAACTAATAATTTAAACTAACAAACTTAAATTATAAAAAGCTTAACTTAAAAAAACTAAGATTCAAGAACTTAATGCAAGTTAATAATCTAATTCAAGAACCTAATTCTAAATTCAAGTTCAAGTCCTAATCCTAGTTCAAGTTTCAAATTCAAGTTCCAAATTAAAGTTCCAAATTCAATTTTCAAATCTTAATTCCAAATTCAAGTTCCAAATTCAAGTTCAAAAAAGAACCTAAAGTTGAAAATTAATTCTTAACTCAAAACTAACAATTTAAACTAACAAACTTAACTTAAAAAAAGCTTAACTTAAAAAATCTTAGATTCAAGAACCTAATTCAAAAGGTTAAAGTTAAATACTAATTCAAGATTCTAAAATAAAACCCAAAACTAATCCAAGAACCTATTTCAAATTCAAAGTTCTCAAATTCAAGTTAATAATCTAATTCAAGAACATAATTCCAAATTCATGAACCAGCCTAATTCTAGTTCAAAAAATCATTCCTAAAGTTGAAAACTAATTCTTAACTCAAAACTAACAAACTTAACTTAAAAAAGCTTAACTTAAAAAAACTAAGTTTCAAGAACCTAATTCAAAAAGTTAAAGTTAAATACTAATTCAAGATTCTAAAACAAAATCCAAAACTAAATCAAGAACCTATTTCAAAATCAAGTTAATAATCTAATTCAAGAACCTAATTCTAGTTGAAAAAATCATTCCTAAAGTTGAAAACTAATTCTTAACTCAAAACTAACAATTTAAACTAACAAACTTAACTTATAAAAAGCTTAACTTAAAAAAACTAAGATTCAAGAACCTAATTCAAGTTAATAATCTAATTCAAGAACCTAATTCCAAATTCAAGTTCAAGTCCTAATCCTAATACAAGTTTCAAATTCAAGTTCCAAAGTCAAGTTTCAAATTCAAGTTCAAAATTCAAGTACCTAATTCAAGTACAAAAAAGAACCTAAAGTTGAAAACTAACTCTTAACTCAAAACTAAGAATTTAAACTAACAAACTTAACTTAAAAAAGCTTAACTTAAAAAAACTAAGATTCAAGAACCTAATTCAAGTTAATAATCTAATTCAAGAACCTAATTCCAAATTCAAGTTCAAGTCCTAATCCTAATTCATGTTCCAAATTCAAGTTCCAAATTCAAGTTCCAAATTCAAGTTCCAAATTCAACTTCCAAATTCAAGTTAATAATCTAATTCAAGAACCTTATCCTAATTCAAGTTCTAAATCCTAATTCAAAATTCAAGTTCCAAGTCCTAATTCCAAATTCAAGTTTAAAATTCAAGTATCTAATTCAAGTTCAAAAAAGAACCTAAAGTTTTTAACTAATAATCTAATTCAAGTACTTAATTCAAGAACCTATATAATTCAAGTTCAAAAAAGAACCTAAACTAAGGTTCACAAGCTAATATTAAGCATTACCTAAACTAAGGTTCACAAACTAATAGCAAGTCTAAACTAAGGATCACAAACTAATTATAGCAAGCCTAAACTAAGGTTCACAAACTAATTAGCAAGCCTAAACTAAGGATCACAAACCAATAGCAAGCCTAAACTAAGGTTCACAAACTAATTAGCAAGCCTAAAATAAGGTTCACAAACTAATAGCAAGCCTAAAGTAAGGTTCACAAACTAATTAGCAAGCCTAAACCAATTAAAGTTCATAAATTAAGAATATAATCTAAAAAAGAAATTTTTCACTATTAATTTTTTCATATATCAATTTTCAATATCAATTTCTCAAAATCTTAGTTTAGAATTCAACAACAACAACAACATATACACCATAGTCTAAATTCAACAACAACAACATACCCTAGTCTAGAATACACTATAAATTTACGAAAATAAAAATACTCAAATTAAACCCTAACCTTCAAATCAATTGAATAACTAACCTCAAAATGGGAGGAGGTTGGAGGGAGGAGGTTGACAGTGGAGGGAGCGGCGGAGAAGGGAGCGGTGATGGAGGAGCAACAGTGGAGGAGTGGCAGAGCAGTGGTGCAGTGGTGGAGGAGAGGAGGAGAGAAAAAGAGAAAGAGAGAAATGAGGGAAAAGAGACCCAACGGGGTCTCTGTATAATTAAAGAAGTGACGGGCAGTATCGCTTCTGTCCGTCACTTTTTTAAATAAGTTAACCGTGTTTGGACCAAAAAGCGACGCAGTCCATTACTTTTTTATTTTTGTAATATAAATTAAATTTTAAAGAAAGCGACGGGCAGCGTCGCTTTCTTTAAAATTATTTTTTATTTCTTTTTAATAATTATGACGTTGTTCGTCGCTTATTAAAAAAATAAAAATTAATTATTTATAAATTATTTTGGCAAAAAAATCCACCAAAAAGAGTGACGGAAAAAGCAACGTTGTCTGTCGCTTTTGTAAAAAAATAATTATAAATTAAAAAATAATAGAAAAGCGACGGACTGCATCGCTTTATCCATCGCTTTTCAGGAGCGACGTTGTCCATCGCTTTCCTATCCATCCCTTTTTGAGCTATTTTTAGTAGTGCCAGTTGTATGGACAGCTGAAGGGTTTGTTTTTACTTGATTGTGTTCCTCAATTGTATGGGCGGCCGTTGGGACTGTAGGTAGCTTATATTACTCCTGTCACTTTGTAGAGCTGGTTATGGTCTTTGGTTCTTGGTGGATTAGCAGTTATTAGCGTGTTGAGGCACCGGTTATTGGATTTTGATTATTGAGAGGGCTAGTGAGTCCTGTATTATTGGGGTTCTATTGTGTGGTCTCCTGAGCTGTTGTGGGTATCAATTCTATTCTTGTCATGGTTTTGATTAGCGAGTCTCAGTTATTTGTGGGTTAGTTATTCCATCCTAGGGTTGGACTTGTGAGTAGTTTCTGTCTATGCTTATCTAGTAGTTGGGCTTTTAGCATGACTTGTTCATATTTCTTTATGTTTGATTATATATTGGCTTGCTTCCCATCCTTCCCTTTATTTTAAGGTTACCTCTACACCGCCCTTTTTCTTAAAACTCTCTTTATATATATACTATTAATGCAAGGATCTCATGTGCGTCTTTCTTCCTTGCACCTGTGTTTCTGTGTATGTATATTCTCTGTGACTAGCATAGTTTGCTTGTATTCTTATTGATTTTTGCATGCTAGTATCCTTCTGCTTGCTCTTTGTTTTGGTGACTATTTTCTTGTATTCTGCTTATTACTATTTTTATATTTTGTACGCGCTCAGTCGGCCGATGATGCCTACTGGTACCCATTTCTTAGCAATTGGTGCTCATACTACACTTCTACACTCTTTGGTGAAGATATTAGTGTGAGCTTTCGCCTTTGATGGCATGGAGACTCGTGCAGCTTCTGGATATTCGAGACTAGGGTGAGCGCCTGACGAACAGGGCTTGACCGTATCTCATCTTTTGTACTAAAAATATCAAGTCTTAGGGTTGGTGTACTTTTCTTTTGTATATATTCTGGTTATTTCTTCTGCTTTGTCCTTATATTTATATGTTTCTTCCACTTATTTTCTTCTTATTATGCGTATTAGTTAGGTAGTAGCCCATTACTAACTATTTTGGGCTGCAGGAATTGGTTCGCCGACTGGGGGGTTGTAGGTGCCATCATGACCTGAGAAACCGGGTGGTGTCAGCTTAGTATCAAAGCCTAGGTTCATCGGTGTCATGGTACAAAAGCAAGTGTCTAAGTAGAGTCTTGTGGATCAGTACGATGACATCCGTATCCTATCTACAGGAGACTACAGTGCATTATTAGGAAAAGTTCCATCTTCTTATCTCCTTATCGTGAATTCTTGGACCTATTGACTTCTAAACTTTGGTTGTTTCATTCCTTCTTAGATGCCTAATATAAGTGTGAAAGTGGGTGACATCCAGGCTTCTGTGCTTGTTGCCTCAGTGCTTCCGTCAGTGCAAGGATTTCAGGGTGAGGGTTTGCCGCATCAGATAGGGGGTGTTAGGTCAGCCCAGCCTTCAATTGGATTCATGGGTACCCCAGTTCTTCAGGACACCATGTCTAGGACTCTGAGTCCACTAGTGGGTGTTTCAGTACCCGGTTCTTCAAGTGGTGCTTCTGTTAGGGTTGAGCTTCCAGTTCTTCAGTAGGGTTGTATGTCAGTGTTGGACTATGAGGCAAGATTTCATGATATGGTTAGGTGTACTGCTAGGTCCGTGCCTTTAGATTTTGATAGGGTTCAGAGCTTTGTTAGAGTTTTGATTTCACCACTTCGTTTGGCGATCGAGCATTTGGTTACAGTCGGGATGACCTTCCTTCAGGTAGTGAATCATGCTTGGGCTATTGAGGGTTTATGCCATGAGGCTTATGGAGGTAGTTCTAAGAAACATCATTGCTAGGATAGTTCCCGAGGTTCTCAGACTTGAGGTAGGGATTCTCTACCAGAGATAAGTTCCATTGCTTTTTATCCACCCGGCCAGTTTCAGTGACTCCATAGGTTTTAGAGGGTGGTGGTACAGGGCATATCGAGCAGAATAGATTTGGTACGGGTCAGGTTTATTGAGGTTTGCTTTCAAGTTGTGTAGGCCATGGTGGCCGATCAGGCTCAGTGAGATCTCATCTCCCGTATGTATCTATTAGGATTTGGTTTCAGTGCGGTGTGAATGAGGACTTTGCTAGGGATTGTCCCATGATCCCACCGTCTAGTCAGTAGGGTCAGCATGTGTTATCTGCTAGGGCTCCAGTACTACTGGCTAGAGACGTGGAGTGTAGGGTAGTAGGGGTGGTCCCTGGATTGTTAGAGGTAGATTTCAGCCATGTGGGTCAGGTATCCTTTTAAAGTCAATAGGCATCGTGCATCAGGGAAAGGCTTCCTTAGATTTCTACAGTTGTGGATTGGTTGGTCAACAACTCAGAGATTATCCTTGGAGAGGGATGATCGAGCCGTCAGCTTCGACTACTCAGCCCAGTGATAGACTCGGTCAGTTCCATATCCCTCTTGCTAGACCATAGGTAGAGTTCCCAGATATCGTTGCTCCAAGTTAGGGTTTTGTGACCATCGGTCAGTGATAGTACTATTCACATTGTGATTCCATCCCTTCTATTATTTATTTTCTTATATGCGTACCTGCTACTTGTTTAGTTGTTTGAATACTTGAATCATAGTATCTATGCATGTATTTCCTTGGTAGTTTATTCCTTAGTAATGGATGGGGTGAGTTGTCCTTGAAAGGTGTCTTCCCGAGGTTGTAGCTTGTGGGTAGCTTTTCTTAAGCTCGCTTCCTGTTCATTGTTGTTCTAGGCTTGTGTTGAGTCTTCCCTTATGAGCGGTCCTAGATGGTTGTTGCCTAAGTTGTTATCTAGCGTTGCTAGAAGTCCTTGTGTGAATTGAGTGTTACCGGTGGTTGTGCCGGAGTTTAAGCTTCTGCCTAAAGTTGAAAGGTGTTGGCTATACTAGCGAGCATTAATTGGTTCCCTCTTCTCGCGTGAGTAGAGTCAACCCTCTTTGTTTGGTTGGTTTAGGAGGTTGGCGGGTATGCGGGTTGTTCCCATAGACTCCTTTAGTTACTTGTCCAGTTGGGTTATCTTATTGCTTTTCCCAGTTCCAGTTGGAACAAATTTCGATCGCAGTACTCTTGTTGAGTTTTTGATTATGACATTATGATTGAGCTTCGACCATAGATTTTTCGCTATGTGTTGATCGTAGCCTCGTGGTTGAGTTGTATCCGTATCATTTTTGATGAGTTGGGCATCTGGCCCATTCTTCTCTTGCCTTAGTGAGTTTTGACAATATAGATGTGATAGCTAATGCAATGGCTTAAGATCTTATTGAGAAGAGATTATAGAGTTCAGTATATGCTAAGGAAAGGTTTTGTTTAGTTGAAAAAGGAAGGAGATGACTCCGTGTGCGTGCTTATGTGTTTTAGTAGTTGACTGAGGTGACTACTGGGAGTTGCTTTGGGTTGTGTGTTGGTGACTTGATTTGATCGACTACAGATTGTGATAGCTTTTCCTTTGATTGGTTTGAGGTTTCAATAGCAACTATGGATTAGGCAACTTGCATATTTAGAGCCTAGCGGTCTTCGGTTCCGGAGTGTTCATCGACAACATATGGGTCTTCTTATTGGTTTCAACAAAGGAATTGGTAGGCAAATTAAAGTTGGGTTTCAGAATTTTGGGCTGTCAGGTTAAATCAGATGGTTCGTGAAGGTTTCTCTTCTGTTGTAGCATCCTTGTACAAGAGGGTAGTGGGTACGGGCAACTTAGCCCCCTATTTTCATTTTGGAGTGGTAGTTGGTCTTGGACATTCAGTCCTTGGCTAACCATTGAGTTAGGCTGGACATTCCAGATTTTGGTGGTGTTCTAGATAATATGAGTTTCCTTCTACAATGGTTGGATAAACTCAGTAGCGTAAGTTTGATATTCAGCAGTGGTGTATGCTATATGTGATCAGGTTGTGCAGGTTAAGACTAGCGAGGCCATTTTGGGTTCTAATGGTACTTTGAGACTGATGGTCACCTCGTTTGCTGAGATTTTTAAAGCTTGTTTAGTTAATTCTTCAAGCAATGTCTTTTATGTGGGGTTCCAGTGTTGGTTAGACTCATCCAATATAGACTAAAAGTTTGGGATGTGGTATGCTTTGAAATGGTTGGTTAGTATGCTGATGCAATAGAGCGGTTGATTCAAGCCAAAGAGGTGAGTTATTGCGTTATGCAAAAATCCTATAGCTAGAGAGTGACCATGAACCCCAGGCAACTTTTCCTTTGCCTATGGGGTATTTTGACTTGATATTCGCATCATGGTGGACTTCTTTTTGAGGTGTGGTTAGCAAGGTGATGTCAACTCTAAAAAACATTCAATTATTGGGAGTAGCTGCAGTACTTCATAGAGTTTGGAGCTTAGTGATGGGTACAGACTTCGTGGTAGGCTTAGCACACTCCTTGCAGGGTCTTGGTTTTGGTTTGGTTCTTTTGGGCAGGTTAGCCTGGTTCATTCGCTTCCAGTTGATTCAGACTTAGCATGATTCAGTGGGGTTGGGTTCGTCATACAGTTTGGAAGTTTCTCCGTTAACACAGGGTGTTCATACATGCATTTCCTAACCCTAGTGTGCAAACTTCAGTCGGGGTCAAATAGGTTGTTCCATTGGGTCCAGTTAGCGAGTTTGATGTTAGCGAAAATGTTCGTTCATTGGTTGATGGTCAGTCGAGACAAGTAACTCCAGCTTTTGAGGATATGCTAGGGGTTGTTATCTTAGGTGGCAAAGGCTAGTAGACTATATCTTGGCTTGGAAAGAGTTTGAGTAAAAGGATGACTTTGTTCATGGTGGAGTGTAAGCGGGAACTATGGATCTCTGGTGTATCAGTTGATATTTCAAGAGTGGCTTGAGTGTTCGGCTTATATGAAGCTTCTTTTTTGTGGTGCATAATGGATTAAGTTCAGAGTAAAGGGGTCTTGCAAATCAGCAGGTTCATGGGTTAGAGTTTTTGGGTTGATGGCTTCTTTGGTGAACTTGGTTGTGGTTTCGAGGGTTCGAGTTCAGTGTGTTGAGCGCCTTGGTTCTATGGTTTTAGTATTGTGTCGGTGCTTCTGATGGAGATTCTTGAGGTTCAGTTTAGGTTGGCAGATCTTTGAAGTTTTGGAATTTAAGTTTGGAATCTATCTTTGCTAGAGTGAAGTTAAGGCCTGGTTGCCTTCTTTGGATGCCGTCTGGTAGGGAAGGCTACCCAGGTAGTCCGAGAGAGTAGTGCGGGCTCTGTATCCGCAGTCGTTAAGCTTCTGCTCTTCCCTTCTTTCTTGACTTTCGGGGATGAAAGTACTTTCTAGTAGTGGATGATGTAATGACCCTTCTGATCATTCTCATGTTTCGCCTTTCTTATAATATTAGAGCTTGCTTGTAGTGGCCCCAAGTCATTTATGACTTGCTAGGACTGGTAGTTTGGTGCCCGAGCGGTCTGTTTGGTCTTTATGGTTGTTTCCTTATTTTAGAGCATCAACTTTGGAAATCGTTGACTTTAGTCAACATTCTTAGCTATCATGCTCGAAATTGAATTATGACAATTCCATTAGATTTGGAGCGTGGACTTTAGTCTAGGACGATCTTTGGTCGGGATCCGGGAGCTTTTCAGCTTGGAATTCACTCTCGTTCTGTGTTTTCAAGCCAGTTAGGCTTGTTTTGTTGACTTTGGTCAACATTAGGAGATGACGCCCTCAGATGAAAATTTCATCAGCGTTATTAGCTCTGGAATGTCGAATTTGAGTTGGGTAGGTAGTTTGTTTGGGTCCTGGGTGAGCAGGGCTCATTTTGGGTGTTCGGTTGGTTTTAGCTAGTGTTGACTTGGGTCAACAATCCTCTGAAACGACCTAGTATGGAAGTTTCGGTGATTCTGTTGAGTTCGTAATGTCGTTTCTACTCTGTTAGAATTACTTTTTTTTGAGTATCAGGTTCCAATTATGCCCGGAATGCCCAGTTTAAGTTTTAGAAATTGCAGGTTCTGCTGTTGCAGGTGCAGGTGCAGGCCTCAGGCCTTAATCTCGAGCGCGAGCTCCTTCCTCACGACCGCGATGTAACACACATTTCCTTGTTCTACACGATCGCGACCTTCCTTGTCACGCCCGTGATGAAGCCTTCTCCCCTGTGTTCTTCACGACTGCGTGGCTAGTCCTCGCGATGGCGATGGTCTAGCCAGTGTGGTCCTCGCAATCGTGTGGGGTCCCTTCATGATCGTGATGAAGGACCCCTGTTCAGTATATAAACTTTCAACATCATCTTCTTCACTTCAAAATCTGGTTCCACCATTGGTTTTAGCTCCAAACTCACCTGAGCTCAAAATTGCTTCAATTCGTGGAGCCAGGGTGGGATTTTCTTGGCCTTGATCGTTCTTCCATCATTATTATAAGTTTTATCCGCTTAATTCCGTTGAATTCACATCTTTGATTCCTTGGTTGTTCTTAGTAAAGGTTGGTTATCAATTTCCTTTAATAATCTGAGCATGCACACACGGGAGTGTGGTGGTCATTGTGCACTCGTTCATTTTCGGCTTTGGGTTGCGGGGCCCACATGCATGTCGACAACTCAAATTTCAGCCCAGCTATTATTATAGTGATATGGGTATCGTTGGTCTTCTTTTGACGCATAGCTTACGTTTTTGATAGTTTGATCTCGATTTGGAGCTTCTCGGAGTAGTTCATCCTGGAGGACGCCGTTCCCGTAGCTAGTCGTCGGACGACAGGTAGGTTATGGTTTTCCCTATCTAGACTCTGCTTATATAGGCTATAACTACATTAAGTAGCATCCTTGAGTTGGTTCTCTAGGTTGGTACCCTTAGACATTGTCTGCCATTTTTATGCGTTTATTGCATACGTTGATTGTAGTATTCGTGTAGTATTGTATATAACCTTTGTGATCCTGTGTAGCCTTGTATTGACTCTAGAATATAGATGGTGGGTTATTTGGGAATGTTCGCGAGTCCCGAACATCTAGATATTGCTTTAGGCTGGCTATATGTGTTGTAGAACTGATCATGCCTGTGAAGGGCCGATAAGAATGGTTGTGAGCCATTTTGGGCTAATCTATTGTTCGCAAGAATATCATTCATGAAAAATGATTTTTATGCATGTTTTACTACTGTTTTGGATTCGGGCTGACTAATACCAGTTTTCTAAACTTTGCATTGCCTCGAGGGCCCATTTTTGGTATAAAATTTATAAAACGAGATTTAGAACTGACCAGTGGATTTTTCTTTAAATAAAAGTGGTACTATGTGATTTTCTCACTGAATTTCTTACTGAAACTAGACTCGGCTGCGCCGGAGTGCTAGGCATGCTTTTACTAAGTATTTAGACCCGGATATGCTCTGGGCACCCCCTTTGAGAGGGTTATTGAGGTTTTGACTACTGATTTAGACCCGAATACACTTTGGGCACCCTTTGAGAGGGTCTTTAAGACTACTACTACTGTTTTAGACCTGGTTCGATTCCGGGCATGTACTATGATATTTCGAGTATTGAGCTACTATTTGATATTTGTGCAGTTTTGTATGTGGTCTATGAGTAGACCTCTATGGACTCTATCCTTCCTGGGTTACCGGCTATGAGCTGACGCACGTGCCAGAAGGAGGGGTGTACGGCGTAGTAGAGGTACACGGGCAGAGTCCTTCCATGGGTTCTGCCTCTATATGGGCTTTTGGGGTACCATAGAGGGAATGTACGGGTTACTTTCACATCAGGTTCATCATATCATCATCATGTTTTTGGTATTCTGATTCCACCCTTGTTTGCTGTGTGCTCAGTGTACGCTCTAGTTGTATGGGCGGCCGGAGGGTTTGTTTTCACTTTATTGTGTTCCTCAGTTGTATGGGCGGCCGTTGGGACTGTAGGTAGATTATTCTACTCCTTCCATTTCGTAGATCTAGTTATGACCTTCACTTCGGTTGGATTAGTAGTGTTGGCCTGTTGATATTGTGGTTGTTTTGGACTGAGATTATTGAGGGGCTAGTGGGTCCCATATTATTGAGACACTGATTGTGTAGCCTTCTGATTCTATGATGAACACTAGAAAGTGCAAGAGGCAAGGCTAACTCATAAGCAACCCCTCCAATATGATGAAGGATCTCAAATGGACCAATGAACCTTGGACTGAGCTTACCCTTCCTCCCAAACCGCATCACACCCTTCATGGGCGATACCCGAAGGAACACACTATCACCAATAATAAACTCAAGGTCTCGAACTCTCCGGTCATCATAACTCTTCTGCCTACTCTAGTCAGTATGAAGTCTCTCCTGAATAACCTGAATTCTATCCATAGAATCACGAAGCAAATCGGTACCCCATAGCCTAACCTAGAAAGCATCAAACCAACCTACCGGAGATCTGCACTGTCTACCATACAATGCCTCGATCAGAGCCATCTGAATGTTGGAATGGTAACTATTATTATATGCAAACTCTGTCAAGGCTAAACACTGGTCCCACTGACCCCCAAAATCAATAACGTAGGCCCGCAACATATCCTCCAGAACCTGAATGGTACGCTCTGACTGACTGTCTATTTGCGGATGAAAAGTGGTGCTAAGCTCAACTCTAGTGCCCAACTCTCTCTGAATAGACTGCCAAAAGTGTAAAATGAACTAAGTACCACGGTCAGAAATGATAGAAACTGGCACCCCATGCAACTCTAGGAACGCAGATACTACCCTCGATCCTCAAAACACCCTCTGAATCTAAAGTCGCCTTCCTAGACTCACCACTCAACACCTTGTCACGAATGATCCTCAATCTCGCATCATCAAACTGATTTGCCCGAATCTTCTCCAACAAGGAAGACCTAGCCTCAACACAAGTAAGAATACGTCCCGGCTCTGAAATGTCAAGTTGAACCAACCTATTAGCTAAGGACTGGGTGTCCCAAGCTAAGGTCGTTCCTCCATATCTAAGAAAGTCAAGCTACCCATACTCACCACTTTCCGACTCAAGGCATCCGCTACCACGTTTGCCTTGCCCGGATGATAAAGAATAGAAATGTCATAGTCCTTCTGTAGCTCTAACCACCTACGCTGCCTCAAATTTAGATTCTTCTAGCTGAAGATGTACAGAAGACTATGATGGTCAGTAAAAATCTCACAATGCACGCCATAAATATAATGCCTCCACATCTTCAATACGAAGACTACCGCTGCTAAATCCAAGTCATGTGTGGGGTAGTTTCTCTCGTGAACCTTCAACTGTCTAGAAGAATATACAATAACCCGGCCCTACTGCATAAACACATAACCCAAACCAATAACTGATGCATCACAATATACAGTGAAACCCTGACCCTCAACCGAAAGAGTAAGAATCAGAGCTGAAGTCAACAAGGCCTTGAGCTTCAGAAAGCTCGCCTCACACTCATCTGACCACTGGAAGGGAACATTCTTCTAAGTCAATCTATCAATGAAGCAGCTATTGAAGAAAATCCCTTCACAAACCGTCTGTAATAACCTGCTAACCCAATGAAACTGCGAACCTCGATAGGAGAAGTAGGCCTAGCCCAATCACAAACTGCTACAATCTTCGCTAGATCTACCATAATCCCATGCTTGGACACCACGTGCCCCATGAATGCCATAGACTCAAGCCAAAACTCATACTTAGTGAATTTGGCATACAACTGACCATCTCGTAAGGTCTGAAGTACCAATCAAAGATGCTTCTCATGCTTCTCTTTACTCCTCGAATAAATCAAAATGTCATCGATGAACACAATCACGAGTAAATCCAAGTAGGCACTGAACACACGGTTCATCAACTCCATAAATGTTGTTGGGGCATTAGTCAACCCAAAAGATATGACTAGGAACTCATAATGACCGTATCGAGTCCTAAATGCAGTCTTTGGGATGTCCTCAACCCTAATCCTCAACTGGTGATAACCGGTCCTCAAATCTATCTTAGAGAACACCGATGCACCCTGTAGCTGGTCAAACAAGTCATCAATACATAACATCGGATATTTGTTCTTAACTGTCACCTTATTCAACAGCTTGTAGTCGATACACATATGCATAGACCCGTCCTTCTTCTTTACAAACAGAACCGGAGCACCCCATGGAGACACATTAGGCCGGATGAACCCTCTACTCAACAGATCCTGGAGCTGATCCTTAAGCTCCCTCAACTCAGCAGGTGCCATCCGATATAGTGAAATAGAAATGGGCTTGGTGCCCGGCTCCACATCGATACCAAAATCAATATCACGGTCAGGAGGAAGACCCAAAAGAATAGAAGGAAACACATCTGAATACTCGCAAACCACAGGAACAGACTCAAGAGGAGGTATGGTGTAACTAGTATCACGAATGTAGGAAAGATAAGCTAAGAACCCATTCCCAACCAGCCGATGGGTGCTCAGAAAGGATATAACTCCCCTCGGCATGTAGCTATCGACTCGCTTCCATATGATAGGAGGGATACCAGGCATCCAAAGAGTAACAATCTTGGATAAACAATCCAAGACCGCATGATAAGGAGACAACCAATCAATGCCCAAGATCATATCAAAATTGACCATATCCAAGATAACGAAGTCTACCCACATGTCATACCCCAAGATAGTCACTACACAAGCCTGATACACCTGATCCACTACTAAAGAATTACCTACTAGGGTAGATACACATAAAGGCATATGCAAGGACCCACAAACAGACCCCAGATGAGTAGCATAATAAGCAGATACATATGAAAATGTAGACCCCAGATCAAACAAAGCAGAAGCAGACTGATGACAAATGGAGATCGTACCTGTGATCACAGTATCTGAAGCCTCGGCCTCTGTCCAGCCTGAAACCGCATACATATGGCCTTGACCGCCACGATCACCTGACCTACCGGACAGAGGAACACCTCTAGTACCCTGGGGACCACCCCTACTACCGTGTGAACTGCCTCTAGCTGGAGGTTCTAGAGCCCTGGGGGACTGAACTAACTGATCGTGTCACCTAGGATGCTGCACCGATAGGCACTCTCTAGCAAAGTGTCCTATCTTGCCACACTCATAACAACCCCGACCAAATGTACTCCGCTTTGAAGACCTGGCTGAATCAGAATGACCACTACGACATGTAGTCCCTGAATGACCACCTCGGCGAGCAGGAACGAGACTCTTGCTACTCTGACCCTCAACAGTCTGTAATGCTTCCTGAACAGGCTGGCTTGGATGGAAATGCTATTGATGCTGACCTCTACCCTAGTAGCCCCTACCACGTCCCTGTGAACCGCTAAAACTGCCATTATGGCGGGGCCTCTTATCATTTCACCCTTGGTCCTCGCAAAGAACTCCCTTAATAGTGCAGGCATGATCTACTACATCAAGAAATGACTGACCCAATGCTACCATAGCCTCTGTAGCCAAGCAAATGGCGTACCCTCTCATGCTCGGCAGGCAGAATCATAATGGCGTATCTGGACAACTGTTGGAACCTAACCTTGTACTCAGACACAATCATAGAGCCCTACTCCAACCCTGAAAACTGATCCATCAGATGTTTCCTCATGCTACGCGGTACATACTTCTCCAGAAAAGTTGCAGAGAACCGATCCCAAGTAAGCAGAAGTGACCAGGCTAGTTTGCAAGCAACATATGACCTCCACCACTATTTCACTAGACCATCCAGCTGAAATGCGGTGTAATCTGCTCCATGAGACTTAACTAACCCCAAATTATGTAACCCCTCCTAGCATCTAGTCAGAAACTCATGTGCATCCTCTATAGCGGCACCCGAAAACCTCAAAGGACCTAATCTCAAGAACTTACCAGCATCTTCTGCTCCTCAGAAAACATAACCGGTACATCGAGAGTAGGTGGAGCAATTACAGGAACCGGTAGTACCTCCAATCTAGGAGCCGCATCAGCAGGTTGTGCTCCTGAACCCTGTGCAGTTGCCTGGGTTTAAGTTTGACCCTCACCTCGAACCAGAGAACCAATTAGAGTTCTCGGCAAAGCTACTGGTGGAGTCATACCCTCAAGAAACACCAACAATTGAACCAAGGTATCATGTAATATGAGAGTGGCCACAAAACTGGCCAGATACTAGGCTGGCCCCATATGCTCTGGCTCATACTAAACCTCATCCACTCTAACCTTAGGCTCTGGTGACAGTACTCTAGCCCGGGCTCGGGCTGGTGCCACAGCCCGTGCCCTATATCGTCCTCTGGGTCAACCTCTACCCCTCCTCCTAGCTAGGGCTCTAACTGCAGGGGCAGGGGCCTCGTCCTCACCTGCTGAAGATCTCGTCTGAACCATCTGAAAAGGAGTGAAACAAGATACTTAGAAGTTGACCAAATCAAGTAAGCATGATAAGGAATCAAACAAAATGAAGTCTTTCCTAGGGAATGTCCTATAGCCTCTCGTAGATTGGATACGAACGTCATCGCACTGATCCAAGAGACTCTACTATACACCTTGCTCTTGTACTAGCAAGACCGGTGAACCTAGAGCTCTGATACCACTCTATCACAACTCAAAAATGGGCCATGATAGAGTCTACATAACCCTATAGTAGACAAGCCTAACCTAAATATGCGGAAGATAATAAATAATATTAAACTAAAGAAAAGCGGAAGATATAAGCGAAAAGACATGGCCAATAGAATATATAAATACCATCGTACAACATATACATAAGAAGGCCCTAAAGTGACCAACGAGACAAAACAGACTTGAGAACCAACCCGGACCTGGTGTCACTAGTACAAGAGCGACTAAAGTAAGGAGTAGCTATACAATAACCCCTGTCTATCCAAAATACAAAATATAGATAGGATGTACAAGAAGGAAAGCATGTAAAGTCTCCAAAAGCGTCGGGAGCTCACCGCGATCCGAACAGCAACATGCCTCGAATGACAGGAGATCAACTAGGGTGGCTCATACTAGGTGTTGCATTAGAAAAAGAGATGCAGAGTGTAGTATGAGTACCAAGACAATGGGTACTCAGTAGGCATCATAGGCCGACTGAGCACAGAAAGATAGTATATATAAATAGATTGCAGGAAAGCAACTAACTATACAGGGATCCACTTAAATCTAGTTATAAAGCCAGAGACATGCCAATAAACCAAAAGAAAGGGAAGGAAAAACAACATCAAGCCAACCAGAGTCAATCCACGTGCCAAAGTAGATGCAATGCGGTGCAAGATGATCCATGTATGAATGCAATATAATATAAACCTGGAATACCACATCGAGCACTGGGAATATCGCATTGGACTATGCATATGTATATGTGAAATAGTAAAATACCTAGAATAATGCATTATGGGTCTAGAATACCGCATCGGTCTATAAATATATACATATGCAAAAAATAGTATTTCCTCATTTTTCCTTCTAAAAAACAAGGTGCTACTCAAACTAGATTGATTTTGTCTGAAAAATCATCACAACAGTAGTAGAGCCTCCTTTCAAACCAAAAACCTTTGAAAATCATTTCCTTATTATACCAATGAGATGCCATGCGATATGAGTATGAATGTTCACAAATAGAGGAAAAACCACACCATCAGATCAAACAGGGCAATAATACCCTCCAAACTAAGAGAACTGGCCTGGAACTCCATCCAAATCCTAGCCATGGCCTCGGGCCCACAGTTACACACAATGATATAATAAAGTGGTAAAGAGGAAATAAAAGCATAACCAATGGGAAAACTCTATTCTACCTCTAAAGTCTCCTAAAAACATTCTACGGATTTTATACTAGTCACATAGAAGAAGCAAGCTCCTAGGCTAAGGATAACATACTAGGCTAAAAACCCGAAATGGCCATTTAACATGATAAATAGGATTTAAGCCTAAAGTCTATCTAAAATTTAACCTAGCATTCCAGTAACATACAAATATATATTATCTAACTAAACTCAGTCTAAAAGGTAAACTGTTCCCTACCTCGAGGCCGAACTGCAAGCATGAACCATCACTCATGTTCCTTTCCTTTCCGAACAGCCTCAAAAAGCTTCCATGCTATCAAGAACATAAACTAGGTGTCAAATGAGAAGAATGACACCCATATTGCTATACAAAAAAAGGGCCAGAAATTAGATCAAAAAAATGACCCTTGGGGCCTGTGCAACGAAACAGAAAACAAAATTCACAATTATGTTCGCGATGGGTTAAAGAACTCATGCCCAAAGTTGGGCACGAACGGAGTTCGTTTTAGGGCACAAAATAGCCTCGAAGTGCTAGTAATTCACAGGATTAAAATGAAAAAGCTCAGAATTTAAAGGTGGAAACCAACCTCGATAAGAGAAACATGTCACAGAGATGATTTGCATGAATCTAAGAATATGCAGTCCTCAAAAGATCAGATTTATACAAGGATCACCTCAATTTCAAAATTCAACAACAAGGGAAATTAGATGGATAAATACGGGAATTACCACGGAAGGAGGAGAGGGGTGACGAGGGAACTTACCGGGTGCAAGACACTGAAGCAAGGAGCTGAAAAATAGGAGCTTGGGAGATTCAACAATGGAGTTTTTGGAATATAGAAGGAGAAAATCAAGTTGAGACTTTAAATAGCTGCTAGGGTTCCTTCATCGCGATCGCGATAGGACCCCCGCGTTCGCGAGAACAACAGGCACAACCATCGTGATTGCAATGGTCCAGGCCACGTTCGTAAAATGGAAGCCAAGTTGGGTCCTAGCTGACTACATTTTGAACACAAAGGACACCCTTCATGAATGTGATAGTCAAGAAACTATCACCATCACAAATGCGATAGTATCCTCGCTATCGCAAAGAGCAAAAGGGTCGGCAACTTAATACAGCACCTAGCGATTTCCCCAAGTCCAAAAATCCTCTAACTGACCCTTGGGATTAATCCAAAACCCCGTGAACACAAACCAACCATGCTACCCTACCAGAAACGACATTCTGGGCTCAATGGAATCGATGAAACTCCCAACGGATATCATTTTAATGAAAAATGGGACCCACGCCCAAAACTAACTCGAAACTCAAAAACCCAAAAACAAGTCTGAAAGCCTCGAAACCCGAACCAAAGGTCCCCCTAGCCCAAAGTCGACATTCCAGAGCTAACATCATTGCCTTAATTTCCATCCGGGGCCGTCTTCTCCCAATGTTGACCAAAGTCAACCCTACCAGCCAAACTGACTTCAAAATACAGAAGGCCACACAAAACCAAACTGAAAGCACTCAGACCCAGACCAATGGTCCCACTAGACCAGAATCCCTATTCTGGAGCTAACAGAACTATCAGAATTAGATTCTGAGTGTGTTAACCAAGAAAGGTTAACGAAGTCAAAGATTTACCAACTTTGAGAGCTAAAACAGGGAAATGGTCATAACGACCAAACGAACAGCCCAGACACCGAACCATCGGTCTTGGTAAGTCATAAATGACCTGTAGCCACTAAGGGAAAGCTCAAAATGTAGAAAAGGGATGAAGAGCAGAAAATGACCTGGAGGGTCATTACTGTCACGCCCCAAACCATGGGAGGCATGACCGACACCCGGAGCTCCAAAAGGCCGAGGGTGCCAAAATAGAGTGTATCTCTATTGAACCTATTGGGGGTTTGACACCGACAAGGTCACTAAGAATAGCAATTTGAAACACTGAAAGATTAATAGTAGGTAAACAACTCAAGGCCGACAAGGCTATTATCATAGTAGATAGCTAATAACAAGGACGACAAGGCCATACCCAACACTGATATACATATACATGTCTACAAGCCTCTAGGAGTAAGTAAAACATCTCATATCTAGGACAGGGCCCTAGACTACCCATAAACTGTACATATACATAACCTTGTCAAAATATAAGCTAGACCTCTGACTCGTCAGCTCCAGGAAGAATGGAGCTTATCAAAATGGCTGAACTCTGGAACTCCTACTGAAGAGGTATGTCTGGGTTTCTGTCTGGACCTACAGGCATGAATGTAGTGCCCCCAGGCAATGGGGATGTCATTACAACAATAATGTACTGGTATGTAAGGTAGAAACATAAAAGCAAGTCACAAATAGTAAATCTGAACAAGATATAATATGAAACTTGTAAACAATAATTGGTAAGACTCGTTAAGCTCCTTTCTCCTTTATTCTTTTTAAAACACAACACATGCATTAACTGACACTGCAACTCACTCTTTATAACCCACGTTGAACCATAATAGCGCCTCGGCGCACCCTATATATAATGGCCTTAATATGGCAGTAGCGCCTCGGTGCACACTATGTATATAATGGCCTCAATATGGCAGTAGCACCTCGGTGCACACTATGTATATAATAGCCTCAATATGGAAGTAGCACCTCGGTGCACACTAACACGCAATCCATGCATAATAAGTGTATTACTATATTGACCTTCAAAGCTACTCTTGTTAGTTATAGAGGTTCATTTTGATAACTTCTTTAGGTTCATCTAGTATATTACTAGATTGACCTTCAAAGCTACTCTTGTTAACTTCTTACTAGATGTTGGACTCAACTTACCAAACACATATGAATGTGGATTTGAATTGCTAACCTTCCTTTTATAATTTCTAATGCTTGATTAGGGATCACAATACAAAGAGGAAACTCGACAAAAGGATTACTTATGTTTCGTGTAAAAAGAATAAGATTTTTTATAAGAAGGCGACTTGAATCACCATAATGTATCACTTAGTTCTTTAAGACTTGTTAAGTTACCAAATCATCTCTCTTATAACAGAATACTCAAATTCCTCTTTCAGAGATTTATAGTTCCATTTCTAGATTCATGTCGATAAGGAATAAAGAAGCCTTAACATACCTTGTTCCTTTCGAAGATTGCGCTTACCACAACTTGAACTTTAATTTATTAAGTTAATATAAAACACAAGGGTATAATGAAGCTAATATTAGCTCTTAAACCTGATGCAACCTTCCCAAAATAGTAGCTAAACATTTCCCGGGCAGATTTACGTATTGTCATTAATAAAAGGGTGTATCGTCACACCTTTATCCCCCATTTAAATACACAACACACACACACCAACCTACTGCCTACAACCATACAAAACACATCAAACATCCCTTACACAACTCACCATACCGAAATATATTAGCAACACATTGAACCCACGGCTTCCGATCGCCGTCCCGTGAGTTCTTAACAACAATTGTCCATACGAACTTCAATCCAAAAATATGATTATGGGCAGAGTACTTACAACACTTGAAGGGGTGTTTTTATCCTCTTTTTATTGATGCCTTGAAAAGCTTGAGTACCCCCTACACATACACCAACAAGAGAAGGAGAAATCTCTTAATTGTTACACAATTTCTATGTGTTCAATCTTAAGAAAGGGGCTGCCATAGTTCATGTCTTTCTTTCCATAGGATATCCTAGATGTATGTAGTATATTAGTACCAATATAATAAGTTGTTTAACTCACCTTAATCTTGAATAAATCTTGATCTTCTTAGAACCCTAAAGGGAGAAAGGGGCTGCCAAAATGAAAGAGGATAAGAGAGATTTTTCCATCTTTTTGTGATCAATATTGATCAAAAAAAGTTTGTATAAAGGGACCTTTTTGTCCGACTTTTTTGAGTATATATGGGCCAAAAAGGGTCAAGAAACTTGGGCTAAAATTATCCTTTTCTTGGGCCTCAAAAGGGTTAAGTTTGTGGCTGATTTTCGGCTTCTCTTGGGTCAAAATGTGGTCAATATTGGTGGCTACTTTTTGTAGTTGTTTGGGCCAGATTTGGTGGTGCTTTGATGGGACAACTTTAAGCACCATTTGGGATACTATTAGGTCTAATAGTCCATGGTGTTTCTGCCCATAATCGTACCTCAGAACTTAGTTCGTTAACGTAGGTAGGTGATGCACCTACTTGTCACCTAAGAGCTTAGATAAGTCGGGCAAGAACCTCACTTGTTTTATCTCATTTTCAAAACCCTCATCCTTATATTTTAATTTAACACTTATATATATTTGACTATTTCAAATTCTAGGCCAAAGTACCCCTTCACAATCTTGAGCTCAAGTACCTTCGTCGATATTAACTTAGTCATATTGGTTTTGAAAGGTACGGGGTGTCACATTCTCCCCCCCTTAGAATCATTCATCCTCGAATGAGGGTAATGCGTATAGAGCCTTAGTCCTTTGGAATTTCTAGAAATTTTGGCAGAGTTTTCTTTATAATTGGGACTATCCAAAATCTGAAACTCAGCAAAAGTCCAGCACAATGTCTCACAAGGCGATACAATAATATACAATTAAATGCAATCCTTTGCATATGTTCAAACCAGACCATATTTGCACAGTAGGAAGAATATCAAGAACATAAGGACATGACTTACCTCTATACTATCTTCAGGTTGTAAATAATTGGGGATACTTTTTCCTCATTTCTTCCTCAGCTTCCCACGTCATTTCCTCGACATTATTATTTCTCCATAATACCTTTACTGAGGCTACTTCTTTGGTTATGAGCTTCCTAACTTGACGATCTAGGATATAAATTGGTACTTCCTTATAGGATAAGTCTTCAGAAAGTTGAACATCTTTGATAGGCATAATACGTGAAGGATCTCCTATGCACCTTCGTAGCATCGATACATGAAATACAGGATGGATTGTCTCCAATTCTGTGGGTAAATCTACCTCATATGCCACTTTTCCTACCCTCCGAATAATCCTATATGGTCCAATATATCTTGGACTAAGCTTTTCCTTTTTACTAAATCGCATAACGCCTTTCATGGGCGAAACCTTTAGGAAAACCCAATCACTAATATTAAATTCCAAATCCCGACGTCGCACATCTGCATATGATTTCTGCCTACTCTGGGCTGTTAGTAATCTTTCTCGGATTAGCTTCACCTTCTCCATTGCCTGATTAACTAGGTCTAGCCCTAATAATCCTGCTTCTCTAATTTCAAACCATCCAATCGGTGATCTACACTTTCGTCCGTATAAAGCCTCATAAGGAGCCATTTGAATGCTTGCATGGAAGCTATTATTATAAGCAAACTCAATTAGTGGCAAATGGTCATCCCAACCCCCTTTAAAATCTAGTACACAAGCTCGTAGCATATCTTCGAGTGTTTGAATTGTGCGTTCAGCTTGTCCATCTGTCTGTGGATGAAAAGTTGTGCTGAGACTTTTTTGAGTTCCTAAGCCTTTCTTGAAAGACCTCCAGAAATTTGTCGTAAACTAAGAACCCCTATCTGAAATGATGGAAATTGGGATACCATGAAGTCGAACTATTTCACTAATATACAACTTGGCATAATCTTCAGCAATATAAGTTGTCCTAACTGGCAAAAAGTGAGCTGATTTTGTAAGTCTATCTACAATCACCCATATGGAATCATACTTCCGATAAGTACAGGGTAAGCCTGTAATAAAGTCCATATTGATCACCTCCCATTTTCAGGTAGGTATCACTATACTTTGAGTTAGACCTCCGGGTCTTTGGTGTTCAATTTTTACATGTTGACAATTTGGGCATTGGGCTACAAACTCTGCAATATTTCTCTTTATATTATTCCACCAATAAATCTGTCGAAGATTATGATACATCTTCATAGCTCCTAGATGGATTAAATAGCGGGAATAGTGGACTTCTGCCAAAATTTTCTCTCAAAGCTCCTCGACATTAGGTACACATAGACGACCTTGATATCTCAGAACCCCATCTTCCTTAAACTCTATTAGTGGTTGCTTCTGTTGTGGAATTTCCTCCCTCAATCTTACTAACTCTGGATCATGATATTGTCATTCCTTTACCTCTATTATAAGTGAGGATTCCGCTGTGCTTTGAAGAAAAACTCCCCCATTACCTTGGTCTAGTAGTTGAACCTGCAAATTAGCTAACTGATATAGTTCTATTGTCATCTCAGTATTTCTATTTTCTACGTGGCTCAAGCTTCCCATGGATTTGCAGCTAAGTGCATCGGCCACTACATTAGCCTTACCTGGATGGTACAAAATATCTATATCATAATCCTTTAGTAACTCTATCCACCTTCTTTGCCTTAGGTTTAAATCCTTCTGTTTGAATAAATACTATAGACTTTTGTGGTCCGTAAACAGGTCTACATGGACTCCAAACAAGTAATGGCGCCAAATTTTCAAGGCAAATATAACTGCTGCTAATTCAAGATCGTGAGTAGGGTAATTTTGTTCGTGCTTTCTTAGTTGTCTCGAGGCATAGAAAATAACTTTACCATGTTGCATTAAAACACAGCCCAACCCAATCCTTGAAGCATCACAATAAACAACATAACCTTATGTGCCCTCTGGTAGAGTTAAGACAGGCGCTGAAGTAAGCATGTCCTTCAACTCCTGAAAACTATGCTCACATGCTTCCGACCACTGGAACTTGGCAGCTTTATGAGTCAACTTTATCAATGGTGCAGAGATAGAAGAAAATCCTTCCACAAAACTTCGATAATAAACTGCTAAGCCCAAAAAACTATGGATCTCTGTAGCATTTAAGGGTCTCGGCCAATTCTTTACAGCTTCAATCTTTTGGCCGTCAACTCTAATACCTTCGTCTGTAATTACATGGCCAAGAAAAGCCACTGAAGTCAACCAAAACTCACATTTGTAGAACTTTGCATATAATTTATGATTCTGAAGTGTTTGCAATACTGCACGTAGATGATCAGCATGTTCGGCTTCGGACCATGAGTAAATCAGGATATCATCAATAAATACGATCACGAATACATCTAGAAATGGCTTGAAGACCCGATTCATTAGGTCCATAAAAGTTGTTGGGGCATTAGTAAGCCCAAAAGACATTACTAGAAACTCAAAGTGGACATACCTGGTCCTAAAGACTGTCTTCGGTATATCTACTCCTTTAACACGCAACTGGTGATACCCCGACCGCAAGTCAATCTTTGAAAAACATTTGGCGCCTTGCAACTGATCAAAACGATCATCAATCCTTGGAAGTGGATACTTATTCTTGATTGTAACTTTGTTAAGTTATCGGTAATCGATACACATTCTCAAGGACCCATCCTTACGAACAAACAAAACTGGTGCACCCCATGGCGATGTACTAGGCCTAATGAAACCTTTTCCGAGTAGATCCTTTAATTGTTCCTTTAACTCTCTTAATTCTGCAGGAGCCATCTTGTAAGGGGGAATTAATATTGGCTGAGTATCTGGGAGTAGGTCAATGGCAAACTCAATTTCCCTTTCTGGAGGGATTCTTGGAAGCTCATCTGGGAATACATCTAGAAACTGACTCACCACAGGAATCGATTGAAGAGTAGCTGGTCCATCCTCTGTGCTTCTTACTTGGACTAAATGATAGATATAGCCTTTAGAAATCATTTTCTGGGCCTTAAGGTAGGAAATAAACATACCCCTTGGCATGGCAGCATTACCTTTCCACTCCAGGATTGTCTCTTCCGGAAAATGGAATTTGACAACCTTAGTTCTACAATCAATATTAGCATAAAATGCAGCTAACCAGTCCATACCCATAATGACATCGAAGTCAATCATCTCTAATTCAATAAGATCAGCTGAAGTGAGACGATCATAAATCCACACTGCACAATCTCGATGAACTTGTCTAGCTATAATATTTTCACCAACTGGCGTAGATACAACAAAGGGTCTAGGCAATGACTCAGGGCCTGCCCTAAACTTACCAGCAACGAGCGGGGTAACATATGAAAGAGTAGAGCCAGGATCTATAAGTGCATAAATAGCATGAGTAAAAATAGTCAATGTACCTATAACAACATTAGGTGACGATTCCAAGTCCTGGCGACCGGCTAGAGCATAAGTGCGGTTCTGACCACTGCCTGAACTGGATGCTCCTCCTCTACCTCTACCATGATCTGGTGTAGCCTATGGGCATGTCCTAGAGGGATGAATAGTAGATGAAAAAGCTGACATCGACCCTGTAGGCTGGGACATCTCACCCCTACCTCTACTTGGACAGTCTCACATAAAGTGACCAGGATGCCAACACGAATAACAAGTATCTGAACCCAGGCGACATATACCAGGATGCTTCCAACCACACTGAACACAAGGTGGCAAAGGTGCCTTCATCTGACCTGAATGCCCCTGGCGATAGGAACTGGATGCACCTGAACTGTGGCCTGGTCCCGGCTGAGAAAAATGATCATACCTCTATCATTACAACTAATATGGGGCACCACTAGTAGGGTAGGGGTGATCGCCTATTAAAATATGGCCTAAAATTACCTCGTGGCTCTCTATAGGACCCAGTAGATCTAGCCCTCTTATTCTGATCCCTTTCTCGGCCTTGATTATCTCCAATTTGTACTTCAAGATCCTCTGCAGTCTGAGCAATAGCCTATATCTTAGAAATATTCATATCCTCTTGTGTAGCTGCTATTGTTAATCCCTTAATCAATTCATCCTTAAGGCCACGCACATATCCATGAACTCTAGCTCGCATCGTACTAACAATATCGGGGGCGCACCTGGATAATGAATTAAACCTAAGGATGTACTGTCGAACACTCATATTGCCCTTCTTAAGGGCTAGAAATTGATCAAGTCTGGCCTCCTCTCAAACCTCCTGTGGAAGATAGTGAGCTAGGAAGGCCTCTGAAAAATCCTCTCATTCAGCTGGGGGTGCATTTGATCCCCTAGAACGATCCCAAGCCTCGAACCACAAAATGGCTAACCTAAAAGATGCAAACTCCACTGCCTCCATTACTGTTGCATGCATGACTTGAAGTACCCGATAAGTCTGATCAATAAACTCTTGAGGATCCTCACGTGGGTCAGAGCCTGTAAATATAGAAGGACTTAGGATGATAAACTCTCGAGCCCTAGAATTTTTTGAGCCACCTAACCTAGCACTTGTCGATGCCCCTATTGTTTTTGTTGTGCGGCTACCATCTGGGTCAATAATCGAACAACACTCCTGATAACCTGGTCCTTTGCTTCAGGTCGAGGAGCTACAGGTGCTGGTTCATCTCTAGCTATCTCAGATGCTACTGGAGCAGGTGGGGTTGGGGGTGCTGGATCCCCTTTAGTCTTATTAGGTACTGGATGAACTGAGATCTATGGTGTCGGTGATTCACTTTGAGCTTCCAATCTATCCATTTGGACAAGCGGGGAATGACTAGTACCTTCCCTCGCATCCGTGCTGACTCATCGGCTAGTCATTTGTATGGTCACAGGTATTTCTATAAACAAGGAATAGAAAAACATGAATTAAACTTCAGATATCTTATGATCTCGCTCTATTGCACGATCTAGCAGATAAAAGAAGGATAACAATTCCTAAATGTCTTGTAGCCTCATGATTATAGGTATGGTGCACAACACACCCATAAGCAAAACTCTACTAGACACGGCTTGTAGACTCCCTGGGATTCGACGTGCTCTGATACCAAGTTTGTCACGCCCCAAACCATGGGAGGCATGACCGACACCCGGAGCCCCAAAAGACTGAGGGTTCCAAAATAGAGTGTATCTCTATTGAACCTGCTAGAGGTCTGAGACCGACAAGGTCTCTAAGAAGTAGCAATTTGAAACACTGAAAGCTTAATAGTAGGTAAAAAACTCAAGACCGATAAGGCTATTATCATAGAAGATAACTAATAACAAGGCTGACAAGCATACCCAACACTGATATACATATACACGTCTACAAACCTCTAGGAGTAAGTAAAACATCTCATATCAAAGACAGGGCCCTGGACTACCCATAAACTGTACATATACATAACCTTGTCAAAATATAAGCTAGACATCTGACTCGTAAGCTCCAGGAAGAATGGAGATTACCAAAATGGTTGAACTCTGCAAATCCTACTGAAGAGGTCTGTCTGGGTTTCTGTCTGGGTTTCTGTCTGGACCTGCAGGAATGAATGCAGCGCCCCCAGGCAATGGGAATGTCAGTACGACAATAATGTACTGGCATGTAAGGTAGAAACATAAAATCAAGTCGCAAGTAGTAAATCTGAACAAGATATAATATGAAACTTGTAAACTGTAATTGGTAAGACTCGTTAAGCTCTTTTCTCCTTTATTCTTTTTAGAACACAACACATGCATTAACTCACACCGCAACTCACTCTTATAACTCACACTGAACCATAATAGCACCTCAGCACACCCTATATATAATGGCCTCAATATGGCAGTAGCGCCTCGGCACACACTATGTATATAATGGCCTCAATATGGCAGTAGCACCTCAGTGCACACTATGTATATAATAGCCTCAATATGGCAGTAGCACCTCGGTGCACACTAACACGCAATCCATGCATAATAAGTGTATTACTAGATTGACCTTCAAAGCTACTATTGTTAGTTATAGAGGTTCATTTAGATAACTTCTTTAGGTTCATCGAGGTTCATCTAGTGTATTACTAGATTGACCTTCAAAGCTACTCTTGTTAACTTCTTACTAGATGTTGGACTCAACTTACCAAACACATATGAATGTGGATTTGACTTGCTAACCTTCCTTTTATACTTTCTAAAACTTGATTAGGGATCACAATACAAACAGGAAACTCGACAAAAGGATTACTTATGTTTTATGCAAAAAGAATAAGATTTTTTATAAGAAGGCGACTTGAATCACCATAATGTATCACTTAGTTCTTTAAGACTTGTTAAGTTACCAAATCAGCTCTCTTATAACAGAATACTCAAATTCCTCTTTCGAATATTTAGAGTTCCATTTCTAGATTCATGTCGATAAGGAATAAAGAAGCCTTAACATACCTTGTTCCTTTGGAAGATTACGCTTACCACAACTTGGATATTCCTTTATTAAGTTAATATAAAACACAAGGGTATAATGAAGCTAATATTATCTGTTAAACCTGATGCAACTTTTCCAAAATAGTAGCTAAACATTTCCCGGGCAGATTTACGTATTGGCATTAATAAAAAGGTGTATCGTCATACATTTATCCCCCATTCCAATACACAACACACACACACACCAACCTACCGCCTCCAACCATACAAAACACATCAAACTGCCCTTACACAACTCACCATACCGAAATATAATAGCAACACATTGAACCCACGACTTCCAATCGACGTCCCGTGAGTTCTTAACAACAATTGTCCATACGAACTTCAAACAAAAAATATTATTATGGGCAGAGTACTTACAACACTTGAAGGGGTGTTTTTATCCTCTTTTTATTGATGCCTTGAAAAGCTTGCGTACCCCCTACACATACACCAACAAGAGAAGAAGAAATCTCTTAATTGTTACACAATTTCTATGTGTTCAAACTTAAGAAAGGGGCTGCCATAGTTCATGTCTTTCTTACCATAGGATATCCTATCTATATGTATTAGATTAGTACCAAGATAATAAGTTGTTTAACTCACCTTAATCTTGAATAAATCTTGATCTTAGAACCCTAAAGGGAGAAAGGGGCTGCCAAAATGAAAGAGGATAAGAGAGAATTTTTCAGCTTTTTGTGATCAATATTGATCAACAAAAGGTATGTATAAAGGGACCTTTTTGGCCGAATTTTTTGAGTATATTTGGGACAAAATGGGTCAAGAAACTTGGGCCAAAATTATCCTTTGCTTGGGCCTCAAAAGGGTTAAGTTTGTGGCTGATTTTTGGGCTTCTCTTGGGTCAAAATGTGGTCAATATTGGTGGCTACTTTTTGTAGTTGTTTGGGCCAGATTTGGTGGTGCTTTGATGGGACAAATTTAAACTTCATTTGGGCTACCATTAGGTCTAATAGTCCATGGTGTTGCTTCCCATAATCGGCCCTTGGAACTTAGTTCGTTAACGTAGGTAGGTGATGCACCTACTTGTCACCTAAGATCTTAGATAAGTCAGGCAAGAACCTCACTTGTTTTATCTCATTTTCAATACCCTCATCCTCATACTTTAACTTAACACTTATATACATTTGACCATTTCAAATTCTAGGCCAAAGTACCCCTTCACAATCTTGAGCTCAAGTACCTTCGTCGATATTAACTTAGTCATAATAGGTTTTGAAAGGTACGGGGTGTCACAATTATAAAATCCTTCACAAATAGCAAATCCATTCTTTCTCTGTATTGATGAACTGTGAAGATTAATGAGCGAAAGCATGAAAGTGTGCCTTATAAGCTGCTACAGAATAATTCCCTTGCTCAATATTAGAAAACTCATCCCTCTTTATGTCCCTCATAGTACGTGGAACATACTTCTCCAGAAACACTTGGTAGAACTAACTCCAAATCATAGGGAGTGCCCTAGTAGGCCTGCATTGTACATACGCCCTCCACGATATTTTGGCATTCCCTTGCAACTTAAAAGAAACAAACTCAACACCATACCTCTCAATAATACCCATCTTGTGCAGTCACGCATGACAGTTAGTGATGAATTCATAAGCATCCTCAAACTCCAACCTATGAAATACCAGAGGTTTCATCTTCACAAACTTGTTGAAAAGGTCATATTCACCACCAGTCATTATCGGGCCTGTCACTGGCCATGAAAACATATATGTCTCAGAAGTTTCATCTATCTTAGGAGCCACAATTGTAGCATGTTGAGTTACTGAATGATGTACAGTGGGTACTACAGGAGTAGTTCTATTACTTGCTAGTCCACTTAGAAAAATCAGATCGTGTTGGATCATATGTGATGACATCGGAGCCAGTGCTACACCTCCCTAAATGGGTGCCACCCTGCCCCCTAAGTTGGTACTTCCTTATTATTTTGAATCTGAACCTCTTCTTCCATCATAACCTTGGGAAGATGCTCATGTTGGGGAGGAGATGTTGACCTTTCCCAAGCCGACGTTGCGGCCCAAGCTCCACCCTTGGAGGGTGAGTCTCTACCTATCTTATCTCTTCCCCTTACTCTTCCTCTACTGTGAACTGAAGCCTCCGCGACTGGTTCAGATGTTGTTGCTCTAGCCTCTGAATCATGTGTTCTCACAATCTATGAGAATAAGAGTGAAAGAGTCAGGTCAATGAACTCAGGGTTCTTAAACCAACTTTGTATAGTTACGCAAGACTCTACTAAACACTTTCTTGTACAATATGATCAATGAACTCAGGGTTCTGATACCAATTTTGTCACAATGCAACTGATCATTAGTGGCACCAACACTAATCCTCTGGTAAGAGAACCAACTAAGCCTAAACTTAACATTATTACTTAACCAATTTTAGAAGAGATAGGATAAAAACCAACTTAAATTAAATCATAATGAAAGTCAAACTAATATAATTAAATATAGAATATTTTACTACTAAAATAGCCCCAAGAACTGAAGGTTATCATACAAGAACTCTAATCAAATCCGTTTCTAAGATATCCAAACATAACCAAAATAAGTAAATAAGAGTTTCATTGCCTGAAAGAAGGACAACTCGAAGAGGATCCATGGAAGCCTGAGAAGTAGTGCTAACCCTTGGATCAAGTGTCAATTGCCTAGCCTAGCCAAGGTCACATCTCAGTCTCTGGAACATGATCTGCACTCTACTAAGTAAAAGTACAGGGTAGTAGTACAAAACACTATATACTGGTAGGTATCATAGGCCGACTCAATTTAGAACAGGTATATAATCAAACCAAATAACAAGAAAGAGGCATTCCAACACTTAGTTGGTAATTTAGTCAACAGATAGTCATCTCAAGTCAAATCAACGATAGAAATATCAAATTCAATAAGTAATAACAAAAATGTAAGAGAAATCAATTTCAATAGTTACAACATATGGAATCTAGGTCCATCTAACTCTCATCAATGCAACTATTACCTCTAGTCTCGTCTTAGTGCACAATACTACCTCACTATGCCTAACCATGAAATAACACAATAGTAATAAAAAGTATACACACATGCTATAGGGTCTTATTTCTTCCAAACTAGCCATGACCTACAGGGGACACACAAGGGACATGTACCTACCAAAACCATTTCCTATCGGTGCAAATATCAAACCATATCGGCATGGTACCCGATCCTATAATAGGTGATTATGTCAACCTGTACTGATATGGTACCTAATCCCATAATAAGTAACAATATCAACCTATACCAGTATGGTACCCAATCCCATCATAAGTAACAATAGCAACCTATACCAGCGAGGTACCCGATCCCATAATGAATGAAAATGTCAATGCACCTATGTTTCTTAGACTTATCTTTCAGGAAATACATTATGCACTAAATAACACTTATATTTATCATCTTAGTTCATGCATCAACTAATTTACATGTAACTTACTCATCCAAGCATAACATAAAGACACATATATTTCAAACATGTCTAAAGACCAATCACAAGATAAGTAATTTAACCATATATATGTACTAAAGATGTAACCTATCTCGAGTAAAGAATTACCATCCACAAGCTACTTTACAACTGCCTTGCCCTTCCTTAACACTTCGGATTGTTCAAGGTCTATAAACGACATTATACAAGAGTAATTGATCATTTACTCTTCAATTTAGGCCTTGGAAATTTAACCCACTAATTCTACCCTATCTGATGTCTTTAGCAATCCCCAAGGGTCAATTAACCATTAACTAGTCTTACCACATTCATAAAATCAACACATAAAGGGTTTCTAATCAAGTTAACCCCTTTTTAGCAAATTTTATGCCTGAAGGTCTCACTTTTATGGAACTCAAGGTTCCCCATTAGCCTTAAACATGTTAAGAACCACTAATTTCATGCTAGAAATCATATAAACACATCCTCAGATCAATTCTCGGTGAAATTACACTACGCATATGGTTTTCCATAAGTTTCATGATTTTAGGGCTAAAACTCAAGAATTCCAACATTAATATTCCCTCTAAAGGTACTACAAGGATTAATGATCATTAAATGAAGGGGTTTACAGATTTACTTACCTTAAACAAAGGAAAATGCCCTAGTTCTTGAGAAAGATACCTCTTGGAGCTCTAGAATGAAGTAGGATTTTATGGGAAAATAATGCAAAAAACTAAATTAAATACAGTTAATCTACCCAATTTCTCATCACAATGAGCCAGTTCTCATCATGATAAGTCATCACGATAAGGATTGGTTTGTTATGATGACTCATCATGATGAGGTTCCCTTTCATCTCGATAAAGTACAAATTCCAGAAGGTTGGAAACTTTCCCTAAACCCCTCATTTCACAATACACTTTATTTTTTTGACAACACAGATTAATCTCGATGCATCAACTATGATAATCAGAGTTATATGAACTTAATTTCCATCCCAAAAAATCCAATGGGACCCTAAGATAGTCAATTATCCATAAACGGACTCCACACAACCATATTATAAACCACGAGACCCCAACTATCTTTATGTAATGACCCTTCTGGTTATTCTGGTTATTCCTGCATTTATGCTTTCTTTGCACTATTAAAGCTTGCCTGCAGCAGCACTAAATCAATTATGACTTTCTTGGACCAGTGGTTCAATGCCCTAGCCATGCGTTTGGTTTTTATGGCCATTCCCTAATTTTAGAGCTTAAACTTAGGATATCATTGACTTCGGTCAACATTCTTGGTAAACATGCTCAGAATCAAATTCCAACAGTTCTATTAGCTCCGGAGCATGGATTTTGGTCTAGGAGTTTTTGGTTTACTTTTGTGTTGCTTTTTGTTTTTTTGAGCCAATTGAACTTGGAAGTTTGACTTTGTCAATATTCAGAGAAGACGACCTCGGATGAAATTCCAACAGCGTTGTTAGCTCCGGAATGTCAAATTTGGGCTAGAGGGACCTTTGGTTTGGGTCCCGAGGTATCTAGACTCATTTTAGCCCATGAAGTTCCCTTTTGAAAAAGTTGGTTGAAAGGTTAGTTTTGGGCGTGGGGTCCACTTTTTATTAAATCGAGCCCCATTGAGATTTTTGTTGATTTCTTTCAGTCCGAATGCTGTTTTTAGTCAAATAGATCAGCTCATTTGTGTTCACGGGACCCCCGATGCATTTCCAATTGCAAATTTCCCAAAGTTGTTTGCAACATATGTTGCTTGCTGGTATAGCGCTAGGGTGTCGCCTGGGCCGCGCCTGCATGCCTGTCAGGCCTCGGTAGCCAGCGCTCCTGGGCATGCCAGCCTTCTTGGGTGCCAGCATGCCTCTGGCGTGTTTCCACTGCACCGCCAGGGCGCATGCGCCTGCATGGCTGCTCCTGCGCCTAGGCATGGTAGCTATTTAGCTGGCTATTCTTTAAAATTCCAGCTCTTTTCTTCATCTTCCAAAATTGTTTTCCCCAGTATAACTTGCTCTAAAAACCTCCATATTTGACCTGTTCATCCTAACCTTGGAGGCTTAAACATTTTCGGTCCGTGCTTGTTCTTGGCTTCTAAAATTGGTAAGTTTCCTTGTTAATTTCTGGTAATTTCCATTGTTTTCCCTCTTTTATTTCTCTTAGTTTTTGGGCCGTTTGAGCCTTCTTTGATAGTCCATTTTTGCTTAATTTGGAGCATCAACTCCCGGGGATGTGGGGTATATCATGGTGTTTTTCGTTTCCGACTTTAGGTTGCGGGGCCCACGAGCCTGCTTGTGACCCAAATTTCAACCCAGCTATACTTTTAGCAATATGGGTATCATTAGTCTTGTTTTAATGTTTATATTATGTTTATGATAGTGTGATTTCTTTTTAGGACTTCTTTGAGCAGTTCGAGCTTGGACATCGTCGTTTTAGCAGCTTGTCATCGGACGACAGGTAGGTTATGGTTTTCTCCATACTAGACTTTGTGTATATAGGCTATAATTGTATTAATTAGTATCCTTGGGTTGGGTTTTATTAGCTTGGCACCTCAGATTTTGTCCACTTCATTTCTGTACATCTTATTTCACTCATATTGTTGTAGGTATTCATTGTAGTTGGTAGTATTATGCTTGTGGTCTTGTGTGGACTTGTATTTGACTTTGAACAATGGAAGGTGGGTTATTTGGGAATGCCCGTGAGTCTCAAACATCGAAATTATTACTATAAAGTTTGTTATATATGTTGTAGAGAGATTAGAGCCTGTGCAGGGATGATAGGTTGATTGGAAGCCATTGGGCTACTGTTTGTGTTTGGGCATACCATTATCACGCATATAAAGATATTTCTGTAGATTTTACTATTGTTTTGTCTATGGCCTACTATATTTGGTTTTCTAAACCTTGCATGGCCGTTATCGGTAAAAATGGTTATGAAAGGGTTTGGAACTGATTTTGTTGATCTTCTTGGGGTAAAAGAGTTAAAATGAGAATTTTATCACCGATTTTAATACTTATACTAGACTGAGCTGAGATGTAGTGCTAGACATCGTTATTCTACTAATTTGAGATGGTACTAGAATTTGTAGAGCCGAGCATCAGACTTGTTTTACTACTGTTTTAGACCCAAATACATCCTGGGAACCCTTTAAATGAGGTTTTTAAGACTTGATTTGCTTATATAAACCTGGATAGACTGCGCGCACCCATTTTCGAGATTTTGATTATTAGTTTTGATATGAATACACCCCGGATGATTATTTTGAGATTATGAGATTTTGTATCTGGTCGAGGACCTCCATGGACCTTGCCAATCCAGACCAGGGGCTACGTGCTGAGTGTGCCGGAGGAGGGGTATATGGTGCAGTTGAGGTATACGGTTGCATCCTTCCATGGATCCTACCTACTAGTTTTATAGGAGCTGGAGGAGGTACATACGATACTACAGTTAAACTTGGTTTTCACACTATTGCATCATATCATTCATTGTGTTTGATTCCACCCTTGTTTGTTGTTTGCGGTGTATACGCTCCGGTAGTATGGGATGCCGGAGGGTTTGTTTTCACTTGTATATGTTCCTCGGGTATATGGAAACCCATTGAGACCGTAGGTAGAGTATTATCATTATCCTATCATAATTCTGGTTATTATTACGGTTACATTTGGATTCTTATTCGGTTGTTCGTATTTGAAAATGGATTTTCTTAGCATGATTTGGTTAGTGTTACTGTTTTAAGCATGATTATGTTATTTTCTTTCCTTCCCTCCCTTTTATTTGAGGTTTCCAGTATACTGCCTATTTCATAAACTCCCTTTATACATATTATTATTGCAAGGACCCCAGGTGTGTTCTTCTTTCCTTCACCTGTGCTATGTGATATATATTTCTAGTAGCTAGCTGATTATGATTGTTTTCTCCTTGTATTCTATCTTTTCTAGCTTCCGTGTACTTAACCATTGCTTTTGTGACTACTTTCTTTGTCTTCTGCTATTTATTGCTTTTATATCTTATATGTGCTCAGTCAGCCTATGATGCCTACTGGGTACCCGTTGCTTTGCATTTGGTGCTCATACTACACTCTGCATCTTCCTGGTGTAGATCCTAGTGTGGGCCATCACCACTAACTCATGGAGACTCGTGCGGAGTGCTTTTGGATCATCCAAGACTGAGGGTGAGCTCCTGGTGACTGGATCTTAGCTTTTATCTCCTCTTTTATATTATGTACTCGTTTTGTTATTCAGAGACAGTTGTATATATTCTTTTGGACCCTTGTACTCTGTTTATGTAGTAGCGGCTCTTATATTGTGATACTAGATCATGGGATGGTTTAGTTTTCCTATATATATTCCAGTTGCTTTATTCTCTACTCTTATCTCTTGCTTCCATTTATATATAGTTCTTTTGCATGCTTGTTAGAGAGTATCTCATTACTAACTATTTTGGGCTACGGGAATTGGTACGCCTACAAGGGGTTGTAGGTTCCATCATGACTTGAGAAATTGGGTTCTGACACTCTAAGGCACAAAATACTAGAATTTTATCAAAGCTCACCCTAGCCTGAAATTATCAACTCTCATCCTAGAGACTTTTCTAGCTAGGTACTTATGCCTTTACTTTACTATAACGATGGAACAGGTTGTTACAATAAGACATCCTAAGAGATTTCCTAAGGACTTATAGGACTTTTGACATTGAAACCACTTATGTAACTTAGAGCATATGATTGTAAGAGTGAGTATCTTGAAGATGTTGACCTTGGGAGAACATGACCAATGGGAGTATATGGGATTACTGAGATAGGAATACATATAAAACACTAACCATATTAGAAAAGTTTTGATAGCAATTAGGAATATTATTCATAAGGAATACTTGAAATCATTTACTTAACAAGGATTAGCTCGTAATCATGTTGAGCTCATAAATCATAAGTCATGTTTCTTTATAGGCATCATATCATGAATCAGGGTTTATAGTCATAAGAGTCTGTAAGAGAAATCATCAAGTATAGATTTTGAGGAAAAATCATACATTTAATATTTCATAGTTTCATTGTGAAATCCATATATTTCATGGAATAAAGATAGAAGGGAACTCAAGAGGATAAGGTATTCGTAAGGAGTTAATGAAATTCATAGTGAAGTAGCACAAACAAATTCATAACTTTCGTAGTTTGACCAAACTCATTCATAGAGAAAAAATCATGGATATGATAAACATAGTGTTGGAAGGAACAAAGGTATTCCTGCATGTAGAGGATAGCCTTACATACCATAATTTCTCCTAAAATGGACAAAAATTGATCTTTGATGAAGAGCATCCAATGACCATATGCTTGAGTTTTTTAGAAGGATGGCTTTGAAAATCCATTGATCGTAGAGTAGAATTGCGTTAAGGATTCATATTTTGGTGTTAGAATTACTTGGAAATACTTAGAATCACATAGGAGGAACTTATCTTAGTGTGCAGAGATTATGATAATAGAGGAGAGTTGTCCTAGGGCTTGAAAATTAAAGAATGAGTAACAAATTTGAAAATACTTGGACTAGGTTCTATTTATAATCTTGAGAACCAAAATCGGTCTTAGTGCATTGAGGCCCCCAATGCAGTGAACCTTTCGTGATGGGCACGGTGTCATTGTCCCTAATATAATGAACTTTATCGCGATGGGCAGCGCACTGCACTTACCATTATGTTCCACACTTAGCATATTTTTCCAATGTCCTCTAAACCCTTCACTGGGATGGGGTGAACTTCAGTGCAATGGCCACTGCATCACACTCCTTGTCCCGATCAACACTTAGACTCAAAAATTGTGGCTTTGGGTAAAAATGTGCATAACTTCTTGTATCATCCTCGGATCAATGAGCTTTTTGATACTTAGTATTTAAACATGAATACGGTATCGGGTGTAACCATACATACTTATTAATACCTCCTCATTCAAACAAAATCTACTCTCTTCCAATGGTTCAATCCTTAGTATGGTATAGGAGGCGTTACAATTAAGTACAAGCAATTATTTAGGGAAATCACTTGAATAAATAATGGGTGAAAATCATTCAGGCTCCCAACTTTACTTTAAAAATTAAAATCCCCCTCCAACTATGAACAATTGACATTCTGCCCCCTCTATCCTACATAATGTTTATTTTGTCCTTATCATTTTTAGTTCCCCCTCTAAGTCACGACCTAAATTCTCGGTCATAATGACATCTACAACCCTAATAGGCAAACCAATCCTCATAGCCTGAAACGGATAGTAATGGGCTACTATCTATCAACAAGCAGAATAAAACGTAATATAAGCGGAAGCAAGGGATACAGATAAAGAAAAGGAACAACAGGAATAAAATAGAAGCTAAAACCAATCCAAAACCTGGTATCGTAGTATATGAGCCGGAACTAAATATAAGGAGTACAAGGGATCCAAAATAGTATATATAAATCTTTCTCCTAATAACAAGAGAGTACATGATACAAGTATGAGATAATGAGCTAAACTCCGGTTGCTAGGAGCTCACCCTCAGTCTCGAATGGCTCAAAATACCTCGTACGAGGCAGTATGGTCAGCGGCGAGAACTCACACTCAGATCTGTACCAAAAGATGCAGAAGTGTAGTATCAATAGGTATCATAGGCCGACTGAGCACATATAAGATAAAAGAGCAGTAATAAGATGTCACGCCCCGAGGTTACCCCCTAGACGTAACACGGGACTTGGGACCACAAATGCCCCAAGCTAACCCTTGGTCATAGCATTTTCAAGCATAACAAAAGATAAGCGAAAGCATAATACGGAAACCCAATAAGGAAATATCAATAAAGGGTCTAAGGGCCCCATAACATACAATATCAAAAAAGGGAATTTGAATACAAACTATGACTGAAAGCCTCTAGTCATAACATAAAGAGTGGCTAGGACAAGACCCTAGCTAACTCGGAGTATAGAAGTAAAGCTAACATAAGAAAAGCATAACTAGTCCTCGCACTATAAGGACTCACCAAAGTTGGGCGTGAGTGGTCGGGAACTCTAGCCACGAAGCTGTGAAGGGACACCTGAATCTGCATCATCAAAGGATGCAGCGTAATATGTGATAGTACTATGGAATGTACTAAGTATGTGAGCAATGCATGAACAAGATGAAAACATGCTAAGTGTACATAAATAACTGAAATCATGCTTTTAAAGATAACTGAAGGCAATGACTCTTAATATATCATAAGCTGTAACATAAACATAAGTAATAAGTCTAAAAACTGCATAAAAGTCAAATGCAACGTTAATCATAAACTATTTCTATGGGAGGTTCTATAACCGACATAGACCATGTGAACTACATGAAATTCGATGTATACGCCACATCGAGAGGACCCAATGTACCTTGCCAGGGGTACAAAGGCATGACTGTAATGTTATCACCTGAATCTGATGCCCAGCAAGGGACTTAGAACCTATGGGGGCAACGTAGTTCTGAGACATATGGGTACTCTCACCCGTCCAACTCGGTGGTAATACTACTCCCAAATCATACATATAGATCATATAATACCAATGACATATATGACGCCAAAGCTAATTCATAACCAATGACATATTTGAAGTCAAAGCTAGTTCGTAAAATGGTGACATATCTAACGTCAAAACTGTTTAAAACCCAATGACATATCTAATTCCAAAACTAAGTAAAACCAATGACATATATGATGTCAAAGCTATTTTGAAAGGCAGAAGACATATCGGATGCTATGCCATTCAAAGTCATAATCTGAAGTCTTAGATTAGCCATGGTTCAAACATGCTTTTCATTCCAACTTCGTGCTTGAAGAATCATACATGCAATTTCATAAGTTCACAAATGCCATGATATCTAATCATGCTATCTTTCTCTTGAAAACATGTAAATTCATGGAATCATGCTAGAAATAAACTTTCATGCTTGGGCTTTCAAAACCAAAAAGGATATAATAATCAAATCATGATTAATCAATAAGAAACCATGAATTTAAAAATATTGAACTGATTTCATAAACTTTCCCCAAATTTTGGTTTAAAACCCTAATTTCATAGCTTCATGATCTAAAAATAAGACTTGGGGATTTTGGGAACAAGGGTGGAAGAAACCCATTGCTAAAGACCCACATACCTTAGTGTAAGATTACCCATTTGATTGGAAAAAAAATAAGGAGACTTGACTTAGAGCTTGAACCTTGAGCTTGAGAGGAAGAACTTTCTTTTTTGAGGGAGGAATGAGGAGCTTAAGGTAGACTTAGGATAATATGGGTGAAAACCCTTCTAAAAGTAGTTAAAATGACTTCACTTAATCCATAATAGGGTGGAAAAGACTAAAATACCCCTGAACTTATGCTTAAGAAAAAGCTTGAAATTTCCGAAGTCAGTGACCACGGCTTAGGACGACGGTCCATCATCCAGAAGGACGGACCGTCAAAGGGATCCGTAATTCTTTGACTCAAAAATTAAGCTACTGGAAATGCACTCCATAAGTCCAACTACGGTCCATTCTCTGAAACGACGGGTCGTCTTATTGACTCATAGTTTGCCTAAGGGAAAATCTAGTCCTCTGAACTCAGAGATTATGGTTGGGAACGATGGTCCATCATCCAGAAGGATGGACTGTCATTTGAACCATCATCTATGGGACACTTTGAGGGACTCTCTGGAAGTTGGACGACGAGTGCACACGATGGACTATCATAGTCCAGAAGAACGAGTCGTCATTGCAGCCGTCATCCTTGGAAACTTGGAAATTATTTTTGGGATTTTAACTTAGGTAGTTGAATACGCGTACGAGGTGTTACAATATCTCCCCCTTGGGATCATTCATCCTCGGATGAAGACTAAACAAAGGAAAACTGAGGAGAAAACAGCCCAACCAAACATCATAACATAGAATCAAGGGGTAATCATGAAAACTGAATTGTGTAACCTGAAAACATGATAAACTAACTTCATAAAACATGTGTGCATGCTAGGATCATGAGAGGAACTGATAGAGTAGGATCGGAGGAACATATTAAGGAGGGAAATAGTACCTTAAGCTGAGCAAAATCAGAATGGAAGGGATGCAGATATTTTGCCTTCATGACCTCTTCCGCTTCCCAAGTAGCATCTTCTACAAGTTGATTCCTCTATAGGACTTTCACCAAAGCTACTTCTTTGTTTCTCAATTTTCGAACCTGACGATCAAGGATTTCCACGGGAACCTCCTCATAAGTGAGACTATCCTTCACTCCCATATCCTTCAAGGGGACAATCAAGGCGGGATCACCAACACATTTCTTCAACAAGGAAATATGGAAAACTGTGTGAACCGCTTCCAACTCCGTTGGTAACTCCAACTCATAAGCAACACTACCAACTCTCCTCGAAATCCGATAAGGACCTACAAAACAAGGACTAAGTTTTCCTTTCTTGCCAAACCTCATCACACCCTTCATGGGTGACACCTTAAGTAAAACCCAATCATCAACTTCAAATTCTAACTCCCTTCTCCTCATATCCGCATAAGATTTTTGTCGACTCTGAGTGGTCTTCAACCTTTCAGAATAAGCTGAACTTTCTCCATGGTCTCATGTAGAAAATTTGGACCAATCAAGGCTGCCTCACCAACCTCGAACCAACCAATAGGAGATCTACACCTCTGGCCATAAAGTGCCTCATATGGAGCCATATGTATGCTAGAGTGGAAATTCTTATTGTAGGCAAACTCGATACGAGGTAAGTGATCATCCCAATTTTCTTTGAAGTCAATAACACAAGCCCTCAACATATCCTGCAAAGTCTGAATAGTACATTCGGCCTGACCATCCGTCTGAGGGTGAAAAGTTATGCTAAGCTTCACCTTAGTACCAAGACCTTTCTTAAATGATCTCCAAAACTGAGATGTAAACTGGGGACCTCTATCCGAAATGATAGACAATGGAACACCATGCAATTGGACTATCTCCCGAATGTAGAGTCTGGCATAATCATCTGTTGTATCTGTAGTCTTAACAACCAAGAAATGGGATAACTTGGTCATCCGATCAACGATCACCCAAATGGAATCATGCTGCCTTCGAGTACGAGGCAAAACCATAATAAAGTCCATATTGATTGCTTCCCATTTCCAAGTGGGAAGGTCAATATCCTGAAGCATACCACCTGGTCGTTGATGTTCCACCTTTACCTGTTGACAGTTGGGACACTTAGCCACAAACCCGGCTCTGTCCTTCTTCATACCATTCCACCAAAAGACTTCCCATAGATCATGGTACATATTAGTGGCACCTGGATGAATGGAGTATCTAGAACTGGGAGCCTCAGAAAAAATCTACTGTCTCAATCCATCTATATCTGGCACGCATAACCGACCCTAGTAATGAAGCACACCATCTCCCCCTTGGGAGAAAACCTCGACCCTTTGCTTATGAAATGCACCCTTAAGCTGAAGTAGAACGAAATCTTGGTCTTTCTTGGCTTTCACCTCAGCCCCCAAGGATTATTCGGCACCATTAGTCACAATCACACTACCTTCGGTCGAGTCCATAAGGCAAACTCCCAACCGAGCAAGCCTATGAACTTCTTTAACCAATTTCTTCTTTCCATCTTTAATAGAAGCTACACTTCCCATGGACAACCTTCTCAAAGCATCCACCACAACATTGGCTTTATCCTGATGGTAAAGCACACCCATATCATAATCCTTAAGGAGCTCAAGCCATCTCCTTTGTCGCAAATTCAATTCCTTTTGAGTGAACACATATTGAAGACTCTTATGATCAGTGAAAACATCCACATGCACACCATACAAGTAGTGCCTCCAAATCTTCAAAGCAAAAACCACGGCCGCTAGCTCAAGATCATGAGTAGGGTAGTTCTTCTCATGTACCTTCAGCTGTCTCGAGGCATAAGTAATCACCTTGCCCTGTTGCATCAAAACGCAACCCAAACCAATTCTGGAGGCATCACAATACACAATAAAATCATCAAGGCCCTCGGGTAGAGCCAATACTGGAGCTGTAGTCAATCGAGTCTTCAATTCCTAAAAACTTTTCTCACAAGAGTCGGACCACTGAAACTTAACCTTTTTCTGTGTCAATCGGGTCAATGGGGAAGCAAGGGAGGAAAACTCTTCCACAAATCTCCTATAGTAACCAGCCAAACCCAAGAAACTCCTAATATCGGATGGGGAAGTGGGTCTTGGCTAGTTCTTTACCGCCTCAATCTTTTGAGAGTCAACCTGAATATCATCCTTAGTCACAATATGACCCAGAAAAACAACATACTGCATCCAAAACTCGCACTTGCTAAACTTTGCAAACAGTTGTCTATCCTTGAGAGTTTGCAACACAACCCTCAATTGATCCGCATGCTACTCCTCACTCCGAGAATAGATGAGGATATCATCAATGAAAACAATCACAAACATATCCAAATACTGTTTGAACACACGGTTCATTAAATCCATAAAAGCTGCAGGAGCATTCGTTAGACCAAAAGACATAAAGACAAACTCATAATGACCATACCGAGTCCTGAAGGCTGTCTTTGAGTTATCACACTCCCGAACTCAAAGCTGATGATAACCGGATCTAAGGTCGATCTTGGAAAAGAAACTAGCACCCTGAAGTTGATCGAACAAGTCATAAATCCTAGGGAATGGATACTTATTCTTGATTTGACCTTGTTAAATTGGCGGTAATCAATGCACATTCTCAGAGAACCGTCTTTCTTCTGAACGAACAAGACTGGGGAACCCCAAGGATAAATACTAGGCCTGATAAAACCCTTATCAAGCAAGTCTTTCAACTGGTCTTTCAACTCTTTAAGTTCTGCGGGGGCCATTCTATAAGGAGGAATAGAGATAGGGTTCGTATCCGGAAGAAGATTTATGCCAAAGTTAATCTCCCACTCGGGAGGGACTCTGGGCAAATCATCGAGAAACACTTCAGGAAACTCATTCACAACCAAAACAGACTAAAATGTTGGGGCTTTGGACTCCGTGTCTATGACCCTAACTACATGATAGATATAACCCTTAGAAATCATCTTCCTAGCCTTAAGATAGGATATGAAGCGACCTTTCAAAGAAAAGGGACTACCTTGACATTCTAGGACAGGTTCATTAGGAAACTTAAAACTGACCACACGAGTATGGCAATCAACTGAGGCATAACACGCATATAACCAGTCCATACCAAGGATAACATAAAAATCAGTCATTTCCAACTCTACTAGATCCATTGAAGTGACTCTATGAAGGACTGAGATAGGGAAATTTCGGTAGACTCTTTCGGCTAGGACTGACTCACCAATAGGAGTAGAAACATGAAAGGGTTCTAAAAGCATTTCGGGATGAATCTCGAACTTACAAGCAACATAAGGAGTTACAAAAGACAAAGAGGCACCAAGGTCTAACAAGGCATACACATCATAAGAAAAGACTTTCAACATACTGGTAACCACATCTAGAGAACTCTCCTGATCCTGACAAGAGGACATAGCATAAAGGCGGTTCTAGCGTGGACCACCATAACTAGAAGATGCGCCCTGCGGGGCTGGTCTACCTCCTGAAGCTGCTGGGGTAGACTGAGTCCTACCTCCATGTCCCTTTCTAGCTGACGAACAATCCTTGATACGATGCCCAGGCTGACCACAACCGAAGCAACCCTCTCTACCGGCTAAACACTCGCCGGGATGATTCTTCCCATAGATGGCACAAGCAGGGAAGGAAGACCCTTTTGCACCACCACCCTGAGAATAAGAGCCTGCACCTCTACCCGACTGATCATGGAAGGTCCTGGAGGCCTGAGAAGGAACACTAGCAGAAGAGTGAACAGGGCCTGATGACTTCTTCTAGAAGGAAGAGCGATGTCCACCTCCGAACCTGTGATGACCAAAACTTGATCCCTCGTATCTAACCCTTTTGTTCTCCCTGGCCATCTCCTTAAGTTTATCACCCTCAATCTGATGGGCATGAGTCATGAGCTGAGAGATGTTCATGTCACTTAACAACAAACCAGACCTACCCTCCTTCTTTACCACATCGGAAACACCATAGATTAATTTACTCATTTGATCATGCGGGTCCGCTACCATGGAGGGAGCATATCTAGACAACGGAGTGAACTTCAAACTATACTCTTGCACCGATATCGAACCTTGTCTCAAGTTCACAAATTCCTCCACTTTTGCTTGCCAAAACTCACAGGGAAAGAACCTATCAAGAAAGGCTCTCTCAGAACACTCCCAAGTCATGGGGATCGCATCCCTCACCCTAGCCTCCTTCCACTGCATGAACCAAATATAAGCTACATCCTTGAGTTGATAGGATGCAAGTTCAACACAACCAACTCTGACCACTTGCATAACCTCAAAGATCTTCTTCACTTCATCAGTAAAGTTAAGCGGGTCCTCACTCACTTTCAAACCCCAAAACTCCAGTGGATTCATACGGATAAAGTCACGAACTCGGGCCGCCACCCCAACTTGAGGATAAACGGGGGCAGGAGCCTACTGATTTGCCAAAGTCTAAGCTAGTAGGTGAATAGCATTCCTAAACTCATCATTCGTCACATCGGGGTCCAGAACTTGAGGAGCGGCATTTAGAGCGGCTCGGGGAGGCATAGCACGTCGAGGAGGCATATTATAAAATGCATAAGATAAGTATTAGAGGAACATTAAGGTAAGCTCTATCGCACGATATGATCATGAAAGAAGTGAAGTTTTTCTAAGGCATCTCATAGCTTCCCTCTCTTATGTGTGACCCACTTCACACACATGAAAGAGACTTTACTCGATGCGGCTTTCAGACATCCTACGACACTTGAACGTGAGGCTCTGATACCATGTTTTTCACACCCTGAGGTTACCCCCTAGACGTAACATGGGACTTGGGACCAAAAGTGCCCCAACTAACCCTTGGTCATAACATTCCTTAAGCATAACAAAAGATAAGTGGAAGCATAATACGGAAACCCAATAAGGAAACATCAATAAAGGGTCTAAGGTCCCCATAACATACAATATCCAAAAAGGGAATTCAAATACAAACTATGACTGAAAGCCTCTAGTCATAACATAAAGAGTTGCTAGGACAAGACCCTACCTAACTCTGAGTATAGAAGTAAAGCTAACATAAGAAAAGCATAACTAGTCCTCACACTATGAGGACTCACTAAAGCTAGGCGTGAGTGGCCGGGAACTCTAGCCACGAAGCTGTGAAGGGACACCTAAATCTGCATCATCAAAAGATGCAGCGCAATATGCGTTAGTACTATGGAATGTACTAATTATGTGAGCAATGCATGAACATGATTAAAACATGCTAAGTGTACATAAATAACTGAAATCATGCTTTTAAAGATAACTGAATGTAATAACTCTTAATATATCATAAGTTGTAACATAAACATAAGTAATAAGTCTGAAAACTGCATAAAAGTCAAATGCAACATGAATCATAAATTGTTTCTGTGGGAGGTTTTATAACTAACATAGACCATGTCTGCTACATGGAATTCGATGTATACGCCCCATCGAGAGGACCCAATGTAACTTTCAAGGGGTACAAAGGCATGACTGTAACGTGATCACCTGAAACTGATGCCCAGCACGGGACTTAGAACCTACGGGGGAAACATAGTTCTGGGACATATGGTTACTCTTACCCATCCAACTCAGTGCTAATAATACTCCCAAAACATACATATAGCTCATATAATACCAATGACATATATGACGCCAAAGCTGATTCATAACGAATGGCATATCTGAAGTCAAAGCTAGTTCGTAAACTAGTGATATATCTAATGTCAAAACTGTTTAAAACCCAATGACATATCTAATGCCAAAGCTAAGTAAAACCAATGACATATATGATGCCAAAGCTATTTTGAAAGGCAAAAGACATATCGGATGCTATGCAATTCAAAGTCATAATCTGAAGTCTTAGATTAGCCATGGTTCAAACATGCTTTTCATTCCAACTTCGTACTTGAAGAATCATACATGCAATTTCATAAGTTCGCAAATGCCATGATATCTAATCATGCTATCTTTCTCTTGAAAACATGTAAATTCATGGAATCATGCTAGAAATCAACTTTCATGCTTGGGCTTTCAAACCAAAAAGGATATCATAATCAAATCATGAGTTATCATTAAGAAACCCTGAATTTAAACATATTGAACTGATTTCATAAACTTTCCCTAAATTTTAGTTTAAAACACTAATTTCATAGCTTTATGATCTCAAAAGAAGACTTGGGGATTTTGCACACAAGGGTAGAAGAAACCTATTGCTAAAGACCCACATACCTTGGTGGAAGATTACCCACTTGATTGGAAAAGAATAAGGAGACTCGACTTGGAGCTTGAAAGGAAGAACTTTCTCTTTTGATGGAGGAATGAGGAGCTTAAGGTAGACTTAGGATAATATGGGTGAAAACCCTTATAAAAGTAGTCAAAATGATTTCACTTAATCCATAATAGGATGGAAAATACTAAAATACCCCTGAACTTAAGCTTAAGAAAAAGTTGGAAATTTTCGAAGTGAGTGACCACGGCTTGGAACGACGGTCCGTCGTCCAGAATGATGGACCGTCAAAGGGATCCATAATTGTTTGATTCAAAAATTAAGCTACTGGAAATGCACTCCACGAGTCCAACGACGGTCCATTCTCTGAAACGTCGGATCGTCTTGTTGACTCGTAGTTTGCCTTAGGGAAAATCTGGTCCTCTGAACTCAGGGACTACGATTGGGAATGGCGGTCCGTCATCTAGCAGGATAGACCATCCTTTGACCCATCATCTCTGGGACACTTTGAGGGACTCTCTGGAAGTTGGACGACAAGTGCACCCGATGGACCATAGTCCAGAAGGACGAGTCATCGTTGGAGCCATCATCCCTGGAAACTTGGAAATTTTTTCTGGGATTTTAACTTAGGTAGCTGAATGCACGTACGAGGTGTTACTTAAGTAGAATAGAAGCAAATAGTCACATAAAGTAATGAATAAGTACACGGAAGCTAGCACGGGAGGAATATAAGCAGAAAACAATAGACATTGCTAGCTACTAGAATATATATCACAAGCACAAGTGAAAGAAAGAAGTAACGCACCTGGGATCCTTGCAATAACAATATATATAGAAGTTTTTAAAAAAGGGGCGGTATTCCGGTAACCTTAAGTAAAAAGGAGAAGGAGGAAAGCAGAATAACGATAGCATGCTTGAACACTGGAATAATAACCAAGCCAAGCTACATAATACTAGTCTCAATATCCAGTTATAATAAGGAATCAACATAAGGAATCATATCTCGATAAGGCAATAATAAGTCTACCTACAGTCCCAATGGGCGCCCATACACCCGAAGAACACAAACAAGTGAAGACAACCCTCCGGCATCCCATACTACCGGTGTAACACCCCAGGATCTGAACCAGCCACTGAACTATACTTAGCAGAAAATTTTCAGAAAAATTAAAGTTTCCAAGAACCATGGTTAAGACTACGGATCGTAGTTTGGAACCACTATTCATCATCTCGATCGTAGTTCCAATTTCTAGAGGACCCCTATTTCATGGTCCAGGAACCATGAGTCAGACCACAGACTATCCTGTCACTCGTGGTTTACCTTAATTAGAGGATCATCAATTTAGCACTCAGAAACCACGAGTCATACGATGAACCATCATTCAGGACCACAGTCCATCCTGTGGACTCGTGGAACCAAAATATCAGAGGACCCTTAGTCCAGGTCTAAGGAACCACGAGTCATACAATGAACTGTTATTCAAAACCACAGTCCATCCTGTGGACTCATGGAATCCTCAGATCAGAGAACCCCCAATACTCACGCACAGGACCACAATTCAGTTGACGGTCCATCGTCCAGGACTACAGTCTGTCAACTAAGTCATGGTACCTGAGTCATGATTTTCAGTAGCTTTCTTTTAATTAATTCAGGGGCATTCCAGTCTTTTCCCTACCCTTTTAATTCTAAACCTTAGTCATTTTGGGGGGTAATTAAAGGGATTTTTCACTCTTATTTCCCCATTCTCCCAAAACTAATCAGACTTAGAAAGAAAATAAGAAAAGAGGCAATAGTTTTTCTTAAGAACAAGCAGAAGGTTCCTTCAAGTTCAACCCCAAAATCCAAGGGATTTCTCCATAGATTCTTCTCCATGTATGTGGGATTTCACTAGTGGGTTCCTTTCACCCATTAGGTCCCTAGATTTCAGTCAGTCCTTCAGTTTCCCATGAAATTTTAGACCTAGGGTTCCTAAATCTTAGGGATTTCTTTCAATTCAGATGCTATTGTTTAAGTGTTATTAATTACATATTTCTTGGAAAATTAGCATAGTCACATGTACAAAATTCAGTAACCCTAGCTTGTATTAAAATTTAGTATTCATAATTCGTACTTGCTAGGCAGATAATTCAAATAATCATACTTCAGAATAGAATGCCATTATGTTATAGTGCATATATATATATATATATATATATATATGTTGCATTCTCATATGATTATCAGTATTTGAGATATCCAGTATTTTAGCTTGCATTTCATTACTTACATTGAGTTGGGAGTAGACTTAGTACCGATCGGACAAGGGGATGAAGGCTTAGTTGTCAGATCAGGCTGAGACCTTTAGTAGCAGTCCCCAAATCCCAGAACTACGGTACCATCATAGGTATGAAAGGCGTCAGCTGTCAGATTAGGCTAGCCACCCTTGTACCTTGTGGACATAAGTTGAGTGGATCCACGTCAGACTTGTTTGTACCCTTGGCAAGGTACGAACACCCTTCCATCAAGGGTTACAGATTGGCCTCACAGTTAGCTCAGCTTGGTATATGTCGGTTAATAGTACCTCCAACATTCAGACTCATGTTGCATTGACCTTGTATCTAGTTATTTAGTTCAACATGATATATACTCATGATAGTTACTTGGTCATTGCATTCAGCTTATCCATCGGTTTATGTTTCACTATGTATTTCCAAGTTCAGTAGTCATGTTTTACAGCTTTGCATATATCCCGCATGCTCAGTACATTCAAAGTACTGATGCATACTTTTGTGCTACATCCTATCATGATGTAGGTTCAGGCGCTCAACATCCATACCGCACATAGATCGACTTCTAGTACTACTCAGCAGCTTCAGTGGTGAGCCCTCATAGTTCTAGGATAATAGATATGCTTTTATTTCAGTCTTACATTTCAGTTTTTAGACTTTTAGAGTTAGATGGGGGCTTGTCCCAGCAACTTACTTCAGTTAGAGGCTTTTAGACATAGAACTAGATTCAACTATTGAGTTGTTAGTGTTGTTTTTCAGACTCATTATACACTTACACATATTTTTATCCAGACATGATTGGGCTTCTCTCCCATCTAAGATATTTTAATGTATTCAATTTTCCGCACAGTTCATGTTTAGCAGAAATTATCCAGTTATGCCAGACCATGGGTTGGCTTGGGGTAACTTATGACACTAAGCATCATATTACGCCTAGGGGATAGCCTCGGGGCATGAAAATTTTGATATCAGAGCATTAGGTTCAAGTCTCCTAGGGTGTTGAAAGCCGCATCGAGTAGAATCTTCTTCATGGGTGTGAAGCGCGACTTATGTGGGAGAAGCTATGAGATGTCATTAGGAAAAACTTCCCTTCTTCTTTTCCAGCTCATGCTATAGAGTATGAACTCTATTTAATCTCCTTCTAACTCATGCTCTTCACATTACAGAAAATGCCTCCTAGAAGAGCCAACGCTAGGAATCAGCTAGCAATAGTAGCTCTAGTGGACCCTCTGAATGAGAAAGTCACTCATGCCGAATTCAGGCCTGCTTTTCAGGTGCTTGCTCAGGCCATGACCGCTCAGGTCAATCAGCAGGTTGTGGCCCTAGCTCTGCCCTAAACTAACACTATTGCAGCTAGAATCTAGGACTTCACTCGGATGAACCCTCCAGAATTTCATGGGTCTAAATCAGAAGAGTATCCACAAGAGTTTCTTGACAATATTCAGAAGGTAACAGATATTATGGGTGTCACTCCAGACTAGAGTGTAGATTTAGTCACCTATCAGCTGAAGGGAGTGGCTTATACTTGGTATCAGCAGTGGAAGGAGTCCCGTTGTGCTAATACAGGTCCAGTGGATTGGAACCACTTTAAGACTGCATTTCTGGATAGGTTCTTCCCACTTGAGCTCAGGGAAGCCAAGGTCCAAGAATTTATAAACTTGAAGAAAAATGATATTAGTGTGAAGGAGTACGCACTCAAGTTTACTCAGTTGTCTAAGTATGCTCAGTAGCTGACTCCAGGGACCGTATGAATAAGTTCGTATTTAGTGTATCTGATGATATGGTCAAGGAGTGCAAGACTACTATGCTGGTTAAGTAGATGGATTTTTCCAGGTTGGTTACTTATGCTCAGCAGATCGAGAAGGAGAAAATCAAAGAGAGGGGAGGAGACAGTTAGAGAGCTAGAATAGGTGACTTCAACTACTCTCAGTAGAGGTCAAAGGGTGGAAATCACTCTCAGTTCCATCAGAATTTTTCAGCTCCAGCTCCATCTTCTGTTAGTGCCCTAGTGCCTAAGTTTAGACAGGACCGATGGGATAGAGCGCCAGGCTCTAAGTCCCAAGGTATAGTTACTAGTGGGCGCACTCATCTAGTTTGTAAGAAGTGTGGTGGAAACCACCAGGTTAAGTGTATGAAAGGTAGTGTAAATTTCTTTGGATGTGGCAAGCCAGGCCACAAGATGAGAGATTGTCCAGTAGATTCCCAAAAGGGCAAGGATGTTTGCCCACAGAATCGGGCCAGTTCTACGGCAGCTCTAGTGAGTCAACGCACTCAGTAGGGTGCCTCATATGGTACAAGTGGTGGTCAGTGCCAAAACAAGTTGTATGCCCTTCAGACTTGAAAATACCAGAAGGATTCTCTCGATGTGGTCACGGGTACGTTACAAGTCTTCCATTTAGATGTTTATGTATTGTTAGACCCAGGGGCTACACTTTCCTTTGTAACTCCTTACATAGCAGTAAATTTTGGTGTTAGTCTAGAAATCCTCCCAGAACCCTTCTCAGTCTCTAATCCAGTTGGTGATCCAGTTATAGCTAGACGGGTATACAGAAATTGCCCTATCACAGTTTCCCAGAAAGTCACCTCAGCCGATCTTGTAGAGTTAGAATGGATGACTTCGATATTATTCTAGGCATGGATTGGTTACATTCATGTTATGCCTTAGTTGATTGCAGAACTAAGATCGTACAGTTTCAATTTTCAAACGAGCCAATCTTATAGTGGAAGGGTAGTACCTCAGTACCTGTAGGTCAATTCATCTCTTACCTTAAGGCTAAAAAAATGATTTCCAAAGGGTATATCTATCACCTTATTTGGGTTAAGGATTCAAACTCTGAGACCCCAACTCTCAAGTCAGTTCCAGTGGTGAATGAATTCGCAGAAATGTTTCCAGAAAATCTTCTCGGAGTTCCTCCTGAAAGGGAAATTCACTTCAGAATTGATCTCATTTCAGATACCCAACCTATTTCAATTCCTCCTAACAGAATGGCTTCAGCTGAGCTTAAAGAATTGAAGGAACAGTTGATAGACCTTCTAGATAAGGTCTTCATTAGACCCAGTATCTCTCCATGGGATGCTCCAGTTCTCTTTGTGCATAATAAAGACAGTTCTCTCAGGATGTGCATTGACTATCGTCAGTTGAACAAAGTCACAATCAAGAATAAGTATCCCATCTCTAGGATGGATGACTTGTTTGACCACCTTTAGGTTATAGTTTCTTCTCTAAGATAGACCTCAGATCCAGTTATCATCAGCTCAAAGTTAGAGATAGTGACATCCCGAAGACAGCCTTCAGGACTCGGTATGGTCACTATGAATTTGTAGTTATGTCTTTTGGACTAACGAATGCTCCTACAACTTTCATGGATTTGATGATTACAGCGTTCAAGCATTATATAGACCTTACATCATTATACTCATCGATGATATACTCATATATTCTCAGAGCGAGGGAGAGCATGTAGACCATTTGAGAGTGGTGTTACAAACTCTCAAGGATCCCTAGTTGTTCGCCAAGTTCAGTAAGTGTAAATTCTGGATGAAATCAATTGCTTTACTTAGTCATGTGGTGTCTAGTGAGGGAATCTAAGTCAATTCTCAGAAGATTGAGGCAGTGAAGAACTAGCCCATACCCACCTCTCTGACAAACATTGGGAGTTTCTTGGGTTTGGCTGGTTACTATCAGAGATTTGTTGAAGGATTTTCGACCATAGCTGCCCCATTGACCAAGTTGACTTAGAAGAAGGTCAAGATTCAGTGGTCAGACGAGTGTGAGAAAAGCTTCCTAGAAATAAAGACCAAGTTGACTACAGCTCCCATTTTGACTCTACCAGAGGGTTCAGATGGCTTCGTGATTTATTGTAATGCATCTAAAGTCAGCTTGGGTTATGTTTTGATGCAGCAGGGTAAGGTCATAGCGTATTCTTCTAGATAAGTTAAGGTCCGTGAGAAGAACTAACCGACTCATGACCTCAAACTTGCAGTTTTTGTGTTTGCCCTAAAGATTTGGAGACACTACTTGTATGGTGTTCATGTTGATGTGTTCACAGATCATAAGAGCCTCTAGTATGTGTTCACCCAAAAAGATTTGAATCTTCATCAGAGAAGGTGGCTTAAGTTCCTCAAAGACTATGATAATAATATGCTCTACTATCTGGGTAAGGCCAATGTGGTGGTTGATGCCCTCAGCAGACTGTCTATGGGTAGTGTATCACATGTAGAGGAAGAGAAGAAAGAACTAGCCAGAGATGTTCATAGGCTTGCTCGTTTAGGAGTTTGCCTTATGGACCCGACATATGGTGGTGTGATAGTCTATAATGGGTCAGAATCTTCATTGGTAGCCAAGGTTAAAGAAAAATAGGATAGTGATCCCATTTTGCTTCAGTTTAAAAGAGCAGTTCATCAGCAGAGAGTAGAGGTTTTCTTCCAAGGGGGATATGGTGTGCTCTACTACCAGGGTCATTTATGTGTACCTAATGTGGGCGAGTTGAGGCAGCAGATCCTTATAGAAGCCCATAATTACAGATATTCTATTATATCGGTGCCACTAAGATGTACTGTGATCTACGAGAAGTCTATTGGTGGAATGACATGAAGAGGGACATTGCAGATGTGAGGAGAAGGGACTTAGAGTTTGAGGTTGTGGGTTGGGTTTTCCTGAAAGTGCCACCCATTAAGGGTGTGATGGGATTTGGAAAGAAAGGGAAGCTCAGTCCCAGATACATAGGTCCTTACAGAATCTTGAAAAGGATTGGTAATGTGGCTTATGAGTTAGAGTATCCAGCAGAACTAGCAGTTGTTTATCCAGTCTTTCACATTTCTTTGTTGAAGAAGTGTGTGGGTGATCCGGCATCGATTGTGCCTTTAGAAAGTGTGGCTGTGAAGGATAGCCTTACCTATGAGGAGGTTCCAGTTGAGATTCTTGACCGTCAGGTCCGTAGGTTAAGAAATAAGGAAGTTTCTTCGGTAAAGGTTTTGTGGAGGAATCAGTCAGTCAAGGGAGCTACTTGGGAAGCAGAAGCAACCATGATGACCAAGCAACCTCACCTCTTCCCTTCCGATCTAGTTTCAGCTTAAGCTAATATTTCCTCTGTAGTTTCTCAGTTTACCCTTATGTATTTCAGTCTCAGTACCATGTTCCCTCAGCTATTCTTGCATTTCCGCATATTTGCATATCCATGGAACTCAGTTCAGTTAGATATCAGTTTCTAGTACTCAGTTGGTAGGGATTGCAGCTCTTTCCCTCTAAACTCAACTTGTTTTGTCTTCATTCGAGGACGAATGATCCCAAGAGGGAGATATTGTAACACCCCAGGATCTGAACTAGCTACTGAACTATACTCAGTAGAAAAATTTTAAAAAAATTAAAGTTTCCAGGAACCACGATTAAGATTACGGATCGTAGTTTTGAATCACTGTCCGTCATCTCGATTGTAGTTCCAATTTCTAGAAGACCCCCAGTTCATGGTCCAACAACCACGAGTTAGACCACGGACTGTAGTCCAGGACCACGAACCATCCTCTCACTTGTGGTTTCACTTAATCAAAGTATCATCAGTTCAGGTCTCAGCAACCACGAGTCACACGATGAACCATCATTCAGGACCACGGTCCGTCCTGTGGACTCATGGAACCAGAACATCAGAGGACCATCAGTCTAGGTCCCAGGAACCACGATTCATATGACGAACAATCATTCAGAACCATGGTCCATCTTGTGGACTCATGGAATCCTTAGATCAGAGAACACCTAAGACTCATGCACAAGACCACGATTCAGTCGACGGTCCATCGTCTAGGACTACAGTCCGTCAACCAAGTCATGGTACCTGAGTCACAATTTTCAGCAGCTTTTTTTTAATTAATTCAGGGGCATTCCAATATTTTCCCTATCCTTTTAATTCTGAACCTTAGTCATTTTGGGGGGTAATTAAAGAGTTTTACTACTCTTATTTCCCCATTCTCCCAAAACTAATCAGACTTAGAAAGAAAAGAAGAAAAGAGGCGATAGTTTTGCTTAATAACAAGCAGAAGGTTCCTTCAAGCTCAGCCCCAAAATCCAAGGGATTTCTCGATAAATTCTTCTCCAGGTATATGGAATTTCACTAGTTGGTTCCTTTCACCCATCAGGTCCCTAGATTTTAGTCCGTCCTTTAGTTCCCCATGAAATATTTAGACCTAGGATTCCTAAATCTTAGGGATTCCTTTCAATTCAGATGATATTGTTTAAATGTTATTAATTACATATTTCTGGGATAATTAGCACAGTCACGTGTACAGAATTCAGTAACCCTAGCTTGTATTAAAATTCAGTATTCATAATTTGTACTTGCTAAGCAGATAATTCAGACAATCATACTTCAGAATAGAATGCCATTATGTTTCAGTATATATATATATATATATATATATATATATATATATATATATATATATATGTTGCATTCTAAGATGATTATCAGTATTTGAGTTATCCAGTATTTCTTCTTGTATTTCATAGCTTACATTCAGTTGGGAGTAGACTTTGTACTGAGTGGACGAGGGGAGAAGGCTTAGCTGTCAGATCAGGCTGAGACCTTTAGTAGCAGTACCCAAATCCCAGAACTACGGCGCCACCATAGGTATGAAAGGGGCAGCTTTCAGATTAGGCTGGTCACTTTTATCGCTTGTGGACAGCAGTTTAGTGGATCCACATCAGACTTGTTTGTACACTTGGCAAGGTATGAACACCCTTCCATCCAGGGTTACAGGATTGACCTACAGTTAGCTCAGCTTGGGGTATGTCGGTTAATAGTACCTCCCACATTCAGACTCATGTTGCACTGACCTTGTATCCAGTTATTCAGTTTACCATGCTATATACTCATGATAGTCACTTGTTCATTGCATTCACCTTATCTATCGGTTTACATTTCAGTATGTATTTCCATGTTCAGTAGTCATGTTTTATAGATTTGCATATATCCCGCATGCTCAGTACATTTGAAGTACTGAAGCATACTTTTGTGCTATATCATATCATGATATAGGTTCAGGCGCTCAGCATCCAGACCGCGCTTAACTCGACTTCCAGTACTTACTCAGCAGCTTCAGAGGTGAGTCCTCATAGTTTGAGAACAATAGATATGCTTTCAATTCAGCCTTACATTTCAGTTTTCATACTTTTAGAGTTAGCAGGGGGCTTGTCCCAACAACTCACTTCAGTTAGAGGCTTTCAAACATCAAACTAGATTCAGCTATTGAGTTGTTAGTGTTGTTTTTCAAACTCATTATACTCTTACACATATTTTTATCCAGACATGATTGGGCTTCTCTCCAATCTCAAATATTTAAATATTTTTAGTTTTCTGCACAATTCATGATCAGAAATTGTCCAGTTATGCCATACCATTGGTTGGCTTGGGGTTACTTATGACACTAAGCATCGTGTTATGTCTAGGGGTAGCCTCGGGGCAGACAAACAAAGCGTACACTCAAGAAACAGCAAACAAGGGTGAAACCTCACGCAAATGAATGGTATAATGCATGATGAAACCTGGGTGGAATAAAAACACTGTATGTACCTCCTCCGTATCAGTTGGGAGTAGACTTAATACCGAGTGGATAAGGGATGAAGGCTTAGCTGTCAGATCAGGCTGAGACCTTTAGTAGCTGTCCCCAAATCCCAGAACTACAGCTTACCGTAGGTATGAAAGGGGCAGCTTTCAGATTAGGCTGGTCACTTTTATCCCTTGTGGACATCAGTTTAGTGGATCCACAATAGACTTGTTTGTACACTTGGAATGGTACGAACACCCTTTCATCCAGGGTTACAGGTTGGACTCACAGTTAGCTCACCTTGGGGTGTGTCGGTTAGTAGTACCTCTCATATTCAGACTCATGTTGCATTGACCTTGTATCCAGTTATTCAGTTCAGCATGCTATATACTCATGATAGTTACTTGTTCATTGCCTTCACCTTATCTATCGGGTTATGTTTCAGTATGTATTTCCATGTTCAGTAGTCATGTTTTATAGATTTGCATATATCCCACATGCTCAGTACATTCAAAGTACTGAAGCATACTTTTGTGCTATATCCTATCATGATGTAGGTTTAGGCGCTCAGCATCCAGACCGCGCTTAACTCGACTTCCAGTACTTACTCAGCAGCTTCAGAGGTGAGTCCTCATAGTTCGAGGACAATAGATATGCTTTCATTTCAGCCTTACATTTCAGTTTTCAGACTTTTAGAGTTAGCAGGGGGCTTGTCCCAGCAACTCACTTCAGTTAGAGGCTTTCAGACATAAAACTAGATTCAGTTATCGAGTTGTTAGTGTTGTTTTTCAGACTCATTATACTCTTACATATATTTTTATCTAGACATGATTGGCCTTCTCTCCCATCTCAGATATTTAAATATTTTCATTTTTCTGTACAATTCATGTTTATCATAAATTATTAAGTTATGCTAGACCATGGGTTGGCTTGGGGTCACTTGTGACACTAAGCATCGTGTTACGTCTAGGGGTAGCCTCGGGGCGTGACAACCAAAGCGTACACTCAGCAATCAACAAACAAGGGTTAAACCTCACGCAAATGAATGTTATAATGCATGATGAAACCTGGGTGGAATAAAAACCATGTATGTACCTCCTTCAACGCCTATGGCCCAATAAGTAGGATCTATAGAAGGATACGGCCTGTATACCTCAACTACACTGTCTACCCTTTTTTTGGCAAACTCTGCACGTAGCCCCTGGTCTTGATCGGCAAGGTCCATGGAGGTCCTCGATCACATACTAACTCTCATAACCTCACTGGAACAGTCTAGAGTGAATCCGGATCCAAACTCTTAATCAAAACTCACAATGCATGCCAGAGTCTAACCAGGTCTAAATTAGTGAAATAAGTCTCAAATGACTCTACAAGGGTGCCCAGACATAACCGGGTCTAAACCAATAGTAAAACAAGCCCAGTGCTTGGCCCTGCTGTGTTTAGTATCAACTCTAATCAATGGTAAAACATGTCTGGTACTCTGGCCTCACCGAGTCTAGTAGTAATCTCAAAACACTGATAAAAACCATCTTTTAACTCTCTTACCCTAAGAAGATCCACGAAAGTCAGTTTCAAACCATTTAAAACCATTCAGCCAAACCAGGGCCATGCAAAGCTTAGAAAACCAATAATTATGGGCCCAAAGCCAAAACCATGGTAAAACATATGAAAACTCCCTTTATATGCATGAAAATGACATGCTCAATCACAAACAGCAGCCCAGCGGCTCACAATTTACCTATCGATCCTGTACACGCTCACATCGCTCTACAGCAAAGATAACCAGCCTAAAATTGTGATATTAATGCCCGGGACACACAAACATTTCGAAATAACCCACCATCTATGGTCCAGAGTCAATACAAGGTCACGCAGGACTACAAGGGTGATACCATCATCTATAACAAATACTATAAACATCAGTGGAAGAAAATAAGTCGGACATGAAGAAGCGGTCAAGGTCTCTGGTACCAAGCTAGTAAACCCAACCCAAGGATGCCAATTAGTACAATTTTATCCTATATATGTGAAGTCTAGGAGATAAACCATAACCTACTTGTCATCCAATGACAAGCTGCTGGAACAACAATGTCCAAGCCCAAACTGCTCCGAGAAACTCTGAACGGAAATCAAACTATCAAGAACATAAAATATATGCTAAAATAAGACTAATGATACCCATATTACTATAACTATAGCCGGGTCAAAATTTGGGTCACCGACTGGCCCGTGGGCCCCACAATCCAAAGCCAAAAATGAACAAGCACAAGATGATCATAATGATTCCAAGGGTGCATGCTCAAAGAATTAAGGTAATTGAGCAAGAATTCTGGGGCTAAAATCAGCCTACCCAAAACAAGGAATAAAAGGGAGGATTTGAAGGATTTAAGTTGGAAATTATCAACGAAACTTACCGAATTAAGGACGGGAAAATAATAACCAAGCAAGATATAATTCCCCTCCAAGAGTTGATGAGAAAAGGTGAAGAAAAAAGGAGTTTTGGACTGGTTTCAATGGAAGAACGAATTAGGTTTAAAATGGAAGAGAAAGAAGAGAAGAGCCAACTTAAAAGATGTTAGACGACCCAATGCGGATGTGGCCTGGCTGCTGCCTATGCTGCCATGTGTACGCGGACAGGCATCATTCACGTGAAGGCTAGGCACTCGCCAGGCCAGGCGCTTACCTAGCACGCATGCGGCTCGGCCATCACGCACGCGGACATGCGGATACAGCCAAGGCGTCGCCTAGGCGATGGCCGATAAAATTGTGGTGGCTGGCTTGCTCATTGCAGACGTGGCCAAGCCACGCGTGGGCGATGGCCTGCTGGTTTCCATGATAGCAACCAGCCGCCAACAGTATGCCAAACTTGGAATTTTCTCTGATGGGCCCTCGTGAACACATCCGGGGTCTTGCGAATACAAACGAGCATAGTTATTTGACTAAAATAGCATTTTGGACTCAACAGAATCGATGAAAATCCTAATATAGGTCGATACAATGAAAAGTATGCCCCATATTCAAGAACCAACTTTAGGCCAAACCTTCCAAAATGAAACACCATGGCCTAAACCGAGTCCAGAAGCCTCGGGACCCAAACCAAAGGTCCCCCTAGCACAAAGTTGACATTCCAGAGCTAACAGTGCAGTAAGAATTTTCATTTGAGGTCGTGTTCTCTGATTATTGACCAAAGTCAAACTATCAAGTTCAACAGGCTAGAAAACACAGAAACTCACACAAAACCAAAACGAAAGCTCCCATACCCTGACCAAGGGTCCATCTAGACCAAATTCCATACTCTAGAGCTAAGGAAATAGTCGGAATTCAATTTCGAGCATGTTTACCAAGAATGTTGACCGAAGTCAATGATTTCCTAAGTTTAAGATCTAAAATAGGAAAACGGCCATAACGACCAAATGAATGGCCAGGGCACCGAACCACCGGTCCTAGCAAGCCATAAATGACTTGGGGCTACTACACGAAGGCTCTAACAATACAAAAAAAGGTGCAAATGCAAAAATGACCGAAAGGGTCATTACATCATCCACTACTAAAAAGGACTTTCATCCTTGAAAGTCAAGAACAAGGAAGTACCAGAATGCTCAAACAACTGCAGATACTGAGCCTGCATATCCCTCTCGATCTCCCAGGTAGCCTCATCAACTAGATGGTGCCTCCACTAAACTTTCACAACTGGAATCTCCCTAGATCTCAACCTCCTGACATCTCTTGCCAAAATAGAAATCGGGTCCTCACTAAAGCCAACCTCTCATCCAACTGAACTGAATCCCACTGTAACATATGAGACTCATCTAGAACATACCATTGCAACATCGATACATGGAAAATTGGGTGCATAGCAAAAAACATTGGAGGCAAAGCTAACTGATATGCAATACTACCAACCCTCTGAAGAATCTCAAATGGCCCAATATACCTGGGGCTAAAATTGCCCCGCCTACCAAATCTCATCACACCTTTCAAGGGAAATACACAGAGAAACACCATGTCACCAATACTGAAATCTAAGGCACGAAGTCTACAATCAGCGTAGCTCTTTTGCTTGCTCTGAGCTACTCAAAGTCTATCCTGGATCACTCGAACTCGGTCTAAGGAATCTCAAAGTAAATCTGTACTCTGTGACCTAGACTCCAACCCATTAAACCAACCAACTGGTGATCTGCAATGCCTACCATACAATGCCTCGAAAGGTCCCATGCCAATGCTCGAATAAAAACTATTATTATAAGCAAACTCGGCCAAAGGCATAAACTGCTCCCAAAAACCTCCAAAGTCAAGAACACAGGCCTGAAGCATGTCCTCTGGGACCTGAATAGTCCTGTTGGACTGGCCATCTGTTTGAGGGTGAAATGTGGTACTAAGTTAAACCTTTATACCCAAATCTCGCTGAATAGCCCTCCAGACCTGAGATGTGAACTGCATGTCATGGTCTTAAATGATAGAAGTTGGGACCCCATGCAATCAAACAACCTCACAAAGGTAAATTTGAGCTAACCTCTTGGCACTATAGGTAGTTTGAACCAGCAAAAAGTGCACTGACTTAGTTTGCCATTCAATAATAACCCAAATAGAGTCAAAACCCCTAGAAGTACAAGGCAATCCAACTATAAAATCCATAAGGGCTCTTGAGTTAGAGTTCGCAAGTCATCTCGAGGCTTTCAAACGCATCCAAGCAATTTTCTATGAAAAACACGATCGCCTGCCAGTGGAAGGTTTTATGCGTTCAGTCAATCTACGTAGAGTGAATTGGTCTGCAAGACCTAAAAAAGTTTATTCCTACCCCTTACCCTTTATTTCAATGTTTCAAATTCCCAGAATACTAATGTACCCTCGTGTATATAGTTGTCCAACTACTTTCTTCCTATTACTTCTTTATCCACTTCTACATCTGTTGTATTCGGGAAAGCTTACTTCGTGGCAGAGCATTTATCAATGCCAGCAGCCTGGTAAGGGTATTAGAACAACCCTGCTCTCTAATTGACGTTGTGATGACCCTTCTGGTCATCTTTGAATTTACACATTTATTGCACTATTAGAGCCTTCTTGTAGTGTCCCCAAGTCATTTATAGCTTGTTGGGGCTAGTGGTTAGATTCCCTGGTCATTCGTTTGGTCGTTTTGACTGTTTTCCTATTTTAGAGCTCAAACTTAGAATATCATTGACTTTGGTCAACATTCTTAGCTAACATGCTCAAAATTGAATTCTGACAGTTTCGTTAGCTCCGAAGTAATGAATTTAGTCTAGTTGGACCTTTAGTTGAGTCCTGAGAACTTCTGATGTGAGTTTTGTGTGGTTTTCTCAGTTTTCAAGACATTTGGAGTTTAAAGTGTAACTTCGGGTGACTTTCGATGATCAAAGTGTCATATTCAAAATTTGACTATTCCATCAGCTCACGAAATGTTGAGTTTGGGCTAGGAAGGTGGTTGGTTCAGGTTCCGGGTGAGCCGGACTCATTTTGAGCCCTCGGGTTCCTTTTCATTAGTGTTGACTTGGGTCAACATTTCTCCAAAACGACCTCGTATGGAAGTTTCATCGATTCTGTTGATTCTGGAATGTCGTTTCCACTTTGGTAGCATTATTGATTTTTGAATATCGGTTTTTGATTGTTCCCGGAACACCTTGTGGAGTTTTTTAAAAGTTGCAGAAAAATAGTTGCAGGCCAGCCTTCAGCGCAATCGTGCTAAGGTCAGCGTGATCGTGCCTCAGCTCCTGCCGACCTTCAGTGCGATCGCGCCCTCCCAGCGCGATAGCGCCGAGGTGCCTGCCTTCCTTCAGTGTTGTTGGCGCTGGCCTAGCACCGATGGCACTGGCCATTTTCCAGCATCTATATATAGATGAAAGTCCATTTTTCCAAAATTGCTTCTCTCACTTTCTCACTCTAAACCTCTGATTTCTCTTTAACAAATTGCTCCATTTTGATTCTAAGCCTTGGGGAGTCGATTGTTTGTTGATTTTCCGCGCTCCTACGTCATTTGGTAAACTCCCTCTTCTCTTGAAATTTCTTAAAACCTCAATTGATGCCCTCATCCCAAGCTTGGGATTTTGTTGTAGTGGTTGCCTTACGGCGTGTGCATGCTTGTTGGGGTGGTGAATTCTTCGTGTTGGCTAGAATTCTGTCATTGTGGTAAGTATTTCTTGCGCAATTTCCATTTTTATTTTCAAAATTTCCATTCTTTAATCCCCAACATGGGCGGGCTATTTTGGTGACCTTCCCCTGTCCAATTGTGCTCAAATTTGGAGCATGCCTTCTTAGCATCGTTGGGGTCATCGTGGTTCTTTTTGTTTTTGGTTTTGGGTTGTAGGTCTCGTGGGCCTTCTTTTGACCCAGATATCGACCCGGCTACAATTGTAGCAATATAGGTATCGTTAGACTTATCTTAACATTTTATTCATGAATTTGATAGTTTGATTCTCATTTGGAGCTTCTCGGAATAGCTCGGCCTCGAATATCATCGTTCCTGCAGCTTGTCATCGAACGAAAGGTAGGTTACGGCTTAACTCCCTAGACTTCACATATATCAGGTAAAATTGTACTAGTTGGCATCCTTGGGTTGGGTTATTAGGTTGGTACCACAGACCTTGACTGCTCCTCCATGCTCCATCCCGTTTCGTTCCTCCGTTATGTGTAGTATTCTTGTTAATTAATAGTATTACCCTTGTGGTCCTGTGAGGCCTTGTTGACTCTGGAACATAGATGGTGGGATCATTGGGAATGTCCATGAGTCCCGGACATAAAATTACCCTTCTAGGATAGTTATGCTTGCTGAGTAGCTTTGGAGCCTGTACAGGGCTGATAGGTTGATTGTGAGCTGTGAGGCGGCTATTGTGTTTTTGATCATGCCATTTCCATGAATATAGAGAGGTTTTCCCGCATTTTACAATGGTTTTGGCTTCGGGCCTTCTGGAACTATTTTTTAAACTTTGCATGGCCATGGGTACCCATTTTCGACAGAATGATTTGGAAATGGTTTTTACTTGTCTTGTGGATCTCCTTGGGGTAAGGAAAGTTTTAAAAGACATTTTGTCAATAGTTCCACTTTTTTGGGCTCGACAGGGTCGGGTGCCCTACTTTTATACTACAGCATCCGGGGTGTTGCTGGACTAGGAGGGGCCGAGTACTAGTGCTTTTGGGCTTACTATTTTAGACCTGGATACCCTCCAAGCAGCTTTACTTGGGGATTGTCTTGAGGATACAGGGAATCTAGTATATTGGTCGGGGGCCTCTATGGACCTTGTCATTCCGGATCAGAAGCTGCGAGTTGCGGGGGCCAAAGGGAGGGTATACTGTGTAGTAGTGGTATACGAGTGGTACCTTCTATGGATATCGTCTTCTAGGCCTTATAGGTTGCCAGAAGCGGGTGACATACGGTACTTTGATCACTTTTACTTAGCATGACATCATATCATTAATCTGCGTGAGGTACCACCCTTATCTATTGATTGTTAATTGTACGCTCTGGTAGTATAAGATGTTGAAGGGTTTGTTTTCACTTGTTTGTGTTCCTCGGTTGTATGGGTAGCCGAGGGACTATAGGTAGAGTCTTATCACATTACTTTTATCTTGAGTGTGAGATTGGTCACAGCGGGGCTGTTGATTTCCGGAATAAGATTGTCGTGATTAGTGTGGTTAGAGCTTGGTCACAATGGGGCTGTTGATTTCCGAAATGAGATTGCCGTGATTAGTGTGTTTAGATCTTGGTTACAGTGGGGTTGTTGGTGTCTGGGATGAGGTTGTTGCGAGTAGTGTGGTTATTGTTTACTATTTCTGAGCATGTCTACTCTACACTTCTCTCCCATTCCTTATACTTGAGGTTACCGGTATACCATCCATTTCTAGACTTATGCATATATATTGTTGTTGCGAGGATCCCAGGTGCGTCGTTCTTACTTTCACCTGTGTTTGCCATGTATATATTCTATTTGCTAGCCTTGCTTGCTGCTTTCTGTTGTCTTTCCTCTGGCTAGTTCTTATGTACTTTACCATTGATTGACGTGACTATTTACTTCTATTATGTATGCTATTGATCTTTTACTTTATATGTGCCCAGTTGGCCTATGATACCTACTAGGTACCTTATGCTTCGTATTTGGTGCTCACCCTACCCTCTACATCTTCTGGTGCAGATCCTAGTATGGGCCATCATCGTTAGAGCACCGGAGACTCGTGGGAGGTGCTATTTTGGGATCATCCAGGTTGAGGGTGAGCTCTTGGCGTTCAGATCTTGACTTTAGCTTATCCTTGATGTATTTTGTACTCTTGTAGTTTTGGATACATCATGTATATATTACTTTTGGACCTTTGTACTCCTGGTGTAGCTTGGCTCTTATACACTATGATACCAGGTTTTGGGCTGGTTTAGCTTCTGTTTTGTATTTATATTACTCTGATTATCCAGTTTATTCATCGTGTTCCCTTGCTTTTGCTTATTTATTTATTCTTCCGCTTAACTGTTAGAAGGTTACCCATTACTAACCGTTCTGGGCTACAGGGATTGGTTCGCGTACTGGGGGTTGTAGGTGCCATCATGACCGAGAAATCAGGTCGTGGCATCTTGGTATCAGAGCTCTAGGTTCACCAGTGTCATTGGTATAGGAGCCAATGTCTAGTAGAGTCCTGCGGATTGGGGCGGAGATGTTCGTGCTCAATCTTCGGGAGGCTATAGTGACATCTTAGGGAAATGGACTTTACTTGCTTCTCTTTCGTGTGTAGTATCCTTGAAGGTTCCTAGAAATCTCATTTGTTCTGGTTCACTCTTCCGCAGATGGTTCGTACGAGATCGTCAGCTTCAGGTGGAGGAGAGCCTCCTGCCCCTACACCTCTGACTCCAGCTAGGGGTCAGGGTGGTCGCAAGGGCAAGGCTAGAGGTCGTCCAAGAGAAGCGGCGACTTTTAGGGTTGATATAGAGACAGAGTATGACTACAAGCCAGAGTTAGCTCCAGAGCAGCAGCATGTGGACCCAGGGACGGCCCAGGTACCACCAGCTCCAGTGCTAGTTCCAGCATCGGTTTCTATGCCAGCTTCAGCCCCAGCTCAGTCTTAAGATGTTCGCGGTTTACTTGTTAAGCTCTTGAGTATGATTGGGGAGCATCCTTCTGAGACAGCCCAAACATCCGCTCAGGGGGCAGCCTTGGGTGTTCAGGTATAATTAGGTTCATCGCAGGCTACGTCCATGAAGATAATGAGGCTTAAATAATAATTTCAGATGCTAATATGAATTTAAAAGCTATCCAGAAGCATGAACTTAATTCACTGTTTTCCAATTTTTTTGAGAAAGAGCTATATATCTTGGTATGCACAATATAGTCAAGCCATGTAAAAGAAGGATAGTAGTTTAATCTTACTTGTGCAGCTTTAAGTAAGAGCAGTGGGAAATGAGTTGGTTGCGACATAGTTAGGTTCGTCGCAAGCTATGGTCATGAAGCTAATGAGGCTTAAATAATGATTTCAGATGCTAATATAAATTTAAAAGCTATTCAGAAGCATGAACTCAATTCACTATTTTCATATTTTGTTGGGAAAGAGTTATATGACTTGGTATGCATAACACAGTCAAGCCATCTAAAAGAACTTTCCTCCCTATGGAAGTATGGAAGTAAGCCAAGAGGTGGTATTAAAAGAGTTAAGAAAAAAACCTTAGTATTGCAATGTTAGAATAAAAATGTTTAGATTGATATGTTTTTTAGACATTGGACTAAAATATCGCATCCGTGTTTGACACTCAAAATGTAAGTGTTAAAGTACTCAATACTATCAAATAATTAATACATCTTTTTATTCTCATATTCTCACTCTTTGCACTCAACAGTCTCATGGAACTTATTCCCACTTTCTATTGGCACTTATTTTACCTTGTCCAACATGCTAATTTCTTTAATTTCTTCTGGTAATGTGGTTCTTTTTTCCTTGCTTAGTTTTTCTTTTTTTTCCTGTCTTATTCTGTTTGCACGATATTTTGTGCTTTTGAAAATGTTGGTATTGAAGTTCAACCTTGGTAGTTCTGTAACTCATATATGAACATCATGATTGAGTGATTAAGTTATATTTTAGTTGATTTGCTTGTTGGATATTGAATATGTGAATTTCTCATAGTGCCTGCTTTGTCAGAGTTATTCCATGACAATCTTGATTAAGTATTCATTGAAGTAATCATAGATTTCTTTTTATTTTCCTTTTTGAAAAATAGGCGCACTATGTATTCTATGATTTGTTAAATTTTGAATTTTGTAAACTATCACAGTAATCAATTTAATCTTTCTTCTCAGGCTAACATGATCGAGAGGACTGGAACCAGTGTAGTTGGCAGAAACAAAAAGAAATGGGTAAGTTTGAAAAATTTTACAAGATGACCTTTTCCCCTTTTTTTTCAAAAGGAGGAAACTATAATTGTTGCTTTTGCATCAATTTCTCAATATGTTTGTTTTAGAAAAATCCAATTTGATATTTTTCCCAATTTGTTATAGTTAAAGAGGAAATAATTCTCTTTATTATATAGTTATAATTCTTTTTTATGTGAATTTCTTGTGCTGAGTTTTTCAGGGAAATGAGGTCAACTATTGTTTTTCATATAGTGGACTACTGGATTGATGATTTCATAGAGCTTTATTGCAGATTTTATTTGAGAATTTAAGGGAATTAATTTGATTTAAGAGTTAAGTTGATTTCATTTTGAAACTATTGTATTTAGTTAAATTTTAATTTTACTTGGGATAGAATAGATCATTTGATTTGACATTATTTAATTTTTACAGAATACTTATTATATTGCTATTTTGTTCTTTGGTTATAATATTAGAATACATTTGCTTTACATATGTTTCATGTTTGTTATAAAAGGTTGACATTTTTGAATATACAGATTAAATATAAATATTTGTGTAATGAGAAAAATTCTATGGAGGATTCTATCGATATTTAAGAAAATTTGGTAGCGATATTACTCTAAATGTAAAAAATATTAATGTAACATTTTTGCAAAGTTTTAAAAGAATGTCACTAATTTTTGACATTTAATATTTTTTATTTACCAACACTAATTAAAATGTCAGAAATTACAATGTGACATTTTATAAAGGATAAAAGTAAGTGTCGTAAAAAAAAAATTACCAACATTTAATCTAAATGTCAGAAATTTTAAGTGACGTTTCATAAATGTCACAGATTCTTTACCGATATTTACCTAAATGTCAAAAACAAATGTCATATCTCATACTGATATTTACCTAAATGTCAAAAATAAATGTCATAAATTCTTAATCGACATTTACCTAAATGTCAAAAAATAAATGTCATAAGTTTCTTACCAACATTTATCTTTATGTCACAAAGTAAATGTCACAAATTTTTTCCAATATTTACCTAAATGTTACAAAGTAAATGTCACAAATTCTTGCCGACATTTACCTAAATGTCAAAAAAAATCCTGACACTACAATTTACGACATTTGTTACAAATGTAAGTTAAATGTCGGTAAACAAATTTGTGATATTTAAACACCTTAATATGACATTTATATAATATCGCTGTATCTCCACTTTCTTGTGCTGAATGAAATATGAATTTATAGCTTTAGATAAAGTCAGTGAAGAAGCAGAATAATTCCAGAATTTCTTGGAAGATATTCCCTTTTGGCCCAAATCGTTAGCACGTGTATGCATACATTGTGATAGTCAAGCAGAAATAGGTATGTGGGGAGCACTATGTATAACAAAAAATCTCATCACATACAACAAAGACATAATATCATTATATAAATACTCTCTAGTAAAATTATCACGATTGACTACGTAAAGTCAAAATATAATGTGTCAGATCCACTTATAAAAGGCCTAACTAGAGAGGTAGTTGAAAGATCATCAAAAAAATGGGTTTAAGGACTAGAACAAGTCATCATGGTGGTAATTCTACCAAGTAGACTGGAGATACCAAGAGCTAGGTTCAAGGAGATCAAACAAAGTTATGAATGACGGTTCAACATTGTTAAATAACTCAACCCATTCTCATGATGAAGACAATGTTCAAAAATAAGGATAAAGCATTAAGATTTAAAGCATGAAGAATGACCAAATAGTTTATCTATAGGATTAAACATTTAGAAAATACCTATGTGAGAGTGAAGTGTAAGCCACTTCAAAGAGAATGATGGTAAAGGTCGATTCTCTATGCACTCATGAAATCAGACAGTGTTCATGACTGAAATGACCATAGATAGTTAAAGGTTAGTTGTGTGAGTTATATTATTTAGGTGTACAACAAATTTTGATGGTTCAGGTATATCGTATCTACCGATAGATCAAGTGCATTTGATATAAGTTCAATGCGAAAAGTTCAAAGGGAAATCCAATTATCCAGATGCAATTATTTTTACTTGTAAATCACACACTTGTCCATATATTCTTTTATCTTATAGCCATTCCCCAATCATGTGGGAGATTATTGGGTTCAATATGAAAAGTAAATGGAAAATTGAAGAATTAAAAATGGAGGAAAAATGAAATGTTCCTTTTACTTTTTGGAAGAAGCATTAATACCACATTGATGGTGGAAAAAAATTTCATGTGCTTAAATATAGAAGCACTTCCTCATAGTGTTGCACAGTTAAGAAAAAGACTTGTCTCGTACCGTTGTCATCATCGCTCGCACGGCTTTGGCTTTGGCTTTGGATTTGAAAAAATGATTGATCAAGAGATTATATTTTTTGATAAATTTTATTTAAACTTAATTATTTAATAATTATTTAAGCGAAAATTCTAACACCGAATTTTTTCTCTATGTGCGGTCATTAACGGTCTTTTGCAGACCACACACGTAACATAAATAAAAGGGGTGCATCCCTTTGACTCACTATCTTGGGAGTGAGAAAGTGTTTTGCAGTCACAAACTTCTATTTTCAAACCATAAATGTGCCGCATAATCCCTGCCAAAAATGGCAATCTCACTGGTTTGGAATAATGACCCATTAGGTTATTTTCTCTGTTTTGTGTTTTTAAGTATTTTGGGATTTCCCACAATGTTTAGAGGTCATTTATGACTTGTCAAGACTGATGGTTTGGTTCTTAGGAAGTTCATTTGTGTTTTAAGCCTATTTTCCTATTTTGAAACTCTTTAAGTTGAAAGAATTAACTTTAGTCAACATTCGGGAAAGTCAGGCTCACATGAAAATTTTGTCAGTGTTGTTAGCTCTGGAGTGTGGACTTTGGGCTAGTGGGACCTTTGGTCTTGGTCTTGAAGCTTCTGGACTCATTTTGGGCTATTGAGTTATTTTTGGCTAAATAATGGTTTTGAGGTATGGGGCCTATTTTTTGTTGAAATAATCTCCGTTGGGAATTTTATTGATTCCATTTAGTACAGAATGTCATTTTTGGCTAGGTATCATGTTTGGTTTATGTTCATGGGGTTCTAAATAAATCACGAGGATGCAATCAGAGTCTTGTTGGTGTTTGTAACGACCGGGTCCATCGTTATGGGTCGTCCAATCGTGCCAAGTTTTAGAGTTAAAAAACTCTGGGTTTTGGGGTTTGAAATTTTAAGCTAGGCTAGTCTCGGCCGATTTAGGGGCGAGGTCTAGTCTAGGACAATCCGAGTAAGGATTGGGTTGGATGTCTTGTGTTGAGCTAGTTTGCCTCGTAGCTAACACATAAAGGAGTCCGGGAAACCTTTTGGAATCGAATTCGGGTAAGTAGAACTCCCAGAATAGAGGTTAATGTGAAGGGGTTGTTTCGGGACGTTAGGAAAATAAGTGTGTTGTAAGATGGACAAATTTTAGTGGTTTTATGACTTTTTGTCCCGTGTCAACCGTCATAGCGACCTCCGTTGTAGCGAAGAAATTACCGCTAAAGTGAAAGTCAACGTCGGTCAGCCTCCGCCATAGAGGATTCCAGGCGATTGTCCTCCATTTTCCATTGTTTTTCTTCCCTAAGGTAAGGTTTCTACTCCCCAATCTTCGTTCTACTTTTCCTACACGGTAGAATTTCTAGGAGGGAACTTGGGGAAAGGTTGGGATAACCTAGGGATGGTAGAATTTGGGAAAGAAGGGGGATTCTAGGCATGAAAGTTCTTGGGTATTGTTAAAAGTAAGGTTTTATGATCATATATTGCTAAATTCCCTATTTTTGTCCGTGACAATGATAGAACTAGGAAAATTAATAGTGGGAAGCCCGGGAAAAAGGGTAGGATAATCATGGGTGTCCTAGGGGTCTGGGATTTGGTGTAATCTTGGTAATGTGCAGGCCTTGTTTATTAATTTGGGTACTTGTATGTTGTTTTAGACCAAGAACAAGAAAGGAATCCGAAACACGAGAAAGCTCAGTTTGAGTAGAGCTTGAATCATTTTGAGGTAGGTGATGGCTTACGATTTCTGTGAATGTTGTATATTTTGTACTCTTATCTAAGTGTTTGTATGAATTGCATTGCTTAGAGGAATTATGTAGAATGTCTAAGGGTCATATTTTATAGTTTGTGAATTGAATGGTGTGTTGCTTATTGGTTTACAAGTTGTTTGTTCATTATTTGACTGTGGATTGTTGACATTCGGTTGGCTCGGGTACCACGCCTATATGGGTATACAAATGGTTAGCGCGGGTACCACGCCTGGTACGGGTATAACAAATGGTTAGCTCGGGTACCACGACTGGTATGGAATACTAACGATTGGCTCGGATACCATGCCTGGTATAGGTTTATTTTACTGCATCATTGCATTGCATTGATATTGTTGCATTGCATTGATTGTTATTGTTTCTGTGAGTGGACCGGGCTGTTTATTTGAATTGTGATATTAGTTGGTGGTCCTTGAGTGATCGGGAATCCTGTTATATCTGTTGAGTTGGTCTTGGATTAGTTTGAGTTGTCTGTTTAACACTTAGGTGTTGTTTAGAAGGGATCCCAGAGTGGGTCCGGGCTAGGGGAAAAGGATGGTTTATTGAATTTTGTGATTGTTCATTATTCATGCGGGAACAAGCTAGGAAGATATTTGTAGTCTAGGGGAGCCTATTGATTTGTTGCATGTTTTTCGTACTTATACGTGATTTGTTGTACTAATTATACACTTTTTGATTTGGAACTGGGTGATGATCCTACAAGTACACAGTGGTGGTGTACTGATACTTTACTTGCTTTTCTTCTTGTGAGTACAGGCAATCTTCCAGCGGTTGAAAAGCGACCTCATCTGTAGTACAAACATTTCCAGACTTTAAGGGTGAGTTGCTTCGATCGAGCTGCCTTGAATCTATCATTAGGGTTGTAGCCCATTTGTTTCAGGCTTAGAATATTTCCTTATATTTTTGGCGTTGCATCCCCACACTCTAGACATTGGTAGAATTGTTTGGTACTGTGACTTTTAGATTCTAGGGGGTAATTTCCGCAGGTTTATATTAATGAAGTGGTTTTTATTATTATTGAATTGCTAGTTTACTTTCCTGCACTGGTTTTGAGCTGATAGAATGATTAAGTTTGGGAAAGTGATGGTTCCCTCACCCCGGGGTTGGGTGAGTGCCACTCACGGTGGTCTGGGTCATGACAAAGATGGTATCAGAGCCCTAGGTTTGTTGATCTCGTCGTACCAAATAGTTCTAGTAGAGTCTTGTTGAATGGTGTGGAGACGTCCGTACTTTTCTTTGAGAGGCTATGGGGCTTTAGGAAAAAACCATCTTTTATTTCCTTTCTTCATGCTATAACTTGATTCTAATTGGTATCTGGTGATACAAATTGGTATCTAACCTCATTCACTCTTTTGTCCGCAGATGGTTAACACAAGGAATAATGGAGTTAGAGCAGCGGTCCCAGCAGCGGGCCCGATTGTCCATGGTAGAGGCAGGGGAAGGGGCAGAGGATGAAGTAGAGCCACACCCACCAGGGGTAGGGATCAAGTTGCTGCTGATGCGCGTGAGGTAACCCCTCCCCCACCTCAGGAACATGTTGCTGAATATTTAGAGGTTGTGGCTGAAGATGGTGAGGCGCAGGAGGAGGCAGCATCGGTTTGGAGTGCAGGCCTCCCTACTATGACACCAGAAGCCTTTCAGTTGGCTTGGAATATTTTCAGCTGGCTTTTGTAAACCAGACCTTGGATACTCAGCCAGCGGTTACTACAACACCTAGGATAGATGCAGCTTCAGGCACGAATGATTTCTTCAGTCCAATGCTAGGCCCAGTGATGACAGGGAATGAGCATGAGATGCTGACCAAGTTTCTCAAGCTGAAACCTCCTACATTTTAGGGTACGGATAGGGAGGATGCTTATGAGTTCATCTTGCTTTGCTATGAGAGGTTGCACAAGTTGGGCAATGTACGTCAGCATGGGGTTGAGTTTGTCACATTTCAGCTGCAGGGTGATGCTAAGCAGTGGTGGAGGTTTCATGTGGAGTGCCGGTTTTCTGTTCTACCCCACTGACTTGGAAATAGTTCCACGCTTTGTTCTCAGAGAAGTATGTACCCCGTACTTTGAGGGACTGGAAGAAAGATGAGTTCTTGAACTTAGAGCAAGGTGGCATGTCAGTCTCTGCTTATGAGGCTAAGTTCCATGACTTGTCTCATTTTGCCACACAGATGTTGGGTTCCGAGGAAGAATAGGTCCGCTTGTTTGTGAAAGGTTTGAATACTAAACCGCAGGTACTGTCAGTGCATATGACTTCTTCAGGGAAGGGCTTTAATGATGTGGTGGATTATGTGAAGCAACTTGAGGGAGTCAGGCAGACGGGCCAGGCTAAGGCATTAGCTAAGAAGCCCTAGAATAAGGGAAATTATGGTGGTTCATATTCCAGGGTCCAGAATCAGCAGGCATACTCAGCCCGTCCTATTCAGTCAGCTCTGACAGCTGCTACAGGTGGTCACAGGGAGCTCATAATCAGTCTTCAACTCCTAGAGGCCAGGGAGCATCTTATACATTAGCTAGCAGGCCTACACTTGACCGTGGTTATTTCCATTGTGGTGATCTGGTCTACTTTAAGAGGGAGTGCCCACTCAGGCAGACAGGTAATTAGGGTCAGCAGCAGTTTAGAGCGGTGGTCTCAGCAGGTAGAGGTGGTAATGCTAGAGGTCATCCACAGGGTGGGCGAGGAAACTTTCAGGGAGGCCGGGGCGACAGAGGGAATGGCGGTGCGGGCAAGGGTGCAGCGCAGCCGGCCTGGGAAGTTGCCCAGATTGATGATCGAGCTCATTGCTATGCTTTTCCAGGGAGGACTAAGGCAGAAGCATCAGATATGGTGATCATAGGTACCATTCTAGCCTGCGATAAAATGGCTTTGGTATTATTTGACCCAGGTTTTACATATTATTATGTATCTGTGAGTTTTGCATTGGGTCTGGATTTGACATGTGATATCCTTGATTCCCCTATTCATGTTTCTACCCCAGTTGAAGAGTCGGTGATTGTGACTCATGTTTATCGTGACTGTTCTATTGTGTTTGTGGGGTTGCATACTTTGGTAGACTTGGTAATTCTGGATATGACTGATTTTGATATTATCTTAGGCATGGCATGGTTGTCCCCTTATCATGCTATGTTGAATTGTAACACCAAGACTGTGGATCTAGAGATTCCGAGTAAGGATAGACTAGAGTGGGAAGGTGTGTACAGGCCTAAGCCAGTTAAGGTAATATCATTTGTTCAGGCTAAAAAGCTAGTGGGAAGGGGGTGTCTAGCCTTCTTGGCTCATCTCTGGGATGATAGTGTGGAGTCCCCATCTATTGAGTCAGTTTTGGTGGTTTCAGAGTTTCTAGAGGTGTTTCCAGCGGATTTGCCTGGTATGCCTCTGGACACGAATATAGACTTTTGTATTGATTTAGAGCCAGGCACTCATTCCATTTCTATTCCTCTGTATCGTATGGCTCTGGAAGAGTTAAAGGAACTTAAGACTTAGCTGCAAGAACTCCTAGATAAGGGATTTATCCATCCCAGTGCTTCGCCTTGGGGTGCTCCTGTGTTGTTTGTAAAGAAAAAGGATGGTAGTATGTGGATGTGCATAGATTATAGGTAGTTGAACAAGGTGACCATCCAGAATAAGTATTCTCTACCCCGCATTGATGATTTATTTGACCAGCTTTAGGGTGCATCGGTGTTTTCAAAAATTGACTTGAGGTCGGGGTACCATCAGTTGAGGATTAGGCTTGAGGACATTCTTAAGACTTCTTTTCAGGCTCGGTATGGGCATTACGAGTTCCTAATAATGTTGTTTGGTTTGACTAATGCGCCGGCAGCATTCATGAGTTTGATGAATGGGGTATTTAAGTCGTATTTGGATTCCATCGTGATTGTGTTTATCGATGATATTTTGATCTACCCCAAGAGTAGGGAGGAGCATGCTAGTCATCTTCGTATTGTGTTGGACATCTTGAGATGCCAGAAGCTTTATGCGAAGTTCTCCAAGTGTGAATTTTGGTTGACTTCGGTTGCATTCTTAGGGCATGTAGGGTCAGAAAAGGGGGTGATGGTAGATCCCCAGGAAATTGAAGCAGTCAAGAGTTGGGTCCAGCCTAGCTCTGTGACTGAGGTGAGGAGTTTTGTTGGACTCCCAGGGTACTATCAAAGGTTTGTTAAGTATTTTGTGTCTATTGCTACTCACCTAACCAGGCTGACATAGAAAAATGTACCATTCGTATGGTTTGACAAGTGGGAGGAGAGCTTCCAAAAGCTCAAGACGCTTCTGACCATGGCTCCTATATTGTCCTTGCCGGTTGAAGGTGAAGACTTTATTGTTTACTGTGATGCTTCACATTCTTGGTTGGGTGCTGTGTTGATGCAGGATAAGAATGTGATAGCCTATGCATCTAGGCAGTTGAAGGTTCATGAGAGGAACTACCCCACTCACGACTTAGAGTTGGCAGCAGTGGTCTTTGCACTCAAGATTTAGAGACACTACCTCTATGGTGTCAAGTGTGAGGTGTTCACCGATCATCGCAGTCTGCAGGATTTGAGAGGTGTTCACTCATAAGGATTTGAATTTAAAGCATAGAAGGTGGATGGAGTTATTAAAGGACTATGATGTGACCATTCAATATTATCCAGGTAAGGCTAATGTGGTGTCAGACGCATTGAGCCGGAAGACAGTTAGCATGGGTAGTTTGTCTTATTTGGGGGTGTCTAAACGACCACTAGCAAAGGAAATTCGAGCCTTGGAGGCCAAGTTCATGCACTTGGGTGTTTCAGAATAGGGTGGATTATTGGACAGCATTGAGGTCAAGGCCACCTTCATAAAGGAAATAAAGGCCAAACCATTTCAGGATCTAAAACTGAGTAAGCTTCGAGGTAAGGTAATATTCATGGAATCCAGGGATGTCACGTTAGACTCTGGGGAGTACTAAATTTCAGAGGAAGGATTTGGTGTTCCTCGGATTGATGATATAATTTAAAAAATCTTGGCAGAAGCTCATGGTTTGTGGTACTTAATTCATCCGGGTGTGACTAAAATGTACAGAAACTTGAGACAGCGTTACTGGTGGCCCAAAATGAAAAGGGACATACTTTACTTTGTGTCCAAATGTCAGAATTGCCAGCAGGTAAAGTATGAGCACCAGAGACCTGCAAGACTACTTCAGAGGATGCCCATTCAAGAATGGAAGTGGGAAAGGATAGCCATGGACTTTTTGGTGGGTCTTCCCAAGACATTGGGGAAGTATGACTCTATTTTGGTCGTTGTTGACAAGCTGAACAAGTCCGCTCATTTCATTCTGGTCATGGTAGATTACAATTTGCAGCAATTGGCTAAGATATATGTGAAGGATATTGTGAGATTGAATGGGGTGCCACTGTCTATCATTTCAGATAGGGGTACCAGTTCACCTCTAAATTTTTGGGCAACCTACATGAAGAGTTGGGTACACAACTCACTTTTAGCACAACCTTCCATCCTCACACTGATGGTCAGTCGGAGAGGATGATCCAGGTATTAGAGGACATGCTGAGAGCATGTGTGATGGACTTCGGGGGTCATTGGGACCAGTTTCTACTATTGTGCGAGTTCTCATACAACAATATCTATCACTCCAGTATTGATATGGCACCATTTGAGGCGTTGTATAGGAGAAGCTGCAGATTGCCGGTTGGGTGGTTTGAGGAAGGCGATGTAAAGCCTTTGGGAGTAAAATTGGTTAAAGAAGCACAGGAAAAGTTAAGAGGATTCAGGCCAAGTTGCTGATTGCCCAAAGTAGGCAGAAGGAGTATGCGGATTGCAAGTTTCGAGACATGGAATTTCAGGTTGGTGAACAGGTATTGTTGAAGGTGTCCCCAATGAAGGGAGTTATGCGGTTTTGAAAAAAGGGCAAGCTTAGCCCTCGGTTCATTGGTCCATTTGAGGTTCTTGAGGTTGTGGGGCCAGTGGCTTACAACTTAGCACTACCGCCCAGCTTGTTGGGCGTCCATCCGGTATTCCATGTATCCATGCTTAAGCGATACCATGGGTATGAGGACTACATCATCAAGTGGGATGAGGTGCTTTTTGATAAGGATCTTCGTTATGAAGAGGAACCAGTCTTGATTCTTGCTCGGGATGTCCGGAGGTTGAGGACAAAGGTGATTGACTTGGTAAAGGTTCAGTGGAAGCATTGTCTGATTGAGGAAGCCACTTGGGAAACCGAGAAGGACATGCGGGACAAGTACCCTCATTTGTTTGAGAATTCAGGTACTATATTTTCTTTCCTTTATTTCCATAAATTTGAGTTTGATCGTTCCGGGATGAACAATGGGTAAATTGGTATCTGTTGTAACGATCGGGTTCTTCGTTATGGGTAGTCCAATAGTGCCAAGTTTTAGAGTTAGAAAACTCTGGGTTTGGGGGCTTGAAATTCTAGGCTAGGCTAGTCTCGGTCAGTTTAGGGGCGAGGTATGGTCTAGGGAAATCCGGGTAAGAATTGGGTTGGATGTCGTGTGTTGAGCTAGTTTTCCTTGTAGCTAACACATAAAGGAGTCCGGGGGACTTTTCGAAATCAAATTCGGGTAAGTAGAACTCCCAGAATCGAGGTTGACGTGAAGGGGTTGTTTTGGGATGTCAGGAAAATAAGTGTGTTGTAAATTGGACTAATTTTGGAGGTTTTACGTCTTTTTGTCCCATAGCGACCTTCGCTGTAGCAGATAAATTATCGCTACTGCGGAAGTTAACATATGTCACCCTCTGCCATAGCGAACGACTCCACTATGGCGGTACCGCTATAGCGGAGCAGACCACTATAGCGGAGCATGACGGGATTTAATGCAGAAACATTCCCCAAAATGTTCAGTTTTCACAATTCCATTTTGGGAGAAGGGCAAGGCGATTCCAGGAAATTTTCCTCCATTTTCCATTGTTTTCTTCCCTAAGGTAAGGTTTCTACTCCCCAATCTTGGTTCTACTTTTACTACGCGGTAGAATTGCTAGGAGGGAACTTGGGGAAAGGTTGGGATAACCTAGAGATGGTAGAATTTGGGGAAGAAGGGGGATTCTAGACATGAAAGTTTTTGGGTATTGTTAAAAGTAAGGTTTTATGATCACATATTGCTAAATTCTCTATTTTTATCCATAAAAATGATAGAACTAGGGAAATTAATAGCGGGAAGCCCGGGAAAAATAGTAAGATGATCATGGGTGGCCTTGGGGTCTGGGATTTTGTGTAATACAGGTAATGCACAGGCCTCGTTTGTATTTTTGGGTACTTATATGTTGTTTTAGACCAAGAACGAGAAAGGAATATGGAACACAGGAAAGCTCGGGTTGAGTAGAGCTTGGATCATTTTGAGGTAGGTGATGGCTTACGATTCTTATGAAAGTTGTATATTTTGTACTCTTATCTAAGTGTTTGTATGAATTACATTCTTTAGAGCAATAATGTAGAATGTCTAAGGGTCCTGTTTTACAAACTGTGAATTGAACGGTGTGTTGCTTGTTGGTTTACAAGTTGTTTGTTCATTATTTGACTCTGGATTGTTGACATTCGGTTGGATCGGGTACCACGCTTGTTAAGGGTATACTAATGTTGGCATGGGTACCACGCCTGGTACGGGTATAACAAATGGTTGGCTCGGGTACCACGCCTGGTACGGAATACTAACGGTTGGCTCGGGTACCACGCCTGGTACAGGTTTATTTTACTACATCATTGCATTGATATTGTTGCATTGCATTGATATTATTGCATTATATTGACTGTTATTGGTTCCGTGAGTGGACCAGGCTATTTATTTGAATTGTGATATTCGTTGGTGGTCCTTCAGTGACCGCAAATCCTGTTATATCTATTGAGTTGGTCTTGGATTAGGCCGAGTTGTCTGTTTAACACTTAGATGTTGTTTAGAAGGGATCCCAAGGTGGGTCTGGGCTAGGAAAAAAGGATGGTTTATTGAATTCTGTGATTGTTCTTTATTCATGCGGGAACAAGCCAGGCAGATACTTGTAGTCTAGGGGAGCCTATTGATTTGTTGTATGTTTTCTGTACTTATACTTGATTTGATGTACTAATTATACAATATTTTATTTGGAACTGGCTGATGATCCTACCAGTACACAATGGTGGTGTACTGATACTGCACTTGTTTTTCTTCTTGTGAGTACAGCAATCTTCCAGCGGCTGAGACGCGACCTCATCTGTGGTACCAGCATATCCAGACTTCAAGGGTGAGCCACTTCGATCGAGCTACCTTGAATCTATCATTAGGGTTGTAGCCCATTTGTTTTGGGCTTAGACTATTTCCTTATATATTTGGGGTTGCATCCCCGCACTCTAGACATTGGTAGAATTGTTTGGTACTGCGACGTTCAGATTCTAGGGGCTAATTTCCGTAGGTTTATATTAATGAAGTTGTTTTTATTATTATTGAATTGCTAGTTTACTTTCATGCACTAATTTTAAGCTGATAGAACGAATAAGTTCGGAGAAGTGATGATTCGATCACCCGAGGGTTGGGTGAGTGCCACTCACGGTGTTCTGGGTCCTGACAGTGTTGTTGTTTTTGCTGATGTAGCTGGTGCTGGTGCAGCCTCTCTTGCGGCACCTGGGCTGCACCAGCACAGTCTCGCCTCTGGCGGCCTACCACACCTAAGGTGCCAGGTAAAGTCAGCAGGGCATCGCATCTTCAGAGTTTCTCTGCTCCTATGGAGCCGCCCTTATGGTCCTTGAGCCGCACCTGTGGAGCTGGAGGTTCTTGTTGACCTCCACTCTTGTGATGATTTCCTTATTGTGGAGTCACCATGCATGCGCCCGTTCTTCCACAAGTGCAGCGATCGCTGACGATAAAGGGGTCTTCCCCTTCATTATTTTCAAGTTTCCAAAATATTTCCCCTACATTGTTGAGCTAGGCCAAGATAGTTTTTCACCTTTTCTTGCAAATTTAGTGAACACTTGACATAATTCTCTCCCCCGTTAGGTTCTAGTATCAATTATGTGTTTCATTCCATGATTTGGGTCTTAAAAATCCTTATTTTCTCTACCATTAAATTGAGATTTTTGGACCATTTGAGGTCCGAATCCACTCTCCATTTCGCTTATATTTTGGGCTTGCACCCCGCATTTCGTTGGGAGCATGATTATAAATTTTTTTTTATTTTGTTAAGCAGGCCTCGAGGGTTATTTATGGACCGTATTTCTGGCTTAAAGTTGTGTATATCAATATGGGTATCATTGTTCATATTTAAACACGTAGATTACTTTTGTGGTAGCGTGGGAGCAGTCAGAGGCTTCCCAAAAAGGAAAAGCTTCGGTCTAGTGGATGTGAGCACACATGTTCAGCTTCCAGGTAGGTTAAGGCTTACCTACTTTAGACTTAGATCATTTAAGGTATTTGTGTGGTATTTTGCCAATTGTTGGTGGGACTTTGCGGATTAAATAGATGATGTTATGCGATTAAGATTCTTGTAGTCGACTTAGGTTCTTTAGTTTAGAATTGTGGATTGGAATCCTTAGTTTAGGTAATCCTAGTACCATTGAGGGTTTGCACTGTCGGAGTAGTACCTTAATTCTAGAAATTTGCTTGCCTTGGCTTAGTTAGTTTGCTTATGGCCTTGAGGTAGTTAAGTTAGAGGTCCTTAGTATAGAATTACCAATAGATTTTATGGTGAAATAGGTGTTGGTTATTCGTTTGTACTTGCCATTTCTGTTTCGCTTTTTTACTTTTTGTATATTGAGTAATTGTGGGCCTGAGGCTGTGTAACATCCCAAAAAATTTAAACTAAGACTCAAACCATTTCCATGAGTGTAATGATCATTTTCCTAGTGTGGTGAGTGCTTTGGATGTGAATCATGTTCATAAGAAACTCCTATCATCAAGTTGAGTTGAAAGCACCCCAACCGAATAAGTTTTCATGTAAAACTCAACTAGGGTAAACTTCAAATGATTATTACTCTAGAATATAAAGATTTAGGTGGCCTAATATCCACCAAATTAGATGTCTTTGAGTTTTCTTTCCAACGCCACCAATCGGGTATTAATCCGAGTCCGGAGTAAAATGTTATGGGTATTTTACTGCAGCACTGTTAGTTTCCATTGACGGGATGATAACCCATAGAACAGAAACACGGTCCATGGTTTCACCCGTGAAAATAGACAAGAAACTTAGAATCTTCACCCATAAAATGGGTTGTCTTCAATCAAGGTATGTAGGTAATCAACAATGGGTTCCTTTCACCCTTGTGCCCAAAACCCCTAATTCAAATTTTGATTTCGTGGTCTTCAAATTAGGGTTCTTATCCAATTCTCATGGGTTTTGCTAAATATGGTATTCTCATGATTTGATTATGAAACTACTATTAAAATTGCATGATTTCACATGGATTTTTACATGTTAACTCTTATTTCATTAATTGAAGTTTAACCATGGAAATTCCTACATGCATGAAGTTGATTTAAGCAAATTGGATTTTGATAGCATGTTCCTTATGGGTTTTCAAGCATGTGAATGCCTAGTTCCTATATTCTATGAAAATATATGTATTATGAAATTGAACTAGAGTCATGCAAAGTTTTACAAGTCATGAAGTATGCAAATTTCACAAGTTATGAAGTATTATGCAAGACAAGACACCCGATGTTCCATCAATGCTCATGAATCCATTTCTAAACCCTAATTCATGAGTAGTATGACAATCCGGGGTATGAACATGTTATGAAAAAGTTTGGCATCAGATATTTCACAAGTATATGAGATCATGTTATATGTTTTGGGAGTAGTATTTAGCACCGAGAGATGAGGGTTCAGATAACCCAAGTCCAAAATTACGTTGCCACCGTAGGTTGCCCTCTGTGGCTTATCATGACAGGATCCTGGTACGACATGGTTCTAACTTTGGCCGGTTAGGATAGCTCTTTTAAGTAGGGGTACATGACATTGGACTCCATATAGTTCAGCATGGTTTAATATCAGTTAAGAGAAACTCCCGCATGTTTATTTTCAAGCTATGAAGATGCATGATCCTATACTATGAAACTTATGCTTTATTCATGTTTCATGTTTTATACCTTGATATTTATTCATGTTCTTTCTTTATGTAACGAGTTCATCCTTAAGCATATTTTAAATTGTTTTTATCATGACTCATGCATCGCTCACATACTTGGTACATCATATAGTACTGACGCATATCTTGCGTTGCATCCTTTGATGATGCAAATTCAGGAGTTCCTTCCCAGGCACGTGGCTAGAGTTTCTAGGCCACTCTATCTATCAGCTATTGGTGAGTCCTCTTAGGTCGAGGACTAGTCATGTTATTATCTTGAGTTAGATTTTCATTTCCGTACTTCGAGTTAGTTAGGGTCTTGTCCTAGCAACTCTTTATGTTATGAGTAGAGGCTTTCCAGACATAGACAGTATGCGATTCTTTTGGATCTTGTATGCCTATTTGGCTTGACTATCTATTTATGCTATTCTTACTTTATCTATTATGCTTTCGCTTATCTTTTGTTATGCTTGAGGATGCTATGGCCAAGGTTTAGCTTAGGGCACTTGTGGTCCCAAGTCTCGTATTACGTCTAGGGGGTAACCTTGGGGCATGACAAACTTGGTATCAGAGCCTCAGGTTCAAGATTCCTAGGATGTCTGAAAGCCGCATCGAGTAGAGTCTTTTTCATGTGTGTGAAGCGCGCCACACATATGAGAGGGAAGCTACGAGATATCTTAGAAAACTTCACTTCTTTCATGATCATGTCGTGTGATAGAGCTTAACTCTTATGTTCCTCTAATCCTCATCTTTTACATTTCAAATTATGCCTCCTCGATGTGTTATGCCTCCCCGAGCCGCTCAAAATGTTGTTCCTCCCGTTCTGGTCCTTGATGTCACAAATGAGGAGTTCAGAAATATCATCCATTTGCTAGCCCAAACCTTGGCCACTCAGGCTAATCAGCATGCTCCTGCCCCTGTTTATCCTCAAGGTGGGGTAGTGGCCCGAGTTCATGACTTTATCCGTATGAACGCATCTAAGTTCTAGGGTTTGAACGTGAGTGAATACCCGCTCAACTTTATTGATAAAGTGAAGAAGATCTTTGAGGTTATTCAAGTGGTTGGTGTTGATTGTGTTGAGCTTGCATCCTATCAACTCAAGGATGTAGCTCATATTTGGTTCACCCAATGACAGGAGGCTAGGGTGAGGGACGCGGTCCCCATGACTTGGGAGTGTTTTGAGAGGGCCATTCTTGATACATTCTTTCCCCGAGAATTGAGGTAAGCGAAGGTGGAAGAATTTATGAACTTGAGATAGTGGACGATATCAGTTAAAGAGTATAGTCTGAAGTTCACTCAATTTTCTTGACATGCTGCCTCCATGGTAGCGGCTGCATGATCAAATGAGCAAGTTTATATATGGGGTTTTTGATGTAGTGAAGAAAGAGTGTAGGTCTGCTTTGTTGTTGAGTGATATGAACATTTCCCGACTTATGACTCATGCCCAACAAATTGAGGGTGACAAGCTAAGGGAGATAGAAAGGGAGAACAAGAGAGCTAGATCTGAGGGATAAGGTTTTGGTCATCACAGGTCCGGAGGTGGACATCGCTCTTCTTTCCAGAAGAAGTCATCAGGATCCGTACATTCTTCTGCTAGTGTTCCTACCGAGGCTCATAAGCCTCGTCATGATCAGGGTGGTAGAGGACCTGGTTCCTATTCCCAGTCTCAAGGAAGTGTTGCTAAGGGACCTTCCCATCCTAGTTGCAGTAAGTGTGGGAAGAATCACCCGGGAGAGTGTCATTTGGGCACGGGTGCATGCTTTGGGTGCAGACAGGCTGGACACTTGATTAGAGATTGCCCTTCAGCTAAGAAGGGCAGGGAGGTCATAGGACTCAGTCTTCCCCAGCAGCTTTAGGAGGAAGACCAGCCCAGCAGGGTACAGCTTCTAGTTCTGGTGGTCAACGCCAGAACTGCCTTTACGCTTTGTCCTCTTATCAGGATCAGGAGGGTCCCCAGATGTTATTACTGGTATGTTGATAGTCTTCGCTTTCAATGTGTATGCTTTGTTGGACCACAGTGCATCCTTATCTTTTGTGACCCCTTATGTAGCATGCAAGTTTGAAGTTTGTCCTGAATTGCTTTTAGAACCCTTTTGTGTTTCTACTCCTGTTGGTGAGTCTGTCTTAGCCAAAAGGATCTACCAAAATTTCCCTATGTCAGTCCTTCATAGGGTCACTTTAGCGGATCTAGTAGAGTTGGAGATGACTAATTTTGACGTCATCCTTGGTATGAATTGGTTGTATGCATGTTATGCCTCTGTTGATTGTCGTACTCGTGTGGTCAGTTTCAAGTTTCCTAATGAACCTATTTTAGAATTACAAGGTAGTCCCCTTTCCTCGAAAGGTCACTTCATATCTTATCTTAAGGCTAGGAAGATGATTTCAAAGGGGTATGTTTATCACATAGTGCGGGTTATAGACACGGAGTCCGAAACCCCATCCCTTTAGTCTGTTCCTATTGTGAAGGAGTTTCCAGAAGTGCTTCCCGAGGATTTGCACAGAATCCCTCCTGAGTGGGAGATAGACTTTGGGATAGATCTTCTCCCTGATATGAACCCTATCTCTATCCCTCCCTATGGAACGGCTCCCATCGAACTCAAAGAGTTGAAAGATCAGTTGAAGGATCTTCTTGATAAAGTTTTCATCAGGCCTAGCATTTCTCCATGGGGTGCCCCAGTTTTATTTGTTCGAAAGAAAGATGGTTCTCTTAGAATGTGTATTGACTATCGTCAGTTGAACAAGGTCCCAATCAATAATAAATATCCCATTCCTAGGATTGATGACTTGTTCGATCAGCTTTAGGGTGCTAGTTTCTTCTCCAAGATCGACCTTAGATTTGGTTATCATCAGCTTCGTGTTAGAGAGTTTGATATCCCGAAGACAACCTTCAGACTCGGTATGGTCATTATGAATTTGATGTGATGTCTTTTGGTCTAACAAATGCTCTTGCAGCTTTTATGGATTTAATGAACCATGTGTTCAAGCAGTATTTGGATATGTTTATGATTGTTTTCATTGATGATATCCTTATCTACTCTCGGAGTGAGGAGGAGCATGTAGGCCATTTAAGGGTTGTGTTGCAAACTCTCAAGGATAGACAGTTGTTTGCTAAGTTCAGCAAGTGTGAGTTCTGCATGCATTCTGTTGCTTTTCTAGGTGATATTGTGACTAAAGATGGTATTCGGGTTGATTCTTAAAAGATAGAGGTAGTAAAGTGCTGGCCTAGACCTACTTCCCCGTCTTATATTAGGAGCTTTTTGGGTTTGATTGATTACTATAGGAGGTTTGTGGAAGGATTTTCTTCCATTGCTGCCCTTTTGACCCGATTGACTCTGAAGAAGGTAAACTTTCAGTGGTCCGACTTGTGTGAGAAGAACTTTCAGGAATTGAAGACTAGGTTGACCATAGCTCCAGTTTTAGCTCTACCCGAGGGTCTTGATGATTGTGTTATGTATTGTGATGCTTGTAGGATTAGTTTGGGTTTTGTTTTGATGCAGCGTGGTAAGGTTATTACTTATGCTTCGAGACAGCTTAAGACTCATGAGAAGAACTATCCTACTCATGATCTTGAATTGGCAGTCGTGGTCTTTGCTTTGAAGATTTGGAGACATTACTTGTATGGTGTGCATGTGGATGTATTCACCGATCATAAAAGTCTTCAGTATGTGTTCACTCAAAAGGAATTGAATTTGTGACAAAGTAGGTGGCTTGAGATCCTTAAGGATTATGATATGAGTGTGCTTTACCATTCGGGTAAGGCCAATGTCAGGGCGGATGCTTTGAGTAGACTGTCCATGGGAAGTGTGTCTTCCGTTGATGATAGGAAGAAGGAATTGATTAAGGAGGTTCATAGGCTAGCTCAGTTGGGAGTTCGCCTTATGGACTCTACAGAAGGTGGCGTGATCGTACAAAATGGTGTTGAATCATCTTTGGTAGCTGAGGTGAAGGCAAAGCAAAATCGAGATCCCATTTTATTTCTGCTTAAAGGTGCAGTTCATCAACAGCGGGTGGAGGTTTTCTCCCAAGAGGGAGATGGTGTGCTTCGTTATTAGGGTCACTTATGTGTGCCAAATGTAGATGGGTTGAGATAGCAGATTCTAGCTGAGGCTCATAGTTCTAGATATTCCATTCATCCGGGTGCTACTAAGATGTAACGTGATATAAGGGAAGTCTTTTGGTGGAATGGTATGAAGAGGGACATAGTCGGGTTTGTGGCTAAGTGTCCCAGCTGTCAACAAGTAAAAGTGGAGCATCAAAGGTCGGGTGGCATGATTCAAGATATTGACCTTCCCACTTGGAAATGGGAAGCAATCAATATGGACTTTATTACGGGTTTGCCTCGTACTCGAAGGCAACATGATCCCATTTGGGTGATTGTCGATCGGCTGACCAAGTCAACCCACTTCTTGGTTGTTAAGACTACTGATTCAGCAGACGACTATGCCAGACTCTACATCCGAGAGATAGTTCGATTGCATGGTGTTCCCTTGTCCATCATTTCTGATAGAGGTCCTCAGTTTACATCTCAATTTTAGAGATCATTTCAGAAAGGTCTTTGTACCTAGGTGAATCTTAGCACAGCTTTTCACCTTCAGACAGACGGCCAGGCAGAGCGCACTATTCAGACTTTAGAGGATATGTTGAGAGCGTGTGTAATCAGCTTCAAAGGTAATTGGGATGATCACTTACCTCTTATTGAGTTTGCCTACAACAACAACTTTAACTCTAGAATCCAGATGGCTCCGTATGAGGCCCTACATGGCCTGAGATGTAGGTCTTCTGTTGGTTGGTTTGAGGTAGGTGAGGCAGCCTTGATTGGTCCAGATTCGATTCATGAGATGATGGAGAAGGTTTAGCTTATTAGGGATAGGTTGAAGACCGCTCAGAGTCAATAGAAATCTTATACAGATGTGAGGAGAATGGAGTTGGAATTTGAAGTTGATGATTGGGTTTTCCTTAAGGTGTCACCCATGAAGGGTGTGATGAGGTTTGGCAAGAAAGGAAAGCTTAGACCCCATTTTGTAGGTCCTTATCGAATTCTGAGGAAGGTTGGTAAGGTGTCTTATGAGTTGGATTTGCCATCAGAGTTGGAAGCGGTTCATCCCGTTTTTCATGCTTCCTTGTTGAAGAACTGTGTTGGTGACCTGAGCTTAATTGTCCCTTTGGAGGATGTGGGTGTGAAGGATAGTCTCATCTATGAGGAGATTCCCGTGGAAATCCTTGATCGTCAGATTTGGAGGTTGAGGAACAAAGAAGTCGCTTCAGTGAAAGTCCTTTGGAGGAATCAGCTTGTAGAGGGTGCTACTTGGGAAGCGAAAGAGGCCAAGAAGGCCAAATATCCTCATCTCTTTCCTTTCAATTCAGTTCCAGCTTGAGGTACTAGTTTCCTCCTTAGTATGTCCCTCCGATTCTATTCCATCAAATACTCTCATGATTCTAGCATGCATCCATGTTTTACAAAGTTAGTTTATCATGTTTTCAGGTTGAAAAGTTCAGTTTCTATGTTTACTCTTTGATCTCCATGTTTTGTTGCTGGTTGGGCGGTTTTCTCTTCAGTTTTCCTTGGTTGGGCGGTTTTCTCTTCAATTTTCCTTTGTTTAGTCTTCATTCGAGGATGAATGATCCCAAGGGGGAGATACTGTAACACCCCGGAAATCAAACTAGTTATCTAAGTTAAAACCTTAGAAATATTTCATGTTTCAGGAATGACGCGTCCAAACCACGGACCGTGGTTTGAACCACGGGTTGTGAAATGGAACCGTGATTCCCTTTGATTGATTCAGCCTCTGGTCTGGAACCACGAGTTGGTTCTACGAACCATGGTTCAAACCACGGGTCCATCTTATCCACTCATGGAACTCATATCAAAGGGTTGGCAAGTCCTTCTGAAATGACGACTCCATTCCATGACTCGTCGTCCAAACTGTAGTCCTGACTCGTGGTTTGACCAAGGACCAGCTAGGTCCCCAAAAACCACAACTCCAAATGATGATCTGTCATTCATTATATGGGTCCGTCCTATTGACCCGTAGAAGTGCTTATGCAGCTTGAAAGTTCCTGTCAGGAACCACGAATGTAACCACGGGTCGTGATTCAAACGATGACCCGTAGAACTGACCCGTGGTCCTTGACACTGACCATTTTTTCAGCTTTTTCTTAATTAAGTCCCAGGGGTATTTTCGTCATTACTCACTCTTTTAACTCCTAAATGATTTTGTTTGAATATTTCAAGAAGGGTTTTCACCCTCATTAGCCTAAGTTCCTTCTCATTACTTCACTCTTCTCCCAAAAAGGAAAATTCTTCTCCAAGCTTCAAGTCTCAAGCTCCAAGTTCAAGCCTCCTAAGTCTTTCAAATTCAAGTGGGTTGTCATCAATCAAGGTATGTGGGTAATCAACAATGGGTTCCTTTCACCCTAGTGCCCAAAACCCCTAATTCAAATTAGAATTTCATGGTCTTCAAATTAGGGTTCTTATCCAATTCTCATGGGTTTTGCTAAATATGGTCTTCTCATGATTTGATTATGAAACTACTATTAAAATTGCATGATTTCACATGGGTTTTTACATGTTAACTCTTATTTCATGAATTGAAGTTTAACCATGGAAATTCCTACATGCATGAAGTTGATTTAAGCAAATTGGATTTTGATAGCATGTTCCTTATGGGTTTTAAAGCATGTGCATGCCTAGTTCCTATATTCTATGAAAATATATGTATTATGAAATTGAACTAGATTCATGCAAAGTTTTACAAGTCATGAAGTATGCAAATTTCACAAGTTATGAAGTATTATGTAAGACAAGACACCGGATATTTCATCAATGCTCATGAATCAATTTCTAAAATCTAATTCATGAGTAGTATGATGATACGGTGTATGAACACATTATGAACAAGTTTGGCATCAGATATGTCATAAGTAAATGAGCTCATGTTATATGTTTTGGGAGTAGTATTTAGCACCGAGAGACGAGGGTTCAGATAACCCAAGTCCAAAACTACGTTGCCACCGTAGGTTGCCCTCTGTGGCTTATCATGACAGGATCCTGGTACGACATGGTTCTAACTTTGGTCGGTTAGGACAGCTTTTTTTAGTGGGGGTACATGACACTGGACTCCATGTAGCTCAGCATGGTTTAATGTCGGTTAAGAGAAACTCCCACATGTTTATTTTTAAGCTATGAAGATGTATGATTCTATACTATGAAACTTAAGCTTTATTTCATGTTTCATGTTTTATACCTTGATATTTATTCATGTTCTTTCTTTATGTAACAAGTTCATCCTTAAGCATATTTTAAATTTTTTTTATCATGACTCATGAATCGCTCACATACTTGGTACATCCTATAGTACTGACGCATATCTTGCGTTGCATCCTTTGATAATGCAGATTCAGGAGTCCCTTCCCAGGCATGTGGCTAGAGCTTCCAGGCCGCTCTATTTGTCAGCTGTTGGTGAGTCCTCTTAGGTAGAGGACTAGTCATGTTATTAGCTTGTGTTAGCTTTTCATTTCTGTACTTTGAGTTAGCTAGGGTCTTGTCCTAGCAACTCTTTATGTTATGAGTAGAGGCTTTCCAGACATAGACAGTATTTGAGTCTTTTGGATCTTGTATGCCTATTTGGCTTGACTATCCACTTATGCTATTCTGACTTTCTATTATGCTTTCGCTTATCTTTTGTTATACCTGAGAATGCTATGACCAAGGGTTAGCTTGGGGCACTTGAGGTCCCAAGTCTCGTGTTACGTCTTGGGGGTAACCTCGGGAAGTGACAAACCTAGTATTAGAGCCTCAGGTTTAAGAGTCCTAGGATGTCTGAAAGCCATATCGAGTAGAGTCTTTTTCATGTGTTTGAAGTGCACCACACATATGAGAGGGGAGCTACGAGATGTCTTAGAAAACTTCACTTCTTTCATGATTATGTCGTGCGATAAAACTTAACTCTTATGTTCCTCTTATCCTCATCTTGTACATTTCAGATTATGCGTCCTTGATGTGCTTTTCCTCCCCAAGCCACTCGAAATATTGTTCCTCCCACTCTGGTCCCTGATGTCATGAATGAGGAGTTCAGAAATGCCATCCATTTTCTAGCCCAGACCTTGTCCACTCAGGTTAATCAGCAGGCTCCTACCCCCGTTCATCCTCAAGGTGGGGTAGTGGCCTGAGTTTATGACTTTATCCGTATGAATCCACCTGAGTTCTGGGGTTCGAAGGTGAGTGAGGACCCTCTCAATTTTATTGATGAAGTGAAGAAGGTATTCGAGGTTATGCAAGTGGTTGGTGTTGATTGTGTTTAGCTTGCATCCTATCAACTCAAGGATGTAGCTCATATTTGGTTCACGCAATGGAAGAAGGTTAGGGTGAGGGACACAGTCCCCACCACTTGGGAGTGTTTTGAGAGGGCCTTTCTTGATAGGTTCTTTCCTTGAGAGTTGAGGTAAGCAAAGGTGGAAGAATTTGTGAACATGAGACAGGGGACGATGTAAGTTCAAGAGTATAGTCTGAAGTTAACTCAGTTGTCTAGATATGCTCCCTCCATAGTAGCAGACCCGCATGCTCAAATGAGCATGTTTATATATGGGGTTTCTAATGTAGTGAAGAAAGAGTGTAGGTATGCTTTGTTGTTGAGTGATATGAACATTTATCAACTTATGACTCATGCCCAACAAATTGAGGGTGACAAGCTAAGGGAGATGGCAAGGGAGAACAAGAGATCTAGATCTGAGAGATCAGGTTTTGGTCATCACAGGTCCGGAGGTGGACATCACTCTACTTTCCAGAAGAAGTCATCAGGATCCATACATTCTTCTGCTAGTGCTCCTACACAGGCTCAGAGGCCTCATCATGATCAGGGTGGTAGAGGACCTAGTTCCTATTCCCAGACTCAGGGAAATGTTGCTAAGGGACCTTCCCATCCTAGTTGCAGCAAGTGTGGGAAGAATCACCTAGGAGAGTGTCATTTAGGCACGGGTGCATGCTTTGAGTGCGGACAGGCTGGACACTTGATTAGAGATTGCCCTTAAGCTAACAAGGGGTAGGGAGGTGGTAGGACGCAGTCTGCCCCAGCAGCTTCAGGAGATAGACCAGCCCAGCAGGGTACAGCTTCTAGTTCTGGTGGTCAGCGCCATAACCGCCTTTTCACTTTGTCCTCTTGTCAGGATCAGGAGGGTTCCCCAGATATTGTTACTGTTATGTTGAAAGTCTTCTCTTTCGATATGTATGCTTTATTAGACCCCGGTGTATCCTTATCTTTTGTGACCCTTTATGTAGCATCTAATTTTGAAGTTTATCCTGAATTGCTTTTAGAACCCTTTTGTGTTTCTACTCCTGTTGGTTAGTCTGTCTTAGACAAAAGGATCTACCAAAATTACCCTATCTCAGTCCTTCATAGGGTCACTTCAAAGGATCTAGTAGAGTTGGAGATGACTGATTTTGACATTATCCTTGGTATGGATTTGTTGTATGCATGTTATGCCTCTGTTGACTGTCGTACTTGTGTGGTCAGTTTCAAGTTTCCTAATGAACCTGTTTTAGAATAGTAAGGTAGTCCCCCTTCCTTGAAAGGTCACTTCACATCTTATCTTAAGGCTAGGAAGATAATTTCAAAGGGGTATGTTTATCACATAGTGCGGGTTATAGACACGGAGTCTGAAACCCCATCCCTTCAGTCTGTTCCTATTGTGAAGAAGTTTCTAGAAGTGTTTCCCGAGGATTTGCCCAGAGTCCCTCCCGAGCGGGAGATAGACTTTGGGATAGATCTTCTCCCTGATACAAACCCTATCTCTATCCCTCCCTATAGAATGGCGCCCGAAGAACTCAAAGAGTTGAAAGATCAGTTGAAGGATCTTCTTGATAAAGGTTTTATCAGGCCTAGCATTTCTCTATGGGGTGCCCTAGTTTTATTTGTTCGAAAGAAAGATGGTTCTCTTAGAATGTATATTGACTACCGTCAGTTGAACAAGGTCCCAATCAAAAATAAATATCCCATTCCTAGAATTTATGACTTGTTCGATTAGCTTCAGGGTGCTAGTTTCTTCTCCAAGATCGACCTTAGATCTGGTTATCATCAGCTTTATGTTAGAGAGTTTGATCCCTAAGACAGCCTTCAGGACTTGGTATGGTCATTATGAATTTGTTGTGATGTATTTCTGTCAAACAAATGCTCCTGCAGATTTTATGGATTTGATTAACCGTGCGTTCAAGCAGTATTTGGATATGTTTGTGATTGTTTTCATTGATGATATTCTTATCTACTCTCGGAGTGAGGAGGAGCATGCATGCCACTTGAGGGTTGTGTTGCAAACTCTCAAGGATAGACAGTTGTTTGCATAGTTCATTTCATAGTAAGAGTTCTGGATGCAGTCTATTGCTTTTCTGGGTCATATTGTGCCTAAAGATAGTATTCGGGTTGATTCTCAGAAGACAGAGGCAGTAAAGAGCTGGCCTAGACCTACTTCCCCGTCTGATATTAGGATCTTTTTAGGTTTGGCTGGTTACTACTGGAGGTTTGTGGAAGGATTTTCTTCCATTGCTGCCCCTTTGACCCGATTGACTCAGAAGAAGGTAAAATTACAGTGGTCCAACTTGTGTGAGAAGAACTTTCAGGAACTGAAGACTAGGTTGACCACATCTCCAGTGTTAGCTCTACCCAAGGGCCTGGAATATTTTATTGTGTATTGTGATGCTTCTAGGATTGTTTTAGGTTGTGTTTTGATGCAGCGTGGTAAGGTGATTGCTTATACCTTGAGACATTTTAAGCCTCAAGAGATGAACTATCCTTATCATGATCTTGAATTGGCAGTTGTGGTCTTTGCTTTGAAGATTTGGAGACATTACTTGTATGGTGTGCATGTGGATGTATTCACTGATCATAAAAGTCTTCAGTATGTGTTCACTCAAAAGGAATTGAATTTGTGACAAAAGAGGTGGCTTGAGCTCCTTAAGGATTATGATATAAGTGTATTTTACCATCCGGGTAAGGCCAATGTCGGGGCGGATGCTTTGAATAGACTGTCCATGGGAAGTGTGTCTTCTATTGATAATGGGAAGAAAGAATTTGTTAAGGAGTTTCATAGGCTAGCTCATTTGGGAGTTCGCCTTATGTACTCGATAGAAGGTGGCGTGATCGTACAAAATGGTGTTGAATCATCTTTGGTAGCTGAGGTGTAGGCAAAGAAAGATAGGGATCCCATTTTACTTCAGCTTAAGGGTGAAGTTCATCAGCAGCGGGTGGAGGTTTTCTCCCAAGTGGGAGATTGTGTGCTTTGTTATCAGGGTCGTTTATGTGTGCCAGATGTAGATGGGTTGAGATAGCAGATTCTGGCTGAGGCTCTCAGTTCTAGATATTCCCTTCATCCGGGTGCTACTAAGATGTACCGTTATCTACGGGAAATCTTTTGGTGGAATGGTATGATGAGGGATATAGTCGGGTTTGTGGCTATGTGTCCCAGCTGTCAACAAGTAAAAGTGGAGCATCAAAGGCCGGGTGGCATGATTCAAGATATTGACCTTCCCACTTGGAAATGGGAAGCAATCAATATGGACTTTATTACTGGTTTTCCTTGTACTCAAAGGCAACATGATTCTATTTGGGTTATTGTCGATCGGATGACTAAGTCATCCCACTTCTTGGCTATTAAGACTACTGATTCAGCAGACGACTATGACAGACTCTACATTCGAGAGATAGTTTGATTGCATGGTATTCCCTTGTCCATTATTTCTTATAGAGGTCCTTAGGTTACATCTCATTTTTGGATATCGTTTCAGAAAGGTCTTGGTACCCAGGTAAAGCTTAGCGTAGCTTTTATCCCTCAGACAGATTGCCGGGCAGAGCGCACTATTCAGACTTTGGAGGATATGTTGAGAGCGTGTGTGATCGGCTTCAAAGGCAATTGGGATGATCACTTACCTCTTATTGAGTTTGCCTACAACAATTGCTTCTACTCTAGCATCCAGATGGCTCCGTATGAGGCACTATATGGCTGGAGATGTAGGTATCATATTGGTTGGTTTGAGGTAGGTGAGGCAGCCTTGATTGGTCAAGATTCGGTTCATGAGACTGTGGAGAAGGTTCAACTTATTAGGGAGAGGTTGAAGACCACTCAGAGTCTATAGAAATCTTATGCAGATGTGAGGAGAAGGGGGTTGGAATTTGAAGTAGATAATTGGGTTTTCCTTAAGGTGTCACCCATGAAGGGTGTGATGAGGTTTGGCAATAAAGGAAAGCTTAGTCCCTATTTTATAGGGCCTTATCTGATTCTGAGGAAGGTTGGTGAGGTGGGTTATGAGTTGGATTTGCCATCAGAGTTGGAAGCAGTTCATCTTATTTTTCATGCTTCCTTGTTGAAGAAGTGTGTTGGTGACCCGAGCTTGATTTTCCCTTTGGAGGATGTTGGTGTGAAGGATAGTCTCACCTATGAGGAGGTTCCCGTGGAAATCCTTGATCTTCAGATTCAGAGGTTGAGGAATAAAGAAGTCGCTTCAGTGAAAGTTCTTTGGAGGAATCACCTTGTAGAGGGTGCTACTTGGGAAGCAGAAAAGGCCATGAAGGCCAAATATCCTCATCTCTTTCCTTACGATTCAGTTTCAGCTTGAGTTACTAGTTTTCTCCTTAGTATGTCCCTCCGATTCTATTCCATCTGTTACTCTCTTGATTCTACCATGCATCCACGTTTTACGAAGTTAGTTTATCATGTTTTCAAGTTGAAAAGTTCAGTTTCTATGTTTACTCTTTGATCTCCATGTTCTGTTGCTGGTTGGGCTATTTTCTCTTAAGTTTTCCTTTGTTTAGTCTTCATTCAAGGATGAATGATCCCAAGGGGGAGACACTGAAACACCCCAGAAATCAAACCAGCTATCTAAGTTAAAACCTCAGAAAAATTTTATGTTTCAGGAATGACGGGTCCAAACCACGGACCATGGTTTGAACCACGGGTCGTGAAATGGAACCGTGATTCTCTTTGATTGATTCAGCCTCTGGTTTGGAACCATGAGTTGGTTCTACGAACCGTGGTTCAAACCATGGGTCGGTCCTATCCACTCGTGGAACTCAGATCATAGGGTTGGCAAGTCCCTCTGAAATGACGACTCCATTTCACGACTCGTCGTCCAAACGACGAGCCATAGTCCTGACTCATGGTTTGACCAAGGATCAGCTAGGTACCCAGGATCCACGACTCCAAACGATGATCCATCGTTCATTCTACAAGTCCGTCCTGTTGACCCAGAGAAGTGCTTCTGCAGCCTGAAAGTTCTTATTAGGAACTACGAGTGGAACCACGGGTCATGATTTAAAAGACGGCCCGTAGAACTGACCCATGGTCCCTGACACCGACCATTTTTTTCAACCTTTTCTTAAGTAAGTCCCAGGGGTATTTTAGTCATTACCCACTCTTTTAACTCCTAAATGATGTCATTTTGACTACTTCAAGAAGGGTTTTCACCCTCATTAGCCTAAGTTCCTTCTCATTACTTCACTCTTCTCCCAAAAAAGAAAATTCTTCTCCAAGCTTCAAGTCTCAATCTCCAAGTTCAAGCCTCCTAAGTCTTTCTAATTCAAGTGGATTGTCTTCAATCAAGGTATGTGGGTAATCAACAATGGTTCCTTTCACCCTTGTGCCCAAAACCCCTAATTCAAATTTTGATTTCATGGTCTTCAAATTAGGGTTCTTATCCAATTCTCATGGGTTTTGCTAGATATGGTCTTCTCATGATATTATTATGAAACTACTATTAAAATTCCATGATTTCACATGGGTTTTACATGTTAACTCTTATTTCATGAATTGAAGTTTAACCATGGAAATTCCTACATGCATGAAGTTGATTTAAGCAAATTGGATTTTGATAGCATATTCCTTATGGGTTTTAAAGCATGTGCATGCCTAGTTCCTATATTCTATGAAAATATATGTATTATGAAATTGAACTAGATTCATGCAAAGTTTTACAAGTCATGAAGTATATAAATTTCACAAGTTATGAAGTATTATGCAAGACAAGACACTCGATGTTCCATCAATGCTCATGAATCAATTTGTAAACCGTAATTCATGAGTAGTATGATGATCCAGTGTATGAACATATTATGAACAAGTTTGGAATCAGATATGTCACAAGTATATAAGCTCATGTTATATATTTTGAGAGTAGTATTTAGCACCGAGAGACGAGGGTTCAGATAACCCAAGTCCAAAACTACGTTGCCACCGTAGGTTGCCCTCTGTGGCTTATCATGAAAGGATCCTGGTATGACATGGTTCTAACTTTGGCCAGTTAGGACAGCTCTTTTCAGTGGGGGTACATGACACTATACTCTATGTAGCTCAGCATGGTTTAATGTCGGTTAAGAGAAACTCCCGCATGTTTATTTTCAAGCTATAAAGACGTATGATTCTATACTATGAAACTTAAACTTTATTTCATGTTTCATGTTTTATACCTTGATATTTATTCATGTTCTTTCTTTATGTAACAAGTTCATCCTTAAGCATGTTTTTAAAATTATTTTTATCATGACTCATGCATCTCTCACATACTCGGTACATCCTATAGTACTGACGCATATCTTGCGATGCATCCTTTGATGATGCGGATTCAGGAATCCCTTCTGAGGCATGTGGCTACAGCTTCTAGGCCACTCTATATGTCAGCTGTTGGTGAGTCCTCTTAGGTCGAGGGCTAGTCATGTTATTAGCTTGTGTTAGCTTTTCATTTCTGTACTTTGAGTTAGCTAGGGTCTTGTCATAGCAACTCATTATGTTATGATTAGAGGCTTTCTAGACATAGACAGTATTTGAGTCTTTTGGATCTTGTATGCCTATTTGGCTTGACTATCCATTTATGTTATTCTGACTTTATCTATTATGCTTCTGCTTATCTTTTGTGATGCTTGAGAATGCTATAACCTAGGGTTAGCTTGGGGCACTTGTGGTCCCAAGTCCCGTATTACGTCTAGGGGTTAACCTTGGGGCATGACAGATGACTTCAAATAAGAATAATGTTCGAGTATTTTGAGTTACAGCGGTATTCTCAGAGTTTGGAGCTTAACTGGTGATTTCGAGATTCGTGGTAGTCTTTTCACACTCCTTGCAGAGGTTTGGTTTTGGGTTTTGGTGTGTTGAGCCGATTTCCCTAGTTCATTCACTTCCAATTGACTCAGACTCGGCATGGTGTAGCAGTTAGGTTCGTTCTACAGGTTTGAAGTTTCTCTATCAACACAGGGTATTCATATGTGCCTTTCCTAACTTTGGTGTGCAGATTTCCAGTCGAATTTAGATGGGTTATTCAGTGGGGTTCTGTTATTGAGTTTGATGTTAGCGAAAGTGCTTGTTCATTGGTTAGTGGCAAGTCAGGCCAAGTAACTCCAGTTTTCGGTGATATGCTATGGGTTTATGAGTTGGAGTTTGGGGTTTTTGGCTCTTCTAGTAAATTTGGTTGTGTTTTCGAAGGTTCAAGTTCTGTGTATTGATCGCCTTGCTTCTCTGGTTTTAGTGTTATGTCGATGCTTTCTGGTTGGGAATCTCAAGGTTCAGTTTGGGTTGGCAGATCTTTGGAGTTTTGAGTTTAAGCTTGGAATCTAAATTGGATAGTAATAAGTTTAGGCTTGGTTGCTTTCTTTGGTTCTTTTCAGTTGGGTGTTGTCCGGTCGAGGAAGCTACCCAGGGTGTCCGAGAGAGTAGTGTGGGCTTTTTATCCGCTATTCTTGTAATCTTCAGTCTATCTTTCTTTCCTGACTTTCGGGGATGAAAGTTATTTTAGTAGTGGATGATGTAATGACCCTTTCATTTATTTATGTGTTTTTGCCCGTCTTGTACCATTAGAGCTTGCTTGTAGCGGCCCCAAGTCATTTATGGCTTGCTGGGACAGGTAGTTTGGTGCCCGGGTCATTTGTTTGGTCTTTTTGGCCGTTCCTTGTTTTAGAACTTTAGCCTTTTGGAAATCGTTAACTTCAATCAACATTCTGGGTGAACATGCTTGGAATCAAATTCTGACAGTTCCGTTAGCTCTGGAGAGTGGACTTTGGTGTAGAGGGACCTTTGGTTGTGATCCGAGAGCTTTTCAGCTGGAAATTCTCTATTATTCTGTGTTTTCTAGCCAATTGGGATTGTTTGGTTGACTTTGGTCAACATTCAGAGAATACAGCCTCGAAAGGAAATTCTGTCAACACCGTTAGCTCTAGAATGTCGACTTTGGGCTAGAGGGAACTTTGGTTCAGAACTCGAGGCTTCTTGGCTCGTTTTTGAGTTTTGAGTTTCGAGTTAGTTTTGGGCGTGGGGCCCACTTTTCATTAAAACGATATCTGTTGAGAGTTTCATCGATTCTATTGAGTCCAGAATGCCATTTCTGGTAGGGTAGCATGGTTGGTTTGTGTTCACGGGGTTCCGGATGAATCCCAAGAGTCCGTCGGAAGATTTTTGGACTTGGTGTTTTTTTCTGGTTGCTGCATTAAGTTGCATACAACTTTCCTTTTCGCAATCGCGGGGACCCCATTACGTTCACGATGGTCTAGTTTCTTGACCATCACATTTTCTAAGGGTTCTCTCGCATTCGCGATATAGCCGGCTGGGACCCAGCTCGGCTTTCTCTTCGCGAACGCGGCCTGGACCATCGCGAATGTGATGGTTAAGCCGGTTGTTCACCACGAACGCGGAGGTCCTATCGTGATCGTGATGAAGGACCCCTGGCAGTTATATTAAGTCCCAAGTTTGTTTTCTCCTTCATTTGTCCGTAAAACTCCATTGATTAAGCTTCAAGCTCCCAATTTCTAGCTCCCTTGCGCAGTACCAATCACCCAGTAAGTCCCCTCGTCACCCCTCTCCCTTTTTCGTGTAAATTCCCATGATTCTCCCGCTAAATTCCCTTGTTTCTAAATCCTTAGAGTTAGAGAATTCCTGTGGAATCTGATTGTTTGGGGATTGCGTGCTCCTGAATTTGTGCAACTCACCTCCGTAGCGTGTTTCTCTTATTGAGGTAGGTCCCAGGCTCTAAATTTTCGAGCTTTCTGGTTCAAATCCTGTGAATTTGTAGCACTTTGGGGCTATTTTGGGCCCCAAAATGAACTCCATTCGCGCTCAATCTTTGGACATGGGTTCCTTAACCCACCGCAAGCATGGTGGTGATTTTTTGCTTTCTGTTTCATTGCACGGGCCCCGAGGGTCATTTTTTTGACCTAATATTTTGGCCAGATTTTTTACGTATAGCAATATGGGTGTCATTATTCTCGTCTTGATGACACCTAGTTTATGTTCTTGATAGCATGGAAGCTTTCTGAGGCTGCTCAGAAGGAGAAGGCACACGAGTGATGGTTCGTGCTTGTAGTTCGTCCCCAAGGTAGGTTACAGTTTACCCTTTTTATACTGAGTTAGTTAGATAATGTATATACGTATGTTACTGGAATGCAAGGTTGGATTTTAGATAGACTTTAGGCTTGAATCCTATATATCATGTTAATTGGCCATTTCGAAATTTAGCACTAGGACTGTATGTTATCCTTAGCCTAGGAGATTGTTTCTTTTGTGTGACTAGTCTAAGACCTTAGCATGATTTTAGGAGATTTTAGGGGTAGAGTAGATGCCTATAGTTGTTTTCATGGTTATCTTTTTTGTTATTTCGGGCTTTTACTAGTTGTGTGTAAATTATGGGCCCAAGGCCATAGCTTGGATTTCGACGGAGTCCCAGGTCAGTTTTCCTTGGTTGGAGGGTGCTTTGCCCTGAATTTCCTTGTGGTGTGATATATTCTGTGATTTCGGGACATTGCATATTCATATTGCATTATACACCTGTAGCACAGAAAGGAAAGGTTTTTGAGGCTTTTGGTTTGAAACTTGAGGATTTTGTGATATTCATGGATTTCAAATTTTAAAGGAGTTTTACTGGGTTTTTAACACTGGTTTGGAACAGAAAGGGATAACACTACTTTCATGCCGGTCTGAGGGGTATTCCTGGATCTTTTCTCCACGGTGCCTATTTTTATATACATAGTCCGATGAGGTATTTCCAGGATAATACTATTATGTACTCTTATGTGTCTATTTTTATATATATAGTCCGATGAGGTATTTCCGGGCTAATACTACTATGCACTCTTATGTGCCTATTCTTATATGCATAGTCCGATGAGGTATTTCCGGGCTTATAATATTCATGTACATACGCATAGTCCGATGAGTTATTTCTGGGCTTATACTATTCATGTACATACGCATAGTCCGGTGACGTATTTCTGGGCTTATACTATTCATGTACATACGCATAGTCCGATGAGGTATTTTCAGGCTTATACTATTCATATATATATGCATAGTCCGATGAGGTATTTCTAGGCTTATATCATCATGCACTCATACATCACATCATATCCCATCGCATTGTATTGGTTTGAGTGCACTTGGATTGTTACTTTCCTGGATTGATTCTGTTATTTGTTCCTTCTTGTTAGTTTTATTTGTTTCCTTTTTGGTTTTATAACTAGATTTAGGTGGATCCCTGTATATTTGCTAACTTTCCTGTAATGTATTACTTATATATTATCTCTCTGCGCTCGGTCGACCTATGATTCCTACTGAGTACCTGTTGTCTTGTTGCTCATACTACACTTCTGCATCTTTTTGGTGTAGTTATTAGTTGAGATTTCACCGTTGGTCGCGTTAGAGACTCGTACAACTTTTGGGGATATCCGAGACTAGAGTGAGCGCCTGACGATCGGGGCCTGACTATATCTCATCTTTTGTACTGTTACTCTTGTATATTCGGAGACAGTTGTACTTATCTTTTGTTACTTCTAGCACTTGTACTCTATTAGAAGTTTTTGTACTGTCGATACCTAGTCTTGGGGTTGGTGTAGTTTCTTTAGTATATATTTTGAGTTATTGCTTCCGCTTGTCCTATCTTTACTTTCTGCTTTCGCTTATTTCTGCTTATTGTGCGTATTGGTTAGGTAGTAGCCCATTACTAACCATTCCAGGCTATGGGGATTGGTTCGCCTACCAGGGGGTTGTAGGTTCCATCATGACCTGAGAAATTGGGTCGTGTAACAAAGTTCTTAAAATTTTTGTTTGTTTTCTTATTCTCTAATCTTCCCATTTTAAAAATGGTTGTGTGTGTTCATGAATGATGTTTGTTTATGTGTGAACTGATTAATCATTGTTTGATTCAGATTAGTATGAGTCTGTAGCCTCGAAACACCTCATTAAACACTCTATGTGCAACTTTCTGTTTAGTTTATAGATAAGCTTCAATGAAGCTCTATGTCAATCCATTCTTTCTTGTGGCTAAAACGTGACCTGTTCTAGACAAAATAACTAAAGGGGTAATTTAACATTTTTGTTTTCCTTCTTTGTTGTCAGCATGATTGTGTCCTCACTGTTTTAACAATCCAGTAATAAGATATCACGTAGGTTTCGAACAAATTAGGAATAACTTGGTAAAAGATTGGTATTTATGTTTAAGCAAGGATCCATCACATGATAGGTTCTATTGGGTAAAAACTATTTTATTTGATTGTTTCATATATGAGTTGCTAAGTTTCATCACCAACGTTTCTTATATTTAAATCTTTTAAGGTAATCAACGTCATCCTTCTATCATAGCCCTTTCTCTTGGCTTTGGTTGAAAGCTAAAAGGGATGGGATCTTTGTTCATTTAAAATTATTTGATCAATTTAAGTTGTTGCATTGTTTATATGCAATATTTTTATAAAACAAAGGTGTAAAGATCCAAGCTTTATTTTTCTAAGATACCAACCTTCATCCTTTTCTTTAAAATATGTTCAAAAATTTTCTATGTGGCATTTTGGATGTAAAATGAAGAGAATTTCCTCATATATTTGGCATTTCAAATTTACCAATAATGTATGATTGGGTAGTCTCACTGTGTTATGTGTTTTCTCTTATTAGAGAATCTGTTAAAGCTCCCCCTTTTAGGCAACTATTTGTGCTATTATGGTTTGATTCAGTGATTTGAAAGAGTCGAGCTTTACAGAGAACCTCGAGTATACAAACTCGATTCTCCTAGCTTCTCCCTGACCCAAGATCTTCTTAATTTCCATTACCTTGCATTTGAACATCTTCCAGTGAATCCAAGTTACTTGAGTGACTGACCTCTTGACGTTCGTGGAATATATTGATGTATAAGTGTTGAACATTTTATCTACTAATCATTCTCTTGTTTAGATATGTTTGAAATCTTGGTATATTAATTCAATTGGTTTTATAAGCCCTTGATATTGGTCTCCATGACGTGTTTATAGAATCCATATTTTAGTTATGCTTTACTCGTAAGTCTCATTGTTTTCTTTTATGATTTGTTCATTGATTAAAGGAATAATTTGCTAGTAGTTAACTACAATTCGAATAGATAGGATTTATTTGTGTGTTCTGTAACTTTGCTCATTTTTGACATGCTAGAATTGGTTTTTGGGATGGACCCTAATTCATTTCTTTTCTTTGTCACATGATTGGCCCCGAGTCTGAATGGACTCACAGAATTTCTCCCCTGCATTTCATTGTGATAGCATGTCCAATGCCTTGGGTCATATGGTCTAAAGTTCAAAAATAAAGGGATTGATTCAGTTGCAGGAGAATGAGTTAAATCACCATGGAAGTTTAGTAAGTGTAAGGCTTCAAAAAGTCTAGAACAGGAACACGTTGAAAGTAAAAAAAAATGGGCTTGAAGCTCATGATATGTAAAGCAGCAGCGGTAACAGTCCAAATGGACTAGATTTGGCAGAAATGAGACTAAGAGTCCAAGTCCTTGCAGTAGTGGGTCAAAGCCCAAACTTAGAATTTTAGGACAGGTTTTTGATGGGCCAGAGTCCAAATTAGACCAAGCTTAATTACCTCTCTTCTCTCCTCTTTATTTATGTAGCTATGTTTATTTGTATATATTTTGACCCTAACCTTTTAACTTAGTTGAATTTCCCTAAAAGAGGTGTTATTTCTTGTTTTAATATTTTTCTCTCAAATTTCATTTTAAGTGATTTCTATGGAAAATACTTCTTAACACAAAATCATGCATACTGTTTCTTTCAAAAAGCTACTTCAATCTTGAAACAAGCGGGCATTTTCTTTCCCTTTCGTAATTCAAATAAAAAAAAGTTTCCTTAAGTTTCAAGTGCAAAACTACTTGTTATTTTCCTTGAAATGAATTTATTGGTTCCAGATCGTTATCACGCATTTCAAACTTGCTTCATTTACTTTAGTAGAAAATATCTTATGCCTTAATTATTAAAGTTAAACATATTTTATTTCCTTAAATAAACTCTTTATGTTTTTCCCAAATCATTTTCAAATATTTCAATTTTCTTCTTATCAAATTATCCCTAATCATGTATTTCCCAACAATCAAAATCTTTTCAAAAGTTAGTCAAAAATGAGTTAGTTTTAACAAGACCAGATAACCGCAAGTTAACGGATGTTTTTAATGCATTAAAACCTTCTAGAAGCGTTAATAGGAACCTCTTACCCTTAATCTCTAGAATCTTTGAAATCTTTATCTGTTTTTAGACTTTAAAGATCTTCAAGTTTTTCTTGATTTTTCTTTAATTAAACTAAGTGGTGACTCTTTTTTACTCAAAAATTATTTTGAAACATTAACTTAGGTTTTCGAAATAATTTTTTCAAAGTCATACAACCATTTTCCTCGAAAATAGTTGCTAGGACTCTAAGTCCTCCGGTGGGTGTTTCAGTACCCGATTCTATGAGTAGTGCTTCAGTTGGGGTTGAGCTTTTAGTCCTTCAGCAGGGTTGTATGTCGGTATTGGAGTATGAATCAAGGTTTCATAAGATGGTTAGACATACTGCTAGGGCTGTGCCTTCAGAGTTGGATAGGATTCATAGCTTTGTTGGGGGTTTGATTTCGCCGCTCCGTTTGGTGACCAAGCACTTGGTTACAGTTGGGATGACCTTCCTTCAGGTAGTTGATCATGCTTAGGCTGTTGAGAGTTTATCTCGTGAGGCATATGGAGGTAGTAGTAAAAAGCATTGTTGTCAGGGCAGTTTCTTAGGTTCTCAGACTCGAGGTAGGGGATTGTCTGATAGGGATCAGTTCCATTGCTTCTTATCTAGAAGATCAGTTTTAGTTGCTCCACAGGTTCCAGAGAGTTGTTGTGTAGGGTATGCTGAGCAGAGTAGACGTGGTACAGATCAGGTTATTCGAGGTTTGCATTCAGAGTGTGTAGGCTATGGCGGCCGATCAGGTTTAGTTAGATCTTCCCGTCAGACTTCATATGGTAGAGGTTGTTTTCGATATTGTGAGCGTGGGAACTTTGTTAGGGATTGCCCCATGGTCCCAGTTTTCAGTCAGCAGGGTCAGCAGGTGTTATCGCCCCAGGCTCCAGTGCCATCGGCTAGAGGTGGAGTGTAGGGTTGTAGGGGTGGTCCCCAGGTGGTTAGAGGTGGATTACAGCAGGGTGGTTCAGGTATCTTTCCAGAGTTGACAGGCACCATGTGTCAGAGTAGGGATTTTTTGGGTTGCTATAATTATAGGGTGATGGCCCAGAGTTAGAGGTTCCCGATGTTGTTGCTCCAGGTACGACTTTGTTTACCTTCGGTTCGTGATAGCCTTGCTTGCATTGCTATTCTCCCCTTTTCGTGTGTTTGCTTATGTGCCTTCCTATTTTATTTGCTTAGTTGTTTTATATTTGAGTTGTAGTTCTACTCATGTGTTTTTCGGTAAATCGTCTCTTTTTAGTAGTGGATGGGGTGATTTGTCCTTGAGAGGTGTTTTCCCGAGGTTGTAGCATGTGGGTAGGTCTTGTTAAGCTCGCTTCCTATTCGTTGTGGTTCTAGGCTTGGTTTGGGTCTTCCTTTCTGGCATTTAATAACTCAGTGATTTACCAACTTATTGAGCCTTTACTTATGAACTATTGATATGTTTTGATGAGATTTAGAGGTTCCTATAGCCTTTATTGATGTCTATGCAGGTACTTGTGATCAAAGATAGAAAATAAGGAAATGGACCCTAAAAGAGCCAAATAGGAGTGAAGTGTGAAGTGAGCAAACAAGAAGAAGATTCTATTGAGAGATGCGGTGCTCGTGCGACACGCACTTGCCTTTGTGCAAAATGCACCTTCCACCGCATGAAGTCCAGAAGTTGTTGAAGAATCTGCTAAGGGGTGCGATCGTTGTGCGACGCGCACAATGCCTTGTGCAAACCACACCCCATTTCGCATGAAGCTCCTAATTTGCTTGAGTCATTGGTCCACTGAAAAGGGTGTGCAACACGCACATCACAACGTGTGAATAACACATCATGCCGCACACAACCCGAAGGGCATTTTTGTCCAAAGTTATGTGATGTTTTGGGAATGTTTATAATCCCATTATAGGCACAATTGTAAATAGTTTAGCTAGCACTGAGTTTTAGAAATATTCTTAGCTTTATAAACAAGCTTTTCCCTTCTAAGAACAAGAAGAGGGTTTCTCACAATTCTTTCTTCCCAATTCTTAGAACCACCATTTGCGTACAAATTTAGCTTTGATATTGAGAAATTTAGCTTGAATGGAAGGGAAATTAAACCCATTTGGTATATCTCTTTCCTTAAGCATGAGTAGCTAAACCTCTTATCTAGGGATGTGTTGATGGTGGGCACTTGATAAATGGGTGTGAGTGTTGCTAATTCTTGTTTATAAATGCTTATTTGACATGGGTCTAGTGATTTCACCATATTTTAACTCTAAAGTTGGTGGTTGCAAACGTTGACTTTCCTTACTTGGTTATGTTGTTGCTTGAAAGAGGATTTCATAACTTCGGATGTCAAATTTCTAGTAGAAACTTCGGCTTCTATTTAGATTGAGGTTAGAAATAGCTCAAATCGATGGTATAACCCTCTTCAGGGTCTAAAGCTAGAAATAGTATGACCTCCCTAAACAATAGCCTGGTTGTTTATTAATTAATCAATAGTGCTTGACTAAAGACTGTTGAATATATGGTTGTTGATCAAGAGATAAATAATCATACCTAAAACCAAGGTTACCCATGTCACTTAGCATGAATTTGCACGAATAAGCACTCACCCTATCCCATGTTCGAGTCCCATTTGATGCACATCCCTTGTTGTCCTCTCTATTGTCTACAACCCATTTTACTTTATTGTTTTTCTTAATGAATTGTGAAATTGTGACAGATTCCCAATTTCCCCTTTTTTTATTTTACTCACTCTCATTGTGAACTATGTTTTACAATCTCCTAGGCTAAACTCTAAATTCTCTGTAGGATCGACCCCGACATTCATTGGAAACTATAAATGTGTTTTGACAATCGATGATACCTCCTAATAGAAGAGTATGTCTGAGCGTTATCAAAAATAGCGCCATTGCCGGGGAATTAAGTTGTTTAGCCTTTTTTATTGTAGATTTTAAATCACCTTGAAAGTGTTTGTTTCTTTTTACTTTGTTTGTTGTTTGTGTTGTGATTAAGTAGGCTACTTCATGAGTGAGATAGGTGACATTGATAGTGGCAACGGAGGCTTCATAGACGCAGAAGTTGCAGAGCCTGTCATACAAATGGGAGTAGGTGCAATCCGCCTACCTCCCTGATGAATGCTCAAATCGTGCTCTCCAAGTAGAAGACCACGACGATCGTGCAGCAAAACAAAATTTATAAACTCAACAAGTGTCGAGGTCATACCCAAGGGGCTTGGGGTAGTTAAATAGAGATTGTAACGAATTGAGTTCAAGGTGAGAGTAATTGCCCAAAACAACAAGTAAAAGGATGGGGGGAATTGGGAATGTTATCACTACAATCGCAATTCAATTTAAAAAGCAGTAAAACTAAAGCGGGTGTACCAAGTTGACTGGATGACTAGGGATGCATATCCCATGGGGATTTGGTTATGGGATAGGGTGATTATCAATTCATACCTATTCTCGCTTAATGACATGAATAGCATTGGTCATGGGTAAGAATTGCTTATCTCTCGATCAACAATCTTATATCCGATGATCTCGGGTAGAGGATCATCGGTTTGATCAATAAACAACCAATCTAGCTTGGGGAGGTCACACTATCTCTAGCTTAAACCCTTAAAGGAGAGAATCCAATGATAAGAGCTATCTCTAGCCTCAAATTTGAGTGGAATCCTAAGTTCCCACTAGTAATTTCACATCCGAAACTATGAAATTCTTTTGTCAAGCAATCATATAATCAAGTAATGAAAATTAATGTTTGCAACCACCAATTTTAGGATTAAAACTTGGGGAAATTACTAGACCCATGTCTATTAAGCAATTATAAGCAAGAATAGATAACACCCACACCCATTTCTTAAGCACCCATCATCAATACACCCCTAAACAAGAGAATTTAGCCACTCATAGTAAGAGAGAAAGAGATACCAGCTAGGTAATTCAAAATCCCTTCTATTAGAGCTGAATCTCAAGTTCTAGATTCAATTTGAGCACAAAAGTGCTAACCAAGAGAATTACATTGAAACCCTCTTCTCAATGGAGGTGAAAAACTTAGTCTCCAAGCTAAACAACTTCAAAATATTCAAAATGATAAAAATTATTTACAATTGTGCCTGAATAGGCCTTTTATAGTTTCCCAAAATGTCGCTAAAATTTAGGACAAAAATGCCCTTCGAGAGGTGTGCGGCGTGACGTAGGGTTCGCATGTTCTGATGTGCGCGTCGCACACTACCTCTGGTGGAACCAGTGACTTCAGCTAGAATTGGGAGCTCCATGCGAAGGGGGTGCTTGTCACGACCCAATTTCTCGGTCATGATGGCACCTACAACCCCCGGTAGGTGAACCAATCCCCGTAGCCCAGAATAGTTAGCAATGGGCTACTATCTAACAAATAAGGGAACAAGACGAAGAGAACAGATAAAAGGAATACAAATATATACATATGCGAAAACTAAACCAAACCCCAAGACCTGGTATCATAGTATAGAGCCAAACTACATACATGGAGTGCAAATAAACCAAAACTATATATACAGATGTCTCTGAATGGTAATAGAGTACATGAAGCAAAAGATAAACTAAAGCTAAGCTCCGATCGCCAAGAGCTCACCCTCAGTTTGAAGTAGTCCGTAACAGATCTCCAAGCACAAATCACAGCGATCTAACGGCGATGGCCCACGCTAGGATCTGCACCCAAAGATGCAGGGGGTAGGGGTGAGCACCAAATGCGGAGCATAAGGTACCCAGTAGGTATCATAGGCCGACTGGGCACATATAAGATAAAAGCGTAGTAATAGACAGAATAGAAGCAAGCAGTCACGGAAATCAACGAAAGGTACACATGAACTAGCCCAGAGGGAAATCAACAGAACCACATATGAGGCTAGTAAGCAGAATATACACACCATCGGCACAGGTGAAAGTAAGAAATAACGCACCTGGGGTCTTGCATCAACAGTGTTATATAGAATAAGTTTACGAATGGACCGGTATCCAGTAACCTCAGTGTAAGAAGAAGAGAAGGAAAGAGTAATGATAGGATGCTTCAGAGACCATGAATCAAGCCCAACTAATGCATGATCAATCTCAGGCACCCCAGCAACCTAACGTCTAGCAGTACGCAATTTCATAAATTAACCATAAAGGGAATTACAATTCTATAAGTAAATACGAAGAGAGTCTACTACAGTCCCCCGGCCGCCATGACAACCGAGGAACACAAACAAGTGAAAACAAACGGCCTCCGGCAATCCCATACTACCGGATGCGTACAATCAGCAAACAGCAAAAACACAGGGTGGGAGCCTCGAACAATGAAATGAATGATGCATGAGATCCAAGTGAAATGGTATTGGTCTGTATGTACTCCTCCGGTGCCGAAATCCGGCCCAGTAAGGTAGAGGCTTTCCAGTGGAAGGACACCTGCCCGTATACCTGCTACTCCCACCGTATACCCCTCCTCCGGCACACGCAGCCAGTACCCCTGGCCTGGAATCGGCAAGGTCCATGGGGTCCCAGACCCGCATACTAAACATCAGTATCAGAACATGTCGTCCGGAAGAATGTCCCGAGTATCAGGATAGGAGACCAGTTCTCGAATATTAAAGCCCAGCGACCCAGTCCAGGACTAAAAGTAGTAGAAGAAATGTCTCAAAAACCCCTCCAAGGGTGCCCGGGAATAACCGGGTCTAAACAGTAAAAAGTCATCTCAGGTGCTCGGTCCGACCGAGGCTAAAAATCATCTCAAGTAACAAGAAAACTCAACTAGCACCCCGGCCCTGCCGAGTCTAGCGATAATCGTAAAACTGATGATTTTAAACATAATTTTACTTTCTTGCCCAAAAATATTCACAAGTTAAATCAAACCATTTCCAAATTATTTCCATCAAAAATGGGCCCCCCGGGCCATGCAAGGTTTAGAAAATGGTGCCAGTAGGCCCGAAGCCCAAACCGTAGTAAAACATGTATAAACCTCTTTATATGCATGAAAATGGTATGATCAAACACAATAGCTGCCCAGCAGCTCACAATCAACCTATCGACCCTGCACAGGCCCACAGCTACTCAACAAGCATAACCAGCCTAGAAGGATAATTCTATGCCCGGGACTCACGGACATTCCCAAAATCCCACCTTCTATGTTCCAGAGTCAACAAGGCCTCACAGGACCATAAGGGCAAATAAAATATGTCGGCAAATACTACAAGCAACGGAGGAACAAAAGTAGGCGGACATGAATAAAGCGGTCGAGGTCTGTGGTACCAACCTTATAAACCAACCCAAGGATGCCCATTAATACAATTTTATTCTATATATGCGGAGTCTAGGGAAAATAAACCGTAACCTACCTGTCGTCCGATGACAACCTCGAACCTCTCCGAAAAGAAGCTCCGAAACGAAGTTAAACTTGAAATTAGGCTTGAATAACTTGACGTAGATAATAAATTTCCTGAAATCCGCAGTCAAGCAACTAGACGAGGGTATTCAAATTTCTTTTAGTGGTTGACCACCGCGTCAAAATATTTCCTTGCGTCAAATTGCTTCCAACCCACAAATATTGTCATATACACGAACCACCACAGTAAAGTTTTAGAGAGGTTTTCATTAGTGGAACAAAAGTAGATAAGAATCCACTGCACCTTACTTTTTATACCTATTTCTATATGTAAAAAGAGTTTGGCCAACTTATTATTAAGTGACCACCTTATCACAACACTTTAGGTGCTGTTTCACTTGACTTCCACGTGGGGGTGTGGGTGTCATCACCACACCTCCTCTTACCCACTTAATGATAGGTGGATCCATGTTACGTATGTACTCGGGTATTGCATAAATTTGTGGTATAATAAATATAACTTTTTAAATATACCATAATCATTAGAAAATTATTTCGAATAAAACCTACTATATTATAATAATAATTTTTAACATAACTAAATTTATGTAATGAACCTTCCGGTCATTTCCACGTATAAGTTTTGAAGTCAAGCAAATCGACAAAAGATATCGTAAGATCTTTAACAAATTTTCTGAACTTTGGGTCAAATGTCTCAGGGCTTTTCTCTCAATATGTAAAGAGTTAGAAGTCCCCCAAAATACCAAATCGAAGGTCTACGAGTCTAGTTTCCAACGCACAAAACCTCACATTCAACTGATCTCGGAGTAAAAAGTTATGACTGTTTTACCGCGGACTGTCTGGCAGAAAACGGGTTGCGAACCGGGTCGCGAACCGGGTCGGGTCAAACTCGATTTAAGCCTCGACTTCACATTTTAAAACACCATTTCAGTTTCGAAACAGTAATAAAACATAAGGGAGGATCCCGAGAGAATTCTTGAGTATCAAAATCGTGCGTTGGCGAATTACGAGCCTAAACTTACGAATTTTATTAGCATCGTGCGTGTATTTGAAAATATTTTATTTAAAAGTTGAATTTGGTAAAAACTATATTAGTATTGCCTTTTCAAAATATTTTAAAGGTTTATGGGAAATATTTTTGAAACGTTATAATTGTATATGTATTTATTTTATAAAGTTTTTATACATTGTATTATTTAAACGGAGATAGTAAACTTAATTACGTTGAAATTTATTAATATAATATAGTAGATTTTGTTTGAAATAATTTTCTATGAATTATGGTATATTTAAAATATTATATTTATTTTACCACGAACTTATACAATACCCGAGTATATAAATAACGGGACAAAAATATTGTTTTGTTGCCTTGCAATTGCCACCTCCACTCCACGTGTAGGTGGAGGGAGTAGCCAGCAAGCATTATCAGCGAATGGTGGCAGCATATAACATAATTCTTCATAGGTGGCATTAATGGGATTAATGATCACTTTATCCTTTCATTTGTTTGTTACTAATATATGGGTGGCCAATAATCCCTACTCATCACTTTCTATTGCAAAATGCAATTCTGGAGCTTTCTCATGTATGTGCTTGCAGATACGTATTCACGTTAGTAAGGAATACTTTTCCTAGTCAAGTTATTCAAGCCCGAGTTCAAGTTTGATTTCGTGTTGGGGATTTTTCGGAGAGGTTCAGGCTTGTCATCGGACGACAGGTAGGTTACGGTTTAATTTTCCTAGACTCCGCATATATAGAATAAAATTGTATTAATGGACATTCTTGGGTTGGTTTATTAGGTTGGTACCACAGACCTCGGCCGCGTTATTCATGTCCGCCTACTTTTGTTCCTCCGTTGCTTTTAGTATTTGTCGTTATATTTAATTTACCCTTGTGGTCCTGTGAGGCCTTGTTGACTCTGGAACATAGAAGGTGCGATTTTGGGAATGTCCGCAAGTCCCAGGCATAGAATTATCCTTCTAGGCTGGTTATGCTTGCTGAGTAGCTGTGGGCCTGTGCAGGGTCGATAGGTTGATTGTGAGCTGCTGGGCAGCTATTGTGTTTGATCATACCATTTCATGCATAAAAAGTGGTTTTATACAGGTTTTACTACGGTTTGGGCTTCGGGCCTACTCGGCACTGTGTATTTCTAAAAACCTTGCCATGGCCCGGGGGGCCCGTTTTTATGGAAATAATTTGGAAATGGTTTGATTTGACCTTGTGAGTAATTCTTGGGTAAAAGAAAGTAAAATTATGTTTTAAACACTAGTTTTCTACTCACCACTAGACTGCGGCAGGGCCGGAGCTAATTTTCTTGCTATTGAGATGATTTTTTTAGGCCTCGGTCGGACGAGCACGCTGAAGTATGACTTTTTACTGTTTAGACCCGGTTACGCCCGGGAACCCTTGGAGGGGTTTTTGAGACATTTTCCTACTACTTTAGTCCTGGACAGGGTCTGGGCATTGCATATTCGAGACTGGGTCTCCATCCTGATACCGGACTTGCTTCCGGGCGACATGTTCTGATACTGAGTTTTAGTATGGGGTCTGGGACCTCCATGGACCTTGCCATCCAGGCCAGGGGCTACGGTCTGCGTGTGCCGGAGGAGGGGTATACAGTAGAGTAGTGGTATACGGGCAGTGTCCTTCCATGGAACCTACCTGCTGGGCCGGATCGGCGCCGGAGGAGGTACATACAGAGATACCGTGGCACTTGAGATCTTCATGCATCATATCATTCATTGTTTGAGGCTCCACCCTTGTTTGCTATTTGCTGATTGTACGCTCCGGTAGTATGGGATGCCGGAGGGTTTGTTTTCACTTGTTTGTGTTCCTCGGTTGTATGGGCGGCCGGGGGACTGTAGGTAGACTTTTGCTTTTTACTTACAGAATTGTTCTCTATTATGGATAAGTATGAGATTGGTATGATTAGTTGAGTTTGATTCATGTCTCTGAGCATGCCTATTATTACTCTTTCTCTCTTCTTCTTACACTTGAGGTTACCGGTATACCGTCCATTTTGTAAACTTATTTTGTATACACTGTTATTGAAAGGACCCCAGGTGCGTTGTTTCTTACTTTCACCTGTGCCTTTGGTGTGTATATTCTGTTTACTAGCCTCATATGTGGTTATGTTGATTTCCCTCTAGGCTAGTTCTTGTGTACCTTTCGTTGATTTCTGTGACTGCTTGCTTCTATCCTGTCTATTACTGTGCTTTTATCTTATATGTGCCCAGTCGGCCTATGATACCTACTGGGTACCTTATGCTTTGCATTTGGTGCTTACCCCTACCCCCTGCATCTTTGGGTGCAGATCCTAGCGTGGGCCATCGCCGTTAGACCGTTGTGGTTCGTGCTTGGAGATCTGTTGGAGACTACTTCAGGCTGAGGGTGAGCTCTTGGCGATCGTAGCTTAGCTTTAGTTTATCTTTTGCTTCATGTACTCTATTACCATTCAGAGACATCTGTATATATAGTTTTGGTTTATTTGCACTCCATGTATGTAGTTTGGCTCTATACTATGATACCAGGTCTTGGGGTTTGGTTTAGTTTCCGCATATGTATGTATTTAGAGTCCTTTTATCTGTTCTCTTCATATTGTTCTCTTATTTGTTAGATAGTAGCCCATTATTAATTGTTCTAGGCTACGGGGGTTGGTTCACCTACCGGGGGTTGTAGGTGCCATCATGACTGAGAAATCGGGTCGTGACAACTTGGTATCAGAGCTTTAGGTTTACCGGTGTCATTGGTATAGGAGCCAATGTCTAGTAGAGTCCTGTGGATCGGGGTGGAGATGTCCGTACTCAATCTTCGGGAGGCTACAGTGATATTTTAGGAAATTTGACTCTTTCATTGCTTCTGTGTTGTGCGTAGAACCCTTGAAGTTTCTGGAGATCTCATTTATTCTACTTCATTCTTCCGTTGATGGTTCGTACGAGATCATCGGCATCACGCGAAGATGAGCCTCCCACTCCAGCTAAGGGTCGAGGACGCCCTCGATCAGTGGCACCTGCTAGGGCTGCTAGAGTGGAGATAGAGCTCGAGAGACATGTGGTTCAGGGGGCAGCCCAGGCAGCGCCAGCTCCAGTGCCAGCTCCAGTTCCAGCTCCAGTGCCCACTTCTGTGCCTTCCCCAGCCGCAGCTCAGTCTCCAGATATTCGGGGATTACTATTACAGCTTTTGGGTGTGATTGGAGAGCGGCCTTCTGAGGTGGCACAGACATCCGCTCAGGGGGCAACCCTGGGTGCACAGAGCTTGGGAGCGCAGTCGGCTACTATGGCTCCCCGTGCAGAGGTTATTTCGGTTCCATCTGTTGCACAGTCTCTTGCTGCTCGCCCAGTTATGACAGAGTTAGAGCAGAAGGCGTTGAGTAGGTTTTTGAGGTTAGCACCTCCGAGGTTTGCTGGTACTTCTGGACAGGATCCACATGACTTTATTACTACTTGTGAGGAGATGTTGCATCATTTGGGTTTGTTGGAGACTCACGGGGTTGGTTATACTACCTATCAGTTGGAGGGCCCAGCAAAGTTATGGTGGAGGGCCCAAGTTGCTTGTAGATCACCATCGTCACCTCCTTTGACCTGGTCTGAGTTTTACGAGGCCTTTATGGCCAAGTTCCTACCCCAGAGTGATCGGGAGCGTCGCAGGGAGCAGTTTACTCACCTTGTACAGGGGTCTACGACTATCTCGGAGTATGAGACCCGTTTTCATCAGCTAGCACCATTCGGAGCTATGATCATTCCTACCAAGGTAGATAGGATTCGCAGATTTGTATGGGGTTTGAGGCCAGAGATCAGGCAGCCAGCTGAGATATTGATTGCCAGTGGTCGGTCATTCCAGGCTATTGTAGACTATGCCCGCACTGTGGAGGACTTACAGCGACATGATCAGGGGCCCAGAGATAAGAGGCCTCGATATCAGGGTGTCTATAGTGGTTCCAGATATGGCGGTAAAGGTCCTGGCCAGTGGAGCCGGAGTTATCAGCCACAGCAGTACCAGGGTCAGTCCAGCCGACCGGTTCAGGCTTCCCTTCAGACTTTCGGTAGTACCCAGTTCGAGCAGGGTCAGAGCAGCCATCAGGGCTATAGCGGCCAGTCTTCGAGGGGTACAGTTTTTGGGGCATTAGGTCGTGGTGGTCATACGGGATCTGCTGGTTCATCTCGACTGAGTAGGCCGTCAGGGGCTTGTTTTACTTGTGGTGCGATTGGTCATTTTGCTAGATTGCCCTCAGCAGGATACAGTTCAGTTGGCCGAGCCTTTACGGGTAGTTCAGCCCCCGGCTAGAGGGGGTGGTCATCAGAGTAGAGGTAGTGCTTTACGCGGCAGAGCAGGTGGTAGGGATGACGGTCGGGCAGGTGGAGGTCATCGTCAGTTTTACGCGGTCCTTAGGAGACCAGAGGCAGAGGCCTCAGATGCTGTGATTACAGGTACGATTTTTGTGTGCCATCAGTCTGCTATGGCTTTATTGATCCTGGATCCACTTGTTCATATGTATCTGCCTACTTTGTGCCTTGTTTGGGGTTGGCTAGTGAGCCATTATCTGTTCCTGTTTCTGTTTCGACCCCAGTAGGAGATTCTTTAGTAGTGGATCGGATTGTGAGATCTTGTATGCTATCTATTGGTGATTCAGAGACTTGGGGTGATTTGATGATTCTTGATATGCTAGATTTTGATGTGATACTGGGCATGGACTGGTTATCCCTCACCGTGTGGTTTTGGATTGTTATGCCAAGACCATTACCATAGCTATGCCCGGTGTATCCCCGGTTGTGTGGCAGGGTTCTGTTAGCCATGCACCATCTGGGATCATCTCTTGTCTTCGAGCTAGGAAGTTGATTTCCCGTGGGTGTTTAGCTTATCTAGCATATGTCCGAGATATTAGTGTTGACCCCACTTCTCCTGAGTCTGTTCCTGTGGTTAGAAACTTCCTCGATGTGTTTCCTACCGACCTGCCAGGCCTTCCACCTGAGAGATATATTGATTTTGCTATTGAGCTAGAGCCGGGCACTAGGCCCATTTCTATTTCTCCTTACCGTATGGATCCTGCTGAGTTGAGGGAGCTTAAGGAGCAGCTCCAGGATCTGTTAGCTAAGGGGTTTATTAGACCTAGTGTGTCACCGTGGGGTGCTCCTGTTCTCTTCGTGAAGAAGAAGGATGGGTCTATGCGCATGTGTATTGATTATCGGCAGCTGAATAGGGTGATAGTGAAGAATAGGTATCCGATACCGAGGATTGATGATTTGTTTGACCAGCTTCAGGGTTCAGTTGTGTTTTCGAAGATTGATTTGAGGTCAGGCTACCATCAGTTGAGAATTAGGGCGGAGGACATCCCTTAGACAGCATTCAGGACACGTTATGGCCATTATGAGTTCCTGGTGATGTGTTTTGGGTTGACTAATGCCCTCGCAGCCTTTATGAACTTGATGCACAGGGTTCTTGGCCCGTATTTGGACTCATTTATGATAGTTTTTATAGACGACATCTTGGTATACTCGCATAGTAGAGATGAGCATGAGCAGCACTTGAGGGTTATACTCCAGACTTTGAGAGATCATCGGCTTTATGCCAAGTTCTCAAAGTGCGAGTTTTGGCTTGAGTCAATTGCATTCCTAGGGCACGTGGTGTCTAAGGATGGGATTAGGGTTGATCCGGGAAAGATTTCAGCGGTTTGTGAGTGGCCTAGATCTACGACTGTTACTGAGGTTCGCAGCTTTATTGGGTTAGCAGGTTACTACAGACGGTTCGTTGAGAGATTTTCTTCCATAGAAGCACTCTTGACTATGCTGACTAGGAAGGATGTCCCATTTCAGTGGTCGGATCAGTGTGAGGATAGCTTCCAGAGGCTTAAGGCCTTATTGACTTCAGCTCCAGTTTTGACTTTGCCGGTTGAGGGTCAGAGCTTCTCCGTGTATTGTGATGCTTCTGGGGTTGGTCTTGGTTGTGTGTTGATGCAGCAGGGTCGAGTAGTAGCCTATGCGTTGAGGCAGCTGAAGGTTCATGAGCGCAACTACCCCACTCATGACTTAGAGTTGGCGGCAGTAGTTTTCGCGCTCAAGATCTGGAGGCAATACTTATACGGAGTTCACTGTGATATTTTCACCGATCATCATAGTCTTCAGTATATCACGAGTCAGCGGGAGTTGAAATCGAGACAGAGGAGATGGGTTGAGTTACTGAAGGACTATGACTTCACTATTCTGTATCATCTGGGCAAGGCAAACGTGGTAGTGGATGCTTTTAGTTGGAAGACAGCGAGTATGGGTAGCCTAGCTTCTCTTTCAGTTTCAGAGCGGCCATTGGCCTTGGACATTCAGTCCTTGGCTAACCGTCTGGTTAGGCTTGACTTGTCGGATCCTAGCAGAGTTCTCGCCAGTGTTGAGGTTCGTTCTACTTTGATTGATCAGATTCAGGGCCGTCAGTTTGAGGATCAGCAGTTGTGTGACCTTCGTGATTGAGTTTTTCAGGGTGAGACCAGTCGGGCTACTCTAGATTCAGATGGGGTTCTGAGGTTTGATAGTCACCTTTGTGTTCCGAGGATTAGTGATTTGATTCAGTTGATACTTCACGAGGCACATTATACTAGATACTCCATTCACCCTGGCACAGCAAAGAGGTATAGAGACTTGAGGCAGCTTTACTGGTGGAGTGGTATGAAGCGGGATATAGCGGAGTTTGTATCTCGGTGCTTGAACTGTCAGCAGGTTAAGTTCGGAGCACATGAGACCTGGTGGTTTGATGCAGCGACTTCCCATTCCTGAGTGGAAGTGGGAAGGGATTACTATGAACTTTGTTGTTGGTTTGCCTCGTACTTCTCATGGGTTTGATTCCATATGGGTGATTGTTGATAGGCTGACTAAGTCAGCACATTTCTTGCCGGTTCAGACTTCTTATGGCGCAGAGAGGTTAGCTCAGATCTACTTTCGTGAGATTGTTTGGTTGCACGGGGTCCCGGCCTCTATCATTTCAGACCGTGGCACTCAGTTCACATCTCAGTTCTGGAGGGCTATTCAGCGAGATTTGGGTACAGAGGTTCATCTTAGTACCGTTTTCCACCCTCAGACAGATGGCCAGTCCGAGAGGACTATTCAGATTCTGGAGGACATGCTTCGGGCTTGTGTTCTTGACTTTGGAGGTTCTTGGGATCAGTTTGTTCCCTTGGCAGAGTTTGCTTATAATAACAGCTTTCATTCGAGTATCGGCATGGCACCTTTTGAGGCTTTGTATGGCAGGCGTTGCAGATCACCGGTAGGTTGGTTTGATGGTTTTAGTGTTGGGCCACAGAGCACAGATTTGCTTCGAGATTTCTCAGACCGAGTCCGAGTGATTCAGTACAAACTTTGGGCAGCTCAGAGCAGGCAGAAGAGTTATGCTGATCGTCGGCTTCGTGCCTTGGAGTTTAGCGTCGGTGACTTGGTGTTTCTTCGTGTATCGCCCATGAAGGGCGTGATGAGATTTGGTAGGCAGGGCAAGCTTAGCCCTAGGTACATTGGGCTGTTTGAGATTCTTCAGAGGGTCGGTAGCGTTGCCTATCAGCTAGCCTTGCCTACGATGTTTTCAGCTATACATCCTGTATTTCATGTTTCGATGCTGCGTCGGTATGTACCAGATGAGTCTCATGTGTTGCAGTGGGATTCAGTTCAGTTGGGTGAGGATATAGCCTTTGTTGAGGAGCCGGCAGCTATTTTGGCCAGAGATGTCAGGAGATTGAGGTCTCGAGAGATCCCGGTTATTAAGGTTCAGTGGAGGCACCGTCCAGTCGAGGAGGCTACCTAGGAGACCGAGAGAGATATGCGGGATCAGTATCCGCAGCTATTTTAGCCTTCAGGTACCCCCTTGACCTTGACTTTCGAGGACGAAAGCCCTTTTTAGTAGTGGATGATGTAATTGACCCTTCCGGTCATTTCCACGTATAAGTTTTGAAGTCAAGCAAATCGACAAAGATATCGTAAGATTTAACAAATTTTCTTGAACTTTGGGTAAAATGTCTCAGAGCTTTTCTCTCAATATATAAAGAGTTAGAAGTCCTCCAAAATACCAAATCGAAGGTCTACGAGTCTAGTTTCCAACGCACAAAACCTCACGTCCAACTGATCTCGGAGTAAAAAGTTATGACTGTTTTACCGCGGACTGTCTGGCAGAAAATGGGTTGCGAACCGGGTCGCGAACCGGGCCGGGTTAAACGCGATTTAAGCCTCGACTTCACATTTTAAAACGCCATTTCAGTTCTGAAACAGTTATAAAAAATAAGGGAGGATCCCGAGAGAATTCTTGAGTATCGAAATCGTGCGTATTTAAAAATATTTTATTTAAAAGTCGAAGGTGGTAGGAAGTTATATTATATTATTATTGCCTTTTCAAAATATTTTAAAGGTTTATGGAAAATATTTTTGATACGTTATAATTGTATATGTATTTATTTTATAAGATTTTTATACACCGTAATATTTTAACGGAGATAGTAAATTTAGTGATGTTGAAAATTATTATTATAATATAGTAGGTTTTGATTGAAATAATTTTCTATGAATTATGGTATATTTAAAATATTATATTTATTTTACCACGAACTTATGCAATACCCGAATACATTCGCGATGGAATAGAATTACTTTGGTACGGACACCTCCCCTCCACGTGGAAGTGGAGGGAGTATACAGCAAATGCTTGCTTCAGTAGGTGTCATTAAACTATGTGTTCTTAGTATTTTATTAGCATGACATAACTAAATAGCACTACACCCATTTATTAATCACAATCATCATATATGTTAGGTTAGGTTAGGTTGGAGTTATCTTTTCCTCCCATTAATATAAACTTGTATCCAGCATCCTTTTCCTTTGAGTATTCTTCACTAACACATGAATTATATTGATGATACACGTATTGATATTTTATGGTAAGGAGGGGATTCGATGGCTGGTTGGCATTTTATTTAATCTCCGAAAGTAAATCAATTATCTACGTCAAGTTATTCAAGCCCGAGTTCAAGTTTAATTTTGGTTTCGGAGATTTTCGGAGAGGTTCAAGCTTGTCATCGGACGACAGGTAGGTTACGGTTTATTTTCCCTAGACTCCGTATATATAAAATAAAATTATTTTAATGGGCATCCTTGGGTTGGTTTATTAGGTTGGTACCACAGACCTTGACCGCTTTATTCATAACCGCCTACTTTTGTTCCTCCGTTGCTTGTAGTATTTGCCGTTATATTTTATTTACCCTTGTGGTCCTGTTAGGCCTTGTTGACTCTGGAACATATAAGGTGGGATTTTGGGAATGTCCGCGAGTCCCGGGCATAGAATTATCCTTCTAGGCTGGTTATGCTTGCTGAGTAGTTGTGGGCCTGTGCAGGGTCGATAGGTTGATTGTGAGCTGCGGGGCAGCTATTGTGTGTGATCATACCATTTCCATGCATATAAAGAGGTTTTATCCATGTTTTACTGTGGTCTTGGCTTCGGGCCTACTGGCACTTTTCTAAACCTTGCATGGCCCGGGGGGCCCATTTTTGATGGAAATGATTTGGAAATGGTTGATTGACTTGAGAATATTCTTGGGTAAAAGAAAGTAAAATTATGTTTTAAAACACCAGTTTTACTACTACGCTAGACTCGGCAGGGCCGGAGTGCTAGTTGAGTTTTCTTGCTACTTGAGATGATTTTTAGCCTCGGTCGGACCGAGCACCTGAGATAACTTTTTCACTGTTTAGACCCAGTTACGCCCCGGCACCCTTGGAGGGTTTTTTGAGACATTTTCCTATTACTTTAGTCCTGGACAGAGTCTGGGCATTGCATATTCAAGACTGGGTCTCTATCTTGATACCAGACTTGCTTCCAGACGACATGTGTTGATACAAAGTTTTAGTATGGGGTCTGGGACCTCCATGGACCTTGCCATCCGGGCCAGGGGCTACGGGCTGCGTGTGCCAGAGGAGGGGTATACGGTGGAGTAGAGGTATACGGGCAGTGTCCTTCCATGGAACCTACCTGCTGGGCCGGATCGGCGCCGGAGGAGGTACATACAGAGATACCGTGGCACTTGAGATCTTCATGCATCATATCATTCATGGTTCGAGGTTCCACCCTTGTTTGTTGTTTGCTGATTGTACGCTCCGGTAGTATGGGATGCCGGAGGGTTTGTTTTCACTTGTTTGTGTTCCTCGGTTGTATGGGCGGCCGGGGGACTGTAGGTAGACTTTTGCTTTTTACTTACAGAATTGTTCTCTATTATGGATAAGTATGAGATTGGTATGATTAGTTGAGTTTGATTCATGTCTCTGAGCATGCCTATTATTACTCTTTCTCTCTTCTTCTTACACTTGAGGTTACCGGTATACCGTCCATTTCGTAAACTTATTTTGTATACACTGTTATTGCAAGGACCCCAGGTGCGTTTTTTCTTACTTTCACATGTGCCTTTGGTGTGTATATTCTGTTTACTAGCCTCATATGTGGTTATGTTTATTTCCCTCTGGGCTAGTTCTTGTGTACCTTTCGTTGATTTATGTGACTGCTTGCTTCTATCATGTCTATTACTGCACTTTTATCTTATATGTGCCCAGTCGGCCTATGATACCTACTGGGTACCTTATGCTTCGCATTTGGTGCTCACCCCTACCCCCTGCATCTTTGGGTGCAGATCCTAGCGTGGGCCATCGCCGTTAGACCATTGTGGTTCGTGCTTGGAGATCTGTTGGAGACTACTTCAGGCTGAGGGTGAGCTCTTGGCGATCGGGGCTTAGCTTTAGTTTATCTTTTGCTTCATGTACTCTATTACCATTTCAGAGACATCTGTATATATAGTTTTGGTTTATTTGCACTCCATGTATGTAGTTTGGCTCTATACTATGATACCAGGTCTTGGGGTTTGGTTTAGTTTCCGCATATGTATGTATTTAGAGTCCTTTTATCTGTTCTCTTCATATTGTTCTCTTATTTGTTAGATAGTAGCCCATTATTAACTATTCTGGGCTACAGGGGTTGGTTCACCTACCGGGGGTTGTAGGTGCCATCATGACCGAGAAATCGGGTCGTGACACTTATAGAAGAAGTCATTAGGATCTGTGCATTCTTCTTCTAGTGCTCTTGGCCCAGGATCAGAAGCCTTATCATGATTAGGGTGGTAGAGGAATTGGTTCCTATTTCCAGTCTCAGGGAAGTGTTGCTAAGGGACCTTCCCATCCTAGTTGCAATAAGTGTGGGAAGAATCACCCGGGAGAGTGTCATTTGGGCACGGGTGCATGCTTTGGGTGTGGACAGGCTGGACACTTGATTAGAGATTGCCCTTCAGCTAAAAAGGGGCAGAGAGGTAGTAGGACTCAGTCTGCCCCAGCAGCTTCAGGAGGTAGACCGGCCCAGCAGGGCACAGCTTCTAGTTCTGGTGGTCAGCCCCAGAACCGCCTTTACACTATGTCCTCTCATTAGGATCAGGAGGGTTCCTCAGATGTTGTTACTGGTATCTTGAAAGTCTTCTCTTTCGATGTGTATGCTTTGTTGGACCCCGGTGCTTCCTTATCTTTTGTGACCCCTTATGTACCATGCAAGTTTGAAGTTTGTTCTGAATTGCTTTTAGAACCCTTTTGTGTTTCTACTCCAGTTAGTGAGTCAGTCTTAGCCAAGAAAATCTACCAAAATTGCCCTATCTCAGTCCTTCATAGAGTCACTTCAGTGGATCTAGTAGAGTTGGAGATGACTGATTTTGACGTCATTCTTAGTATGGATTAGTTTTATGCATGTTATGCCTTTGTTGATTGTCGTACTCGTGTGGTTAGTTTTAAGTTTCCAAATGAACCCATTTTAAAATGGCAAGGTAGTCCCCCTTCCTCAAAAGGTTGCTTCATATCCTATCTTAAGGCTAGGAAGATGATTTCTAAAGTCTATGTCTATCATATAGTTTGGGTCATGGACACGGAGTCCGGAACCCCATCTATTCAGTTTGTTCCTGTTGTAAGTGAGTTTCCCAAAGTGTTTCCTGATGATTTGCCCGGAGTCCCTCCCGAGCGGGAGATCAACTTTAGGATAGATCTTCTCCCAGATATGAATTCTATCTCTATTCCTCCCTATAGAATGGATCCCGTAGAGCTTAAGGAGTTAAAGGATCAGCTGAAGGATCTTCTTGATAAAGGTTTCATCAGCTGAAGGATCTCTATTCCTCCCGTGAGTTCTTGATGCAGTCAATTGCCTTTTTGGGTCATATTGTGACTGGTGATGGTATTCGAGTTGATTCTCAAAAGATAGAGGCAGTAAAGAATTGTCTTAGACCTACTTCCTCGTCTGATATTAGAAGCTTTTTAGGTTTGGCTGGTTACTACATGAGGTTTGTGGAAGGATTTTCTTCCATTGCTGCCCCTTTGACCCAATTGACTCAGAAGAATGTAAAATTTTAGTGGTCCGACTTGTGTGAGAAGAACTTTCAGGAATTGAAGACTAGATTGACCACAACTCCAGTGTTAGCTCTACCCGAGGGCCTAGATGATTTTATTGTGTATTGTGATGCTTCTAGGATTGTTTTGGATTGTGTTTTTATGTAGCGTGGTAGGGTGATTGCTTATGCTTTGAGACAGCTTAAGACTCATGAGAAGAACTATCCTACTCATGATCTTGAGTTGGTCGTCGTGGTCTTCACTCTGAAGATTTAGAGGCATTACTTGTATGGTGTACATGTGGATGTATTCACCGATCATAAGAGTCTTCAGTATGTGTTCACTCAAAAGGAATTAAATTTGCGACAAAGAAAATGGCTTGAGCTCCTTAAGGATTATGATATGAGTGTGCTTTACCATCCGAGTAAGGCCAATATCGTGGCGGATGCTTTTGGGAAGAAGGAATTGGTTAAAAAGGTTCATAGGCTAGCTCAGTTGGGCGTTTGCCTTATGGACTCAACAGAAGGTGGTATGATTGTACAAATTGGTGCTGAATCATCCTTGGTAGATGAGGTGAAGGCAAAGCAAGACAAGGATCCCATTCTATTTCAGCTTAAGGGTGTAGTTCATCAGCAGCGGGTGGAGGATTTCTCCCAAGAGGGAGATGATGTGTTTCATTATCAGTGTCACTTATGTGTACCAGATGTAGATGGGTTGAGATAGCAGATTCTGACTGAGGCTCACAGTTCTAGATATTCCATTTATCTAGGTGCTACTAAGATATACAGTGATCTACGGGAAGTCTTTTGGTGGAATGGTATGAATAGGGACATAGCCGAGATTGTGGCTAAGTGTCCCAACTGTCAACAAGTAAAGGTGGAGCATCAAAGGTCGGGTGGCATGATTCAAGATATTGAGCTTCCCACTTGGAAATGGGAAGCAATCAATATGGACTTTATTATTGGGTTTCCTCGTACTCAAAGGCAACATGATTCCATTTGGGTGATTGTCGACCAGATGACCAAGTCACCCCACTTCTTGGCTGTTAAGACTACTGACTCAGCAGACGATTACGCCAGAATCTACATCCGGGAGATAGTTTGGTTGCATGGTGTTCCCTTGTCTATCATTTCTGATAGAGGTCCTCAGCTTTGGAGATCGTTTCAGAAAGGTCTTGGTACCCCGGTGAAGCTTAGCACAGCTTTTCACCTACAGACAGATGGCCAGGCAGAGCATACTATTCAGACTTTGGAGGATATGTTAAGAGCATGTGTGATTGATTTCAAAGGTGATTGGTATGATCACTTACCTCTTATCGAGTTTGCCTACAACAACAGCTTTCACTCTAGCATCCAGATGGCTCCGAATGAGGCATTTTATGGTCAGAGATGTAGATCTCCTATTGGTTGGTTTGAGGTAGGTGAGGCAGCCTTGATTGGTCCAGATACAATTCATGAGACTATGGATAAGGTTTGGCTTATTAGGGAGAGGTTTAAGACCGCTCAGAGTTGACAAAAATCTTGTGCGATGTGAGGAGAAGGGAGTTGAAATTTGAAGTTGATGATTGGGTTTTCCTAAAGGTATCACCCATGAAGGGTGTGATGAGGTTTGGCAAGAAAGTAAAGCTTAGTCCCCATTTTGTAGGTCCTTATCGGATTTTGAGGAGAGTTGGTAGCGTTGCTTATGATTTGGAGTTGCCAACAGAGTTGGAAGTGGTTCACCCAGTTTTCCATGTTTCCTTGTTGAAGAAGTGTGTTGGTGATCCGACCTTGATTGTTCCCTTGGAGTATGTGGGTGTGAAGGATAGTATTACCTATGAGGAGGTTCCCATGGAGATCCTTGATCGTCAGATTTGGAGGTTGAGGAACAAAGAAGTCACTTCGGTGAAAGTCTTTTGGAGGAATCAGCTTGTAGAGGGTGCTACTTGGGAAGCGAAAAAGGACATGAAGGCCAAATATCCTCATCTCTTTCCTTCTGATTCAGTTCCAGCTTGAGGTACTAGTTTCCTTCTTAGTATGTCCCTCTGATTCTATTCCACCAGTTCCTCTCATGATTCTAGCATGCGTCCATGTTTTACGAAGTTAGTTTATCATGTTTTCAAGTGGAAAGGTTCAGTTTTTATGTTTACACTTTGATATCCATGTTTTGTTGCTGTTGAGATGTTTTCTCTTCAGTTTTCCCTTGTTTAGTCTTCATTCGAGGACGAATGATTCCAAGGGGGAGATATTGTAACACCCCAAAAATCAAACCAGCTATCTAAGTTAAAATCTCATAAAAATCTCAAGTTTCCAGAGAGGACGAGTCAGTCGACGGTTTGTGGTTTGAAACCACGGTCCGTCTTGCACTCGTTGTCTAGGTTCTAGAAGACCTCTTAAATTGTCCTAGAAATGATAAGTCAAGGTATGGTCTATCCTTCTGGACGATGCGCCATCATCCACAGCCATAATCCCTGAAAGATTAGAAAGTCCAGATCCCTCGAGGCAAACCATGAGTCAACAGAACAGTCCATTATTTGGAAGTACGGACCGTGGTGTGACTCGTGGAATGCAATTCCAGTAGCTCCAATAAGTGTTAGTGGAAAACCAAAAATCATATTGACGGTCCGTCCTTTGGGATGACGGACCGAAGACCAACTCGTGATCCCTAAAGGTCAATTTTTCTAGCTTTTTTCTAAATTATGTTCCAGGGGTATTTTAGTCATTACCCACTCTTTTAACTCCTAAATGATGTCATTTTGACTATTTCAAGAAGGATTTTCACCCTCATTAGCCTAAGTTCCTTCTCATTACTTCATTCCCCTCCCAAAAAAAGGGAAATTCTTCTCCAAGCTTCAAGTCTCAAGCTCCAAGTTCAAGCCTCCTAAGTCTTTTCAATTCAAGTGGGTTATCTTCAATCAAGGTATGTGGGTAATCAACAATGGGTCCCTTCACCCTTGTGCCCAAAACTCCTAATTCAAATTTTGATTTGATGGTCTTCAAATTAGGGTTCTTATCCAATTCTCATGGGTTTTGCTAAATATGGTCTCCTCATGATCTGATTATGAAATTACTATAAAAATTGCATGATTTCACATGAGTTTTTACATGTTAACTCTTATTTCATGAATTGAAGTTTAACCATGGAAATTCCTACATGTATGAAGTTGATTTAAGCAAATTGGATTTAGATAGCATGTTCCTTATGGGTTTTCAAGCATGTGCATGCCTAGTTCCTATGTTCTATGAAAATATATGTATTATGAAATTGAACTAGAGTCATGCAAAGTTTAACAAGTCATGAAGTATGCTAATTTCACAAGTTATGAAGTATTATGCCAGATAAGACACCCGATGTTCCATCAATGCTCATGAATTGATTTCTAAACCCTAATTCCTGAGTAGTATGACAATCCAGGGTATGAAAACATTATGAACAAGTTTGGCATCAGACATGTCACATGTATATAAGCTCATGTTTTATGTATTGGGAGTAGTATTTAGCACCGAGAGACGAGGGTTCAGATAACCCAAGTCTAAAACTACATTGCCACCATAGGTTGCCCTCTGTGGCTTATCATAACAGGATCCTGGTACGACATGGTTCTAACTTTGGCCGGTTAGGACAGCTCTTTTCAGTGGGGGTACATGACACTGGAATCCATGTAGCTCAGCATGGTTTAATATCGGTTAAGAGAAACTCCCACATATCAAGATATGAAGTTATATGATTCTATACTATGAAACTTAAGCTTTATTTTATGTTTTATACCTTGATATTTATTCATGGCCCTTCTTTAAGTAACAAGTTCATTCTTAAGCACGTTTTATACTTTTTTTATCATGATTCATGCATCGCTCACATACTCGGTACAACCTATAGTACTGACACATATCTTGCAATGCATCCTTTGATGATGCAGATCAGGTGTTCCTTTCCAGACACGTGGCTAGAGCTCCCAGACCACTTTGTATCAGCAGTTGGTGAGTCCTCTTAGGTCGAGGACTAGTTATTCTTTAGTTTTGTTGATTTCTTACTTCCATACTTCGAGTAAGTTAGGGTTTTGCCCTAGCAACTCCTTATGTTATGTAGAGGCTTTTCAGACATAGACAGTGTTCGAGTTTCTTTCTGGATTTTGTATTTCTATTTGACTTGATTACCTATCTATGTGATTCCAGATTTATCTATTATGCTTCCGCTTATCTTTGTTATGCTTGAGTATGCTATGACCAAGGGGTTAGCTTGGGGCACTTATGGTCCTAAGTCTCGTGTTATGTCTATGGGGTAGCCTTGGGGAATGACACATAGGGCATTTCATAACTTATGCTAGCAATGTAGTTTTGGACTTGGGTAATCGAACCCTCGTTTCTCGGTGGTAAATACTACTCCCAAAACATGTACATATAACTTATAAATTCATAGTGGTAAAATCTCATGCCAAATCTTGTTGAAAAGCATGAAAACACATCGAGTATTACGCAATTCTCATATCATAGGTTCTTGAAGCTTAGCATAGCCATAGTTCAAAACATACTTTTCCTTCTTAAATTCATGCTTGAAGAATTAGGAAATGCAATTTCATAATACATAAGGACATGTTATCTAAACATGTAAACTTTCCCTTGAAAACATGCAATTCAATGGAATCATACTAGAAATCAACTTTAATGCATGGGATTTTTGAACCAAATAAGGAATCTTAATCAAATCATAAATAAACCGTAATAAACCATGAATTGCTGCTTAGAAACTGACTTCATAAGTTTTTCCCCAATTTAGATCAAAACCCTAATTTTACAAGTTCATAATTCAAAATAAGAATTAAGGGTTTTGAGCACAAGGGTGGAAGGAACCCATTGTTGGATACCCACATACCTTGATTGAAGCTAACCCACTTGAATTGAAAAGACTTAGGAGGCTTCAACTTGGAGCTTGAGACTTGAAGCTTGGAGAAGAATTTTCCTTTTTGGGAGAAGAGTGAAGTAATGAGAAGGAACTTAGGCTAATGAGGGTGAAAACCCTTCTTGAAATAGTCAAAACGACATCATTTAGGAGTTAAAAAAGTGGATAATGACTAAAATACCCCTGGGACTTAATTAAGGAAACGCTGGAAAATGAGTCAATTTCAGGAATCACGGGTCGATTCTATGGGTCGTCGTTTGAACCACGACCCGTGGTTCCAACTAGTGATTCCTTAGTCAAAATCCAAGTTGCAGAAACATTTCTACAGGTCAACAGGATGGACCCGTAGAATAAATGATGAGTCGTCATTTGGGCTCATAGTTCCTGGAGACTTAGTTGGTCTCTGGAACAAACCACGACTCGAAATGATTGGTCGTCGTTCAGACGATGGGACGTCAAACTAAGTCATGGAACTTGGGGGACTTACTATTTCTCTGATCTGGTTCCATGAGTCAACAAGATGGACCAGTGTTTGAACCACGGTCTATAGAACTCCCTCGTAGTTCCAGACCAGAGGCTGAACTAGCAGACAGGAATCACGGTTCCATTTCACGACTCGTGGTTCAGACCACGGTCCGTGGTTTAGACCCATCATTCCTGAAGCATGAGATTTTTCTGAGATTTTAACTTAGATAGCTGGTTTGATTTCTGGGGTGTTACAATATCTCCCCCTTGGGATCATTCGTCCTCGAATGAATACTAAATAAGGGAAAACTGAAGAGAAAACAACCCAACCAGCAACAAAACATGGAGATCAAAGAGTAAACATAAAAACTAAACTTTTTAACTTGAAAACATGATAAAATAACTTCGTAAAACATGGATGCATGCTAGAATCACGAGAGGAACTGGTGGAATAGAATTGGAGGGACATACTAAGGAGGAAACTAGTACCTTAAGCTGGAACTGAATCGGAAGGAGAGAGATGAGGATATTTGGCCATCATGGCCTCTTCCGCTTTCCAAGTAGCACCCTCTACAAGCTGATTCCTCTAAAGGACTTTCACCGACGTGACTTCTTTGTTCCTCAACCTCCGAATCTGACGATCAAGGATCTCCACAGGAACCTCCTCATAGGTGAGACTATCCTTCACATCCACATACTCCAAGGGAACAATCAAGGTCGGATCACCAACACACTTCTTCAACAAGGAAACATGGAAAACTGGGTGAACCGTTTCCAACTCTGTTGGGAACTCCAAATCATTAGCAACGCTACCAACTCTCCCCAAAATCCGATAAGGACCTACAAAACAGGGACTAAGCTTTCCTTTATTGCCAAACCTTATCACACCCTTCATGGGTGACACCTTTAGGAAAACCCAATCATCAACTTCAAATTCAAACTTCCTTCTCCTCACATCTGCATAAAATTTCTGTCGACTCTGAGCAGTCTTCAATCTTTCCTTAATAAGATGAACCTTCTCTATAGTCTCATGAACCATATCTGGACCAATCAAGGCTACCTCACCTACCTCAAACCAACCAATAGTAGATCTACACCTCCAGCCATAAAGTGCCTCATATGGAACCATCTGGATGCTAGAGTGAAAGTTGTTGTTGTAGGCGAACTCGATAAGAGGTAAGTGATCATCCCATTTTCCTTTGAAGTCAATCACACAAGCTCTCAACATATCCTCTCAAGTCTGAATAGTACGCTCTACCTAGCCGTCTATCTGAGGGTGAAAAGTTGTGTTAAGCTTCACTTAGGTACCAAGACCTTTCTGAAACAATCTCCAAAACTGATATGTAAACTGAGGACCTCTATCAGAAATGATAGACAATGGAACACCATGAAATCGAACTATCTCCCGGATGTAGAGTCAGGCATAATCTTCTGTTAAATTGGTAGTCTTAACATCCAAGAAGTGGGATGACTTTGGTCATCCGATCGACAATCACCCAAATGGAATCATGTCACCTTTGAGTATGAGGCAAACCAATAATAAAGTCCATATTGATTGCTTACTATTTCCAAGTGGGAAGGTCAATATCTTTAATCATGCCACCCGGCCATTGATCCTCCACTTTTACTTATTGACAGTTGGGACACTTAGCCACAAACCTGGCTATGTCCCTCTTCATACCATTCCACCAAAAGACTTTCGGTAGATCACGGTACATCTTAGTAGCACCCGGATGAATGAAATATCTAGAACTATGAGCCTCAGTCAGAATCTGCTGTCTCAACCCATCTACATCTGGCACACATAAGCGACCCTGATAACGAAGCACACCATATCCCCCTTGGGAGAAAACCTCCACCCGCTACTGATGAACTGCACCCTTAAACTGAAGTAGAATGGGATCCTTGTCTTGCTTTCCCTTCACCTCAGCTACCAAAGATGATTCAGCACCATTTTGTACAATCACACCACCTTTTTCCGAGTCCATAAGGCAAACTCCCAACCGAGCTAGCCTATGAACCTCTTTAACCAATTCCTTCTTCCCATTTTTAGGAAGGAATAGAGATAGGATTCGTATATGGGAGAAGATATATCCCAAAGTCTATCTCCCACTCGGGAGAAACTCTGGGAAAATCTTCGAGAAACACTTCTGGAAACTTATTCACAATAGGAACAGACTGAAGAGATGGGGTTTCGAACTCCGTGTCCATAACCCGCTATATGTGATAAACATACCCCTTTGAAATCATCTTTCTAGCCTTAAGATAAGATATGAAACGACCTTTCGAGGAAGGGGGACTACCTTGCCATTCTAAAACGTATTCATTTAGGAACTTGAAACTGACCATACGGGTACGGCAATCAATTGAGGCATAACATGCATACAACCAATCCATACCAAGAATGACATCGAAATTAGTCATCTCTAACTCTACTAGATCCGCTGAAATGACTCTATGAAGGACCAAGATAGGGCAATTTTGGTAGATTCTTTTGGTTAAGACTGACTCACCAACAGGAGTAGAAACACAAAAGGGTTCTAAAAGCAATTCAGAACATACTTCAACTTTGCATGCTATATAAGAGGTAACAATAGATAAGGATGCACCAGGGTCTAACAAAGCATACACATCAAAAGAGAAGACTTTCAACATACCAGTGACAACATCTGGAGAACTCTCATGATCCTGATGGGAGGACATATCATAAAGATGGTTCTGGCTCTGACCACCAGAACTAGAAGTTGCGCCCTGCTGGGCTGGTCGACCTCCTTGGGCTATTGGAGCAGACTGAGCCCTACTACCTCCCTACCCCTTCTTAGCTGAAGGGAAATCTCTAATACGATGTCCAGCCTGACCACATCCGAAGCAACCACCTGAATCGGCCAAACACTCACCAGAATGACTCTTCCCATACTTACCACAAGTTGGGTAGGAAGATCCCTTAGCAATACTACCCTGAGACTAGGGATAGGAACCAGATCCTCTACCACCCTGATCATGATGAGGCCTCTGGGCCTGGGTAGGAGCACTAGCAGAAGAATGAATGGGGCCTGATGAATTCTTCTGGAATGAGGTCCGATGTCCACCTCCGGACCTATGATGACCAAAACCTGATCCCTCAGATCTAGCCCTCTTGTTCTCCCTTGCCATCTCCCTAAGCTTGTCACCCTCAATCTGATAGGCATGAGTCATGAGTCAGGAAATGTTCATATCACTCATCAACAAGGCAGACCTACACTCTTTCTTCACCATATCAGAAACCCCATATATAAACTTGCCCATTTGATCATGCAGGTCTGCTACCATGGAAGGAGCATATTTAGACAACTAAGTGAACTTTTGACTATAAACTTGAACCGACATCAACCCCTGTCTCAAGTTCACAAATTCCTCCACCTTAACTTGCCTCAACTCTCAAGGAAAGAACCTATCAAAGAAGGCCCTCTCAAAACACTCCCAAGTTATAAGGACCGCATCCCTCACCCTAGCCTCCTTCCATTGGGTGAACCAAATATAAGCTACATCCTTGAGTTGATAGGATGTAAGCTCAACACAATCAACCCCAACCACTTGTATAACTTCGAAGATCCTCTTCACTTCATCAATAAAGTTGAGCAGGTCCTCACTCACTTTCGAACTCCAAAATTCAGGTGAGTTCATTCGGATAAAGTCACGAACTCAAGCCGTTACCTCACCTTGAGGGTGAAAGAAGCCTGATGATTGGCCTGAGTGGCCAAAGTCTTGGCTAGCAAATGGATGGTGTTTCTGAACTCCTCATTCGTGACATCAGGGACAAAAACTGGAGGAGCAGCATTCCGAGCAGATCGAGGAAGCATAGCACATCGAGGAGGCATAATCTGAAATGTACAAGATAAGGATTAGAGGAACATTAGAGTTAAGCTCTATCGCACGAGGTGAACATGAAAGAAGTGAAGTTTTACAAAATACCTCATAGCTTCCCTCTCATATTTGTGGTAGGCTTCACACACATGGAAGAGACTCTACTCGATGCGTCTTTCAGACATCTTAGGACTCTTGAACCTGAGGCTCTGATACCAAGTTTGTCATGCCTCTAGGTTACCCTTTAGACGTAACATGGGACTTGGGACCACAAGTGCCCCAAGATAACCCTTGGTCATAGCATTCTCAAGCATAACAAAAGATAAGCGAAAGCATAAGAGATAAAGTTGGAATAGCATAAATAGATAATCAAGTCAGATAGGAATACAAGATCCATAAGAAGACTCAAATATTGTCTATGTCTGAAAAGCCTCTACTCATGAAATAAAGAGTTGCTAGGACAAGACCCTAGCTAACTCGAAATGCGGAAATGAAAAGCTAACACAAGCTAATAACACAACTAGTCCTCGACCTAAGAGGACTCACCAATAGTTGATAGAGAGTGGCCTGGAAGCTCTAGCCACGAGTCTGAGAAGGGACACCTAAATCTGTATCATCAAAGGATGCAGTGCAAGATATGCATCAGTACTATGGAATGTACCGAATACGTGAGAGATGTATGATCATAATAAAAATATACTTTAAACATGGATAAGAACTTAGTTCATGCATAAATGAAGTTTCAAAGGTGGATGTCAATAATTTAATAGTAAATCATGAAATAAGAGTCAAAAGTCAAAGTACGTATCATGGGTTTAAACAATTCAAAACTTTCACATGGGAGTTTCTTATAACCAACAATAGACCATGTGAGCTACATGGAATCTAACTATTTAACCCTAGTTAGCAAAGCTGGACCGAACCTTGCCAAAGCATGGGCCACCATACCCAATTATATAACCCTAGTTGGCAAAGTTGTCCTATGCCTCGTTAAGGAAAAGACACTATTTATCAACATGTGTATCCACTATCATAAGCCCATAGGGCACTTCATTTCATAACCTACGCTGGAAATGTAGTTTTGGACTTAGGTAATCAAACCCTCATCACTCGATGCTAAATACTACTCCCAAAACATGTACATATAGCTCATAAATTCATAGTGGCACAATCTCATGCCAAATCTTGTTGAAAAGCATGAAAACGCGTCGGGTATCATGCAATTCTCATATCATAGGTTCTTGAAGCTTAGCATAGCCATAATTCAAAACATACTTTTCCTTCTTAAATTCATGCTTGAAGAATTAGGCAATGCAATTTCATAATACATAAGGACATGTTATCTAAACATGTAAACTTTCACTTGAAAATATGCAATTTAATGGAATCATACTAGAAATCAACTTTAATGCATGGGCTTTTGGAACCAAATAAGGAATCTTAATCAAATCACAAAATAAACCGTAAGAAATCATGAATTGCTGCTTAGAAACTGATTTCATAAGTTTTTCCCCAATTTAGATCAAAACCCTAATTTCACAAGTTCATAATTCAAAATAAGAATTGGGGGTTTTGGGCACAAGGGTGGAAGGAACACATTGTTGGATACTCACATACCTTGATTGAAGCTAACCCACTTGAATTGAAAAGACTTAGGAGGCTTGAACTTGGAGCTTGAGACTTGAAGCTTGGAGAAAAAATTTCCTTTTTGGGAGAAGAGTGAAGTAATAAGAACGAACTTAGGCTAATGAGGGTGAAAACCCTTCTTGAAATAGTCAAAATGACATCATTTAGGAGTTAAAAGAGTGGGTAATGACTAAAATACCCCTGGGACTTAATTAAGGAAAAGCTGGAAAATGAGTCAGTTTTAGGAATCATGGGTCGGTTCTATGGGTCGTCGTTTGAACAACGACCCGTGGTTCCAACTCGTGATTCCTTAGTCAAAATCCAGGTTGTAGAAACATTTCTATGGTTCAACAGGACGGACCCATAGAATAAATGATGAGTCATCATTTGGGTTCGTAGTTCCTGGGGACTTAGTTGGTCTCTGGATCAAACCACGACTTGAAATGACGGGTCATCGTTCAGATGACGAGTCGTCAAACCAAGTCGTAAAACCTGGGGGACTTACTATCCCTCTGATCTGGTTCCACGAGTCAACAGGATGGACCCGTGGTTTGAACCACGGTCCATAGAACCCACTCGTGGTTCCAGACCAGAGGCTGAACTAGCAGACAGGAATCACAGTTCCATTTCACGTCCTGTGGTTCAGACCACGGTCCGTGGTTTGGACCCATCATTCCTGAAGCATGAGATTTTTCTGAGATTTTAACTTAGATAGCTGGTTTGATTTCTAGGGTGTTACACAAAACATCTACCAATCTAGATTATGGGGATGCAACCCCGAAAACAAATAGAGTTTAAGCCTGAAATAAGTGGGATACAACTAAAAAAAGAAACCAAGGTAGCTTGATGAAGCAGCTCACCCTTGAGATCCGGAACCGCTGGGACTAGAAGTGAGGTCGTGTGTCAGCCGCCGAAAGATTGCTTGTACTTACAAAAGAAAAGCAAGTGTAGAATCAGTACATAACCACCATGTATTGGTAGGATCATCGGCCAGCTCCAATAAACAAAATATGAACAATAACTAAAGCTGAGTAAAGTAAAGTAAACATGTAACAAGTCAACAAAACAACTAGACCATGGCCTCTTCCTTAACCTATTGACCACATATATTTAGATAACAATCAAGGACAAATCAGTGAACATAAACACATGTCTTATCCATACAGCTCAGACCCACCAAGGATCCTTAGGACACCAACTATGTTTCAACATGCAATCCCAGCCTACACTAAGACCAACCTCACAATTAATTATAATCACCCGACATCTCATGGACCATATGCAGAAATCATATTTCAAGAATACAAACATTCCACTCATGAAACCATCAAAATAATTAGACTAATGCAAGTAAAGCAAAACCCATACCAGGCATGGTACCCGAGCCAACCATTTATATTTCCCGTACCAGGCGTGGTACCCAAGCTAACCGAATAGTATCCCATACCAGGCGTGTTACCCAAGCTAACCGATATATAACCTGTACTAGGCATTATACCCAAGCCAACCAAATGTCACATGAAATCCAATCAATCCACAAAGCATGAATAAACATACTTGTAAACCAACAAGCAATAACAAATTCATTTCACAAGACTGATAACCGGATAAGTAGACATTCAAATCTTCATTCCCTAAGCATGCAAATCACACAATACTAAGCTATAGTACATGAACACATATTGTATATAGGGAATATCAATAACCATCACCTACCTCGAATTACTCGCAAGCTCTATTGAATGAGTGCCTTTCCATTTCTGAAAGCTCTTGCTTGTTTTTGGTCTAAAAACAATCATACAATAACTACAATTAATTAACTAGACTATAATACATGGATTATACAAAATCTTCATTCCCCAGGACAAACTATAATCATTCCACCCATTCCCGAGCTTCCCCACCATCAATTCACCTAATATTACATTTTTTATGAATAAATTTAGAGAATTATGGCTAAATGATCATAACCCTTCAAGAATAATCAAAACCCAAGAGCTTTTAAGCTCTAGAATCCTCTCTTTCCACGAATTCTAACATTTCTAGGTTATTCCAAACTCTTTTCCAAGTCCTCAACTATCAATTCTACGATGTACAAAAGATAGTACAAAGTCAGGGGAGTAGAAACCTTACCTTTGAGATGAAAAGTAGTGAAAAATGAGTAAAGTTCTTCCAAAATCGCCCTTGCCCTTCTCCAAAACATTCTTGATGAAAGGTGAATATTTTGGGGAAGTTTCTACATTAAATCTCATCTCATTCCATTATAGCGGTCCATACACTGCCATAGCACTGTTGCTATAGCAGAACCGACAGCTACAGTAATGCTGACCATAGTTGACTTCCGCTATAGCAGAATAATTTCCTCTATAGCGGTAGCTGCTATCACACAGTGATCGCGCTCGTCATGCATAGAAAGTCAAAAAATCCCAGAAAAGTGTCCATTCTACAACACACTTTAAATCCCCGACGTTTCAAAATAACCCCTTCACATCAACCTCGATATTGGGAGTTCTACTCACTCGAATTCACTTCCAAAAAGTCCCCTGGACTCTAGTATGTCTTAGCTAATGAAAAAATCCAGCTTAAAACAATACACGTTACCCAATACTCACCTGAATTGGCCTAGACCATACCTTGCTTAGAATTCATCTGAGACTAGCCTAGCCCAAAATTTTCAACACCTAAACCCAAAAGTTTTCCAACTTGAAACTTGGTATGAAGAGTTTACCCATAATGACAAACCCAGTTGTTACAACATATACCAATTTACCCATCATTCATCCTTGAATAATCAAACTCAGAAATACAAAGAAAAAAAGGGAAGAGTGTAGTACCTGAAACAAGTGAGGGTCCTTGTCCCGCATGTCCCTCTCCCCAAGTAGATTCCTCAATCGGAAGATGCTTCCATTGAGCTTTCACTTATTTGATCTCCTTTGTCCTCAACTTATTTGAGCTTTCACAACCGGTTCCTGTTTGTACTGAAGGTCCTTGTCTAATAATATCTCATCATATTTAATAATATAATCGTTGTCTCTATAGTACTGCTTCAATATGGATACATAAAGGACCAGGTGAATCCCTGATAAACTGGGCGGAAGTGTTAGCCTGTAAGCCATTGTCCCTACAATTTTGAGTACTCCAAATGGACCAATAAACCAAGGGTTGAGCTTGCCCTTCTTACCGAAAAGCATAACCCCCTTCATTGGTGACACTTTCAACAATACCTGTTCACTTTCCTGGAAGTCCATGTCCCTGACCTTGCGGTCTGCATACTCCTTCTGCCTGCTCTGGGCTGCTAGAAACTTGGTCTGAATGCCCCAAACCTTTTCCTGTGCTTCCCTTACCAAGTCTACATCCAGAGGTTTCACATCACCTGCCTCAAACCACCCTATAGGTGACCTACATCCCCTCTCATATAGGGCCTCGAATGGTGTCATATCGATACTGGAATGGTAACTATTATTGTATGAAAACTCAGACAATGGTAGAAACTGGTCCCAATGACCCCCGAAGTTAATCATACACGCTCTCAGCATGTCCTCCAACACTTGGATTGTCCTCTTTGACTGACCGTCTATCTGAGAATAGAAAGTTGTGTTGAATATGAGTTGAGTACCCAACTCCTCGTGAAACTTATGTCAGAACTTAGAGGTAAACTGCGTACCCCTGTCTGAAATGATGGACAGTGGTATCCCATGCAGTCTCACAATATCCCTAACATAGATCTTAGCCAGCTGCTGCGAGTTGTAGTCCACCCTGACCGGATTGAAATAAGCTGACTTGGAAGTCAGTCCCTTATGACCCAGATAGAGTCATACTTCCCTAAAGTCTTGGGAAGACCCACCACAAAATCCATGGCTATCCTTCCTACTTCCACTCGAAAATGGGCATTCACTGAAGTAGTCCTGCAGACCTTTGGTGCTCATACTTGACATGTTGACAATTCTAACATTTTGACATAAAATCAGCTATGTCCCTTTTCATCTAAGGCCACCAATAAAGTTGCCTCAAATCCTTGTACATCTTGGTTACGCCCGGATGAATCGAATATCGCAAACCATGCAGCTCTGCCAATACCTTATGAATTATATCATCAACCCAAGGAACACAAATCCTTCCCCTGAAGTTCATCACTCCACTAAAGTCCAACGTGGCATCCCTGGACTCTCCCGATATTACCTTGCTCCGAAGCTTGCTCAACTGCGAATTCTAAAACTGCTTGGCCTTTATCTATTCTATGAATGTGGATTTGACGTTAATACAGGTCAACACTCCACCTTGTTCTGAGATGCCAAGTTGCATTAACTTTGATTCCAAAGCCTGAATCTCCCTTGCCAATGGTCATTTGGACACCCCCAAAAAAGCTAAACTGCTCATGATGCTAGTCTTCCAGCTCAATGCGTCTGCCACCACATTATCCTTACTCGGATGGTACTGGATGGTCATATCATAATCCTTCAATAACTCCATCCACCTTCTATGCTTCATCAAAACACAAACACAGATTATCCCTTAAGCTCAATATGTCTATGCAGTGAAAGATGGTAACATCAAACACATTGTCTACCTACAAAAAAAGACATGCACATATTAAAAATTTCAAATAGATGAATTTTCAAGTGTTCATATAATGACAGTTTTAATCAAATATCACCTAAAAAAATATATGTATTGCTCTCCTTACTACATCAGAGAGTTTTTAATTAAAATATATAAGGCATCAATGCATCCTTTATCAGATACCAGTATGTGCAGTATTTCTAATGATTTGTCTTCATTAGTGGTCCCTTCACCAAATATCAAAATCAGACTAGAAAGGCCTAAAAAAAAGAGCAAAATAAGGATCTGAATACACCACAACAGTCACACGCAATTGGTGTGGAGGACAAGGACACAATCGAATAACATGTGATAGAATTTCAAAAAAATATTAAAATATGATTGTTGTTGATGTACTCAGAATTTATCAATACTTTCTTCTATTTTTTCATATTGACATGACAATATAAGTTCTTATTTTGGTACTATTAAATGTTATGTTACTTTAATGACAATATATGTATGTTTGAGTCAATCAATGAAAATACTTCTCAATTACTCATTGATACCATCAAAGTATAGATATACTGTGATAATATCAACGAGGAAAGAAGCACTGCTCTAGTGAATATAATGCTCAATTAGTGCTTGATACCGTCAGAGTATATATATACTCTGATGGTATCAAGGAGGATAAAAGCATTCATTTAATGAAGACATTGCCATTAAATATTTATTATCTTATTTAAATGACAATGTATGTATGTTTGAGTTTTTTATTAAGAGACTCAAACATGACTCAGTGATACCACCACAGTTAATGTTATCAAGCAGAAAAAAATAGTCAATTAGTAAAAAGATTGCTCAATTATTGTGTGATACTTTCAGAGTATATATATACTCTGATGGTATCAAGGAGGAAAAAATTAATGTAGTGAAAAACAATGCTCAATTATATCTCGATACCATCAGAGTATATATACTCTGGTGGTATCAAAAAGGATAAAAGCATTCATCCAATGAAGACATTGCTATTAAATATTTGTTATCTTATTTAAATGACAGTGTATGTATGTTTGAGTTTTTTATTAAGAGACTCAAACATGACTCAGTGATACCACCACAGTATATATATACTGTAATGTTATCAAGAAGAAAAAAGCAACCAATCAGTAAAAATATTATTCAATTACTACTTGATACTTTCAGTATCAAGAAAGAAAAAAATAATGCGGTAAAAAATAATGCTCAATTATATCTTGATACCATCAAAGTATATATATACTCTGGTGGTATCAAAAAGAATAAAAGCATTCATTCAATGAAGACATTGTTATTAAACGTTTGTTATCTTATTTAAATGGTAGTGTATGTATGTTTGAGTTTTTTATTAAGAGATCAAACATGAATTAGTGATACCACCACAATATATATATATATATACACACACGCACTGTGTCATTATCAAGCAGGAAAAAATAGTCAATCAGTAAAGAGACTGCTCAATTACTGCTTGATACTTTTAAAGTATATATATTCTGATGGTATCAAAGGAGGAAAATATACTGCAATGAAAAATAATGCTCAATTATATCTATACTCTGATGGTATCAAAAAGGATAAAAACATTCATTCATTGAAGACATTGCAATTAAATATGTGTTATCTTATTTAAATGATAATGTATGTATGTTTAAATTTTTTATTAAGAGGCTCAAACATGACTCAGTGATACCACCACAATATATATATACTGTGATGTTATCAAGCAAAAAAAAGCAATCAATCAGTAAAAAAATTACTCAAATATTGTTTGATACTTTTAGAGTATATATATATTCTGATCGTATCAAGGAGGAAAAAAATACTGCAGTGAAAACAATGCTCAATTATATCTTGATACTATCAGAGTATATATATACTCTAGTGGTATCAAAAAGGATAAAAGCATTCATTCAATGAAGACATTGCTATTAAATATGTGTTATCTTATTTAAATAATAGTGTATGCATGTTTGAGTTTTTTATTAAGAGACTCACACATGACTCGGTGATACCACCACAGCATATATATAATATGATGTTATCAAGCAGGAAAAAGGAATCAATCAGTAAAAAAATTGCTCAATTATTACTTGATACTTTTACAGTATAAATGTACTCTGATGGTATCAAGGAAAAAAAAATATTGTCGTAAAAAATAATGCTTAATTATATTTTGATATCATCAGAGTATATATATACTCTGGTGGTATCAAGAAGGATAAAAGCATTCATTCAATGAAGACATTGCCATAAAATGTTTGTTATCTTATTGTAGCGATCGGGTCCATCGTTATGAGTAGTCCAATCGTGCCAAGTTTTAGAGGTAGAAAAGTCCAGATTTGGGGATTTGAAATTCTGGGCTAGGCTAGCCTCGGTCGGTTTTGGAGCGAGGTAGAGTCTAGGAAAATCCGGATAAGGATTGGTCGTTGCGTCTTGCTTCAAGCTAGTTTTCTACGTAGCCAAGATATAAAGGAGTCTGATAGACTTTTCAGAATCGCATTTGGGTGGGTAGAACTCCCAGAATCGCGTTTGATGTGAAAGGGTTATTTTGGATTGTCAGGGAAAGCAAGTGTGATGTAAAATGGCCAAAATTGGGAAATTTCCAGACCTTCTTTTCGTGACGAGTGCAACCGCGCGTGATAGAGGCCACCGCTATAGCGGCCACCGCAATAGCGGTGGAAAGTACCGCTATAGCGGTGGTCAAAGGGCCGTCAACCTACTTAAGACCGCTATAGCAGCAGCCTACCACTATAGCGAGGCCGCTATAGAAGACCGGAGATCTCTATAGCAGGATCACAACAGCGGAGCGGGAACTGCTATAGCGGGCCGATGGGATTTTAATACAGAAATAATTCCCAAAACATTCAGTTTTTCACAATTTTGTTTTGGGAGAAGGGCTAGGCGATTCCAAGCGTTTTCTTTCTTTTTTCGTCAAAATTCTTCCCTAAGCTAAGGTTTTCGTTCCTTGACCTTTGTATTACGTTTCCTATGCGGTAGAATTGCTAGGAGGGAATTTGGGAAAGGTTGGCATAACCTAAGAATGGTGGAATTCGGGGAAGGAAGGGGATTTCAAGCATGTGTGTTCTTGGGTATGGATTAAAGTATATTTTTATGATCATAGGTTGTTTAATTCCCTATTTTATCTGTAAAAATGATAGAACTAGGAGAATTAATGGTGGGAAAGCCCGGTAAAAGGGTGGGATGATCATGGGTGGCCTGGGGTTTGGAGATTTGGTATAATCCGGGTAATGTGCAAGCCTTGTGTGTTAATTATATGTACTGTGTGTTGTTTTTAGACCAAGAACGAGAGAGGAATCCGGAATATGGGAAAGCTCGGGTCGAATAGAGCTTGGAATATTTCGAGGTAAGTGATGGCTTATGATTTTCTGTGAATGTGTATATTCATGTACTCATGTCTAAGTGATCGTATGCATTACATTGCTTAGGAAAGTTGTGTGGAATGTCTAGTCTAACGACCAGATCCGTCGTTACGGGTAGTTCCATCGTGCCAAGTTTTAGTGTTAGAAAACTTCGGGTTTGGGGGTTTGAAATTCTGGCTAGGCTAGCCTCAGCCAGTTTTGGAGCGAGGTAGAGTCTAGGGAAATTCGGGTAAAGATGGGTTAGGGTGTCTTGGATTGAGCTTGTTTTCCACGTATCCAAGATTTAAAGGAGTCCGGAGGACTTTTCAGAATTGCATTTGGGTAAGTAGAACTCCCGGAATCGCGTTTGACGTGAAGGGGATATTTCAGGACATCGGTGGAAACAGGTGTGTGTGAAATGGCCAAAACTAGCAGATTTTTGGACTTTCTGTCCGTGAAGAGCGCGGTCACGCATGATAGTGGCCACCGCTATAGCGGTAGAAATTATCGCTATAGCGGCAGTCAAAGGGCGGTCAACGTACTTAATACCGCTATAGCGGTGGGCTACTATTATAGCGGGACCGCTATAGTGGGCCGATGGGTTTTTAATGCAAAAATAGCTCCCAAAACATTCTGTTTTTCTCAAGTTCATTTTGGGAGAAGGGCTAGGCGATTCCAGGCATTTTTCTTCCTTTCTCCATCAAAATTCTTCCCTAAGGTAAAGTTTTCGTTCCCCAATCTTTGTATTACGTTTCCTATGCGGTAGAATTGCTAGGAGTGAATTTAGGAAAGGTTAGAATGACCTAGGGATGGTGGAATTCGGGGAAGGAAGGGGATTCCAAGCATGTGAGTTCTTGGGTATGGATTAAAGTACATTATTATAATCATAGGTTGTTTAATTCCCTGTTTTATCCATAAAAATGATAGAACTAGGAGAATTAACGGTGGAAAAGCCCGAGAAATAGGTGGGATGATCATGGGTGGCCTGAGGTTTGGAGATTTAGTATAATCCGGGTAATGTACAGGCCTTGTGTGTTAACTATATGTCCTGTGTGTTGTTTTTAGACCAAGAACGAGAGAGGAATCCAGAACACGAGAAAGCTCGGGTCGAATAGAGCTTGGAACATATCGAGGTAGGTGATGGCTTATGATTTTCTGTAAATGTGTATATTCATGTACTCATGTCTAAGTGATTGTATGCATTACATTGCTTAGGGAAATTGTGTGGAATGTCTAGGTTCCTTTTTACAGTCTGTGATTGAACGGTTTTACTTGTTGGTTTTACAAGTTGTGTGTGTTCATATATTGACTGTGTTTTGTTGATATTCGGTTGGCACGGGTACCACGCCTGGTACGGGTTTACTTTATTGCATCTTGTATTGTTTCATTGACTATTGTATTAAATTGGTTGATATTGGTTCCGTGAGTGGACCGGGTTGTTTTACTGAAGGTGATACTTGGTATTTGTTCCGTAAGTGGACCGGGTTGTCTAGTTAAAGGTGCTATTGTTGGTGGTCCTTGAGTGGTAAGGAACTTGTTTAACTGCTGTGTTGGTCTTGGTTTAGGCCGGGTTGAATCATTACTTTGGTATGTGTCTAAAGAGGATTCCAGGGTAAGTCCGGGATAGACTGAAGGTATAGTTAATAGCTCATGTTCGTGGTATAGAACTGTAAGAGATGGGTTTCATGCTGAGACAAGGTAGGTAGAGACTTGTAGTGTAGGGCCTGTATACTTGTTGCATGTTTTCCATATATTTATTTGTATATGTTGTACTGTTATATATATTGTTTACTTGGAAATTGGCTGATGATCCTACCAGTACACAGTGGTAGTGTACTGATACTGTACTTGTCTTTCTTTTAGTGAGTACAGGAAATCTACCAGCGACTTCGATGCGACCTCGCATCTAGCACCGACGATTTCTGACTTTCAAGGGTGAGCCGCTTGTTTCGAGCTACCTTGGGTTATCTTAGAGTTTCGGTCCATTTATTTCAGACTTAAAACTATTTCATTTTGTCTTTTGGGGTTGCATCCCCGTATTCTAGATATTTGGTATTGATGTTTGGTACAATGACTTTTAGTTCCTAGGAGGGATTTTTCGTAGGATAATAATTATGTTTAGTTATTGAATTATTTGATTGTTAGTTTACTTTTCGCTTGCTGGTTTTAGGTTGTTAGTCTAGGCAAGGGTTGAACTCTATTGGTTCGCTCATCTGGGGGTTGGGTGGGTGCCACTCAAGATGGGTTGGGTCGTGACAAAGATGGTATCAGAGCTTAGGTTCGTTGATCTCATCGTACCAAACAGGTCTAGCAGAGTCTTGCGGAACGGTGCGGAGAAATCCATACTTTTCTTCGAGAGGATACGGGGATTTAGGAAAAACTATCTTTTCCTTCTTTCCTTCATGCTATAACTTAATTCTAATTGGTATCTGGTGATACAAATTGGTATCTATCCTCGTTCCCTCTTCTGTCCGTAGATGGTTGCTACAAGGAATAACAGAGCAAGGCCAGCGGCCCCAGCAGCGGGCCCGTCAATTTATGGTAGATGTAAGGGAAGGGGCACGGGACGAGCTGGAGCCGCACCCGCTAGGGTTGGAGCTCGAGATGCTGTTGCACGTGAGGTAAACCCTTCCCCACCTCAAGATCATGTGGCTGAGGATGTAGAAGAAGTGGTTGTAGAGAATGGAGGGGCTCAGGAGGAGGTGGCACCGGTTGGGGGTGCAGGCCTTCCTACTATGACACCGGAAGCTTTTAAGCAGGCGTGGGATATTCTGAGTGGGTTGGTTGGTGCTGGATCCATACCCGCAGCTTATGTAAATTAGGCCTTGGATACTCAGCCAGCGGTTGCTACAACACCAAGGATGGACGCAGCTTCGGGCACAAATGATCTCCTCAGGCCCATGCTAGGCCCAGTGATTACAGGTAATGAGTATGAGATGTTTACTAAGTTCCTTAAGCTGAAACCTCCGATGTTTTAGGGTACAGACAAGGAGGATGCCTATGAGTTCATCCTGGATCTCCGGGATGATAGTGTGGAGTCTCCTCCTATTGAGTCAGTTCCCTTGGTTTCTGAATTTTTAGAGGTGTTTCCAGCGGACTTGCCTGGTATGCCTCCGGACAAAGACATAGATTTTTCTATTGATTTGGAGCCAGGCACTCATCCCATTTTCATTCCTCCATATCGTATGGCTCCGGTAGAGTTAAGGGAACTTAAGACTCAGCTGCAGGAACTCCTAGATAAGGGATTCATACGTACCAGTACTTTTCCTTGGGGTGCTCCGGTATTATTTGTAAAGAAAAAGGATCATAGTATGCGAATGTGCATAGACTACAGGAAGTTGAACAAGGTGACCATTCGGAATAAGTACCTTCTACCCCGTATAGATGATTTGTTTGACCAGCTTCAGGGTGCATCAATGTTCTCAAAAATCGACTTGAGGTCGGGGTACCATCAACTAAAGATTAGACCTGAGGACATTTCAAAGACTACTTTTGGGACTCGGTATGGGTATTATAAGTTTCTAGTAATGTCGTTTGGTTTGACAAATGCGCTGGCAACATTCATGATTTTGATGAATGGGGTGTTTAAGTCCTACTTGGATTCTTTCATTATCGCGTTCATCAATGACATCTTGATCTACTCTAAGATTAGGGAGGAGCATGGTAATCATCTTCGTATTGTGCTGGATATCTTTAGGCACCAAAAGTTTTATGCAAAATTCACTAAGTGCGAGTTTTTGTTTACTTCTGTGGCATTCTTGGGGAATGTAGTGTCAGAAAAGGGGGTGATGGTGGATCCCCATAAAATTGAGGCAGTCAAAAGTTGGGTTCGGCCTAGCTCTGTGATCGAGTTGAGGAGTTTTGTTGGGCTCGCGGGGTACTACCGGAGGTTTGTTAAGAATTTTGTTTCTATTGCTACTCACCTGACCAGGCTGACACAGAAGGAAGTACCATTCGTGGTCCTACAAGTGCGAGGAGAGCTTCCAAAAGCTCAAGACACTTTTGACCACAGCCCCTATTTTGTCCTTGCCGGTTGAAGTTAAAGACTTTGTTATTTTCTCTGATGCTTCACATTCTGGTTTTGGTGTTGTGTTGATGCAGGATAGGAATGTGATAGCCTATGCATCCAGTAAATTGAAGGTGCATGAGAGGAATTACCCGACTCACGATTTAGATTTGGCAGCGGTGGTTTTTGCATTGAAAATCTAGAGACACTACCTTTATGGTGTCAAGTGTGAGGTATTCATAGATCATCGCAGTCTGCAACACGTTTTAACTCAGAAGGATTTGAATCTGAGGCAGAGGAGGTGGATGGAGTTATTGAAGGATTATGATGTGACAACTCAGTACCATCTGGGTAAGGCTAATGTGGTGGCAGACGCATTAAGGTGGATAACTATTAGCATAGGTAGCTTGGCTTGTTTGGGGGTGTCTAAACGACCATTGGCTAAGGAGATTCGGGCTTTGGAGGCCAAGTTCATGCACTTGGGTGTTTTAGATCAAGGTGAGTTGTTGGCCAGCATTGAGGTCAAGGCCACCTTCATAGAGGAAATAAAGGCAAAACAGTTTTAGGATCCGAAACTGGGTAAGTTGCGAGGTAAGGTAATATCCGAGGAGTCCAGAGACGTCATGTTAGACTCTAGTGGAAAGTTGCATTTCAGGGAGAGGATTTGTGTTCCTCGGGTGGATGATATGATACAGAAAATCTTGGCAGAAGCTCATGGTTCGTGGTACTCAATTCATCCGGGTGTGACCAAATTGTACAGGAACTTGAGGTAGCATTACTGGTGTCCCGGGATGAAAAGGGACATAGTGGACTTTGTGTCCAAATGTCAGAACTACTAGAAGGTAAAGTATGAACATCAGAGACCTGCAGGACTACTTCAGAGAATGCCAATTCCAGAGTAGAAGTGGGAAATAATAGCCATGGACTTCGTGGTGGGTCTTCCCAAGATATTGGGGAAGTATGACTCAATTTGGGTCATTATTGACAGGCTGACTAAGTCCGCTCATTTCATTCCGGTCAGGGTAGATTTTAATTCGCAGCAATTGGCTAAGATCTACGTGAAGGAGATTGTGAGGCTGCATGGGGTACCATTGTCCATCATTTCAGACAGGGGTACACAGTTTACTTCTAAGTTCTGGGGCAAGTTACACGAAGAGTTGGGTACACAACTCACCTTTAGCACAGCCTTCCACCCTCAGACTGATGGTCAGTCAGAAAGGACGATCCAGGTATTGGAGGACATGTTTAGAGCATGTGTGATGGACTTCGAGGGTCATTGGGACCAGTTTCTACCGTTGTGCAAATTCTAGTACAACAATAGCTACCACTCCAATATCGATATGGCACCATTTGAGGCCCTGTATGGGAGGAACTACAGATCACCGGTTGGGTGGTTTGAGGAAGGCGATGTGAAGCCTCTGGGCATAGACTTAGTGAAGGAAGCGTAGGAAAAGGTAAGGGGCATACAGACCAAGTTGATGGCTGCTCAAAGCAGGCAGAAGGAGTATGCATATCGCAAGGTTCAGGACATGGACTTTCAGGTTGGTGAGAAGGTATTGTTAAAGGTATCACCAATGAAAGTGGTTAGGCAGTTTGGTAAGAAGGGCAAGCTTAGCCATCGGTTCATCGGTCCATTTGAAGTTCTTGAAATTGTGGGGCCAGTGGCTTACAAGTTAGCACTACCACCTAGTTTGTCGGGTGTCTATCTGATATTCCATGTATCCATGCTTAAATGATACCATGGGGATGGGGATTATATCATCAAGTGGGATGAGATATTTTTCGATAAGGACCTTCGTTATGAAGAGGAACCAATTTTGATTCTTGCTTGAGATGTTCGGAGGTTGAGGACAAAGGTGATTGATATAGTGAAGGTTCAGTGGAAGTATCGTCCGGTTGAGGAAGCCACTTGGGAAACCGAGAAGGACATGTGGGACAAGTACCCCTGATTGTTTGAGGATTCAGGTACTACACTTCCTTCCTTTTATTTTTGTAATTTTGGGTTTGATCATTCGGGGATGAACAATGGGTAAATTGGTATCTGTTGTAACGATCGGGTCTATCGTTATGGATAGTCCAATCGTGCCAGGTTTTAGAGTTAGAAAACTCTGGATTTGGGGGCTTAAAATTCTAGGCTAGGCTAGCCTCGGCTGGTTTTGGAGCGAGGTAGAGTCTAGGGAAATCCGGGTAAGGATTGGTCTTTGTGTTTTGCTTTGAGCTAGTTTTCCACGTAGCCAATACATAAAGGAGTCCGGGGGACTTTTCAGAATCGCATTTGGGTAGGTAGAACTACAGGAATCGCGTTTGACGTGAAGGGATTATTTTGGATTGTCGGGGAAAGAAAGTGTGTTGTAAAATGGCCAAAACTGGGAAATTTCCGGACCTTCTGTCCGTGACGAGCACAATCGCGCGCGATAGAGGCCACTGCTATAGCGGTGGAAATTATCGATATAGCGGCGGTCAAAGGGTAGTCAACCTACTTAAGACCGTTATAGCGACAGCCTACCGCTTAGCGGAGCGGGGACCACTATAGCGGGCCGATGGGATTTTAATGCAGAAACAGTTCCCAAAACATTTAGTTTTTTGCAATTTCATTTTGGGAGAACGGCTAGGCGATTCCAGACGTTTCTTCCTTTTTCCGTCGAAATTCTTCCCTAAGGTAAGGTTTTCTTTCCCCAACCTTTGTATTACATTTTCTATGCGGTAGAATTGCTAGTAGGGAATTTGGGGAAGGTTGGCATAACCTTGGAATGGTAGAATTCGGGGAAGGAAGGAGATTTCAAGCATGTGTGTTCTTGGGTATGGATTAAAGTACATTATTATGATCATAGGTTGTTTAATTTTCTGTTTTATCCGTAAAAATGATAGAACTAGAAGAATTAACGATGTGAAATCCCGGGAAAAGGGTGGGATGATCATGGGTGGCCTGGGGTTTGGGGATTTAGTATAATTCGGGTAATGTGCAGGCCTTGTATGTTAATTATATGTACTAAGTGTTGTTTTTAGACCAAGAACGAGAGAGGAATTCGAAACACGAGAAAACTCAGGTCGAATAGAGCTTGGAACATTTCGAGGTAGGTGATGGCTTATGATTTTCTGTGAATGTATATGTTCATGTACTCATGTCTAAGTGATTTTATGCATTACATTGCTTAGGAAAGTTGTGTGGAATGTCTAGGTTCCTATTTACAGTCTGTGATTGAACGGTGTTTACTTGTTGGTTTTACAAGTTGTGTGTGTTCATATATTGACTGTGGTTTGTTAACATTCGGTTGGCTTGGGTATTACACCTGTTACAAGTATAATAAATGGTTGGCACGGGTACCACGCCTGGTACGGGTATAACACTTGGTTGGCATGGGTACCACGCCTGGTACGGGTTTACTTTATTGCATCTTGCATTAGTTCATTGATTATTGTATTGCATTGGCTGATATTGATTTTGTGTATGGACCGGGTTATTTTACTGAATGTGATACTTGATATTGGTTTCGTGAGTGGACCGGGTTATCTTTTAAAAGGTGCTATTATTTGTATAATTGTTGTGTTGGTCTTGATTTTGGCCGGATGGAATCATTATTTTTGGTATGTGTCTAGAGGGGATTCCAGGATGAGTCCGGGCTAGACGGAAAAGTATAGTTAATGGCTCATGTTCGTGGTATAGAACTGTAAGAGATGAATTTCATGTTGGGAACAGGTAGGTAGAGACTTGTAGTCTAGGACCTGTATACTTGTTACATATTTTCCATATTTTTACTTGCATATGTTGTACTGTTATATATGTTGTTTACTTGAAAACTGGATGGATGATGATCCTACCAGTACACAGTAATGATGTACTGATACTGCACTTGCTTGTCTTTTGTGAGTACAGAAAATCTACCAGCGACTGAGACGCGACCTCGCATTTAGCACCGGCGATTCTGACTTTCAAGGGTGAGCTGCTTGTTTCGAGCTACCTTGGGTTGTTCTTAGAGTTTAAGTTCATTGTTTCGGACCTAAAACTATTTCATTTTTATCTTTTAGGGTTGCATCCTTGTATTCAGATATTTAGTATTATATTTGGTACGATGACTTTCAGTTCCGAGGAGAGATTTTTCGCAGGATAATGATTACGATTAGTTTTTGATTTGTTTTGATTGCTAGTTTACTTTTTGCTTGCTGGTTTTAGGCTGTTAGTCTAGGCAAGGGTTGAACTCTATTGGTTCGCTCATCCGGGAGTTGGGTGGGTGCCACTCACGACGGGTTGGATCGTGACACTTATTTAAATGATAGTGTATGTATGTTTGAGTATTTTATTAAGAGACTCAAACATGACTTAGTGATACCATTACAGTATATATATACTGTGATGTTATTAAGCAAGAAAAAATAGTCAATCAGTAAAAAGATTGTTCAATTACTGCTTGATACTTTTAGAGTATATATATACTATGATGGTATCAAGGAAGAAAAAAATATTGTATTAAAAAATAATGCATCATTATATTTTGATACCATCGGAGTATATATATACTCTGGTGGTATCAAAAAGGATAAAAGCATTCATTCGAAGACATGGTTATTAAATATTTTTTATCTTATTTAAATGATAGTGTATGTATGTTTAAGTTTTTTATTAAGAGACTCAAACATGACTCAGGGATACCACCACAGTATATATATACTATGATGTTATCAAGCAGGAAAAAGCAATCATTCAGCAAAATAATTACTCAATTATTATTTGATACTTTTAAAGTGTATATATACTCTGATGATATCACGGAGGAAAAAAATACTGCAGTAAAAAATAATGCTTAATTATATTTTGATACCATCAGAGTATAGATATACTTTGGTGGTATCAAGAAGGATAAAAGCATTATTCAATTAAGACATTCCTATTAAATGTTTGTTATCTTATTTAAATAATAATGTATGTATGTTTGAGTTTTTTATTAAAAGATTCAAATATGACTCAGCGATACCACCATAATTTATATATATTGTGATGTCACCAAGCAGAAAAAAGCAGTCAATCAATAAAAAGACTGCTCAATTATTGTTTGATACTTTCAGAGTATATATATGTTCTGATAGTATCAAGTAGGAAAAAAATACTACAGTAAAAAATAATGCTCAATTATATCTTGATACTATCAGAGTATATATATACTCTGGTGGTATCAGAAAGGATAAAAGTATTCATTCAATGGAGACATTGCTATTGTATATTTGTTATCTTATTTAAATGGCAGTGTATGTATATTTGAATTTTTTATTAAGAGACTCAAACATAACTCAGTGATACCACCACAGTATATATATATTGTGATGTTATCAAGCAGAAAAAAGCAGTGAATCAGTAAAAAAATTGCTCAATTACTGCTTGATATTTTTTCAGAGTATATATATAGTCTGATGATATTAAGGAGAAAAAAAGTATTACAATGAAAAATAATGCTCAATTATATCTTGATACCATCAGAGTATATATATACTTTGTTGATATCAAGAAGGATAAAAGCATTCATCTAATGAAGACATTGTTATTAAATATTTGTTATCTTATTTAAATAACAGTGTATATATATTTAAGTTTTTTATTAAGTGACTCAGTGATACCACTACAGTATATATATATTGTGATGTTATCAAGCAAGAAAAAGCAGTCAATCAGTAAAAAGATTGCTTAATTATTGCTTAATACTTTTAGAGTATAGATATACTCTGATGGTATCAAAGAAAAAAAAAATACTAAACAATGCTCAATTATATCTTGATACCATCAGAGTATATATATACTCTGGTGGTATCAAGAAAAACAAAACAGTCATTCATTAAAAAATATAATTTTTAATTTAAATTCATTTAATGCTAACACACAAATATTTTAAACTTAAAAAATATTAAACAACATAAGCAAAATATATATCATTTAAAACAAAATATATAAACACCTACCTATAGAATTCACTAATACTTTTTGGTTTCAATACTCAAAAAAAAATCTTACAATTCACAGCATTTGTACACAATTATTTTGTACAAATTCAAAATAAAAGGCAACACAAAATAATGAGTTTAGATCTTGCATTTTTTTTCACGGATTTGTTTCTCTCACGTCTATAAATTTCAGAATCATTGTATTCACCATTCAGTTATTTTTGTCGATTATAATGCCACAATAATATATCATATCTTGATCACAAAGAATTCACATCAAAATCATCAATAGAAATTTGAAGATTCTCAATGTAATAATCAACAAAGCATGCAACAAAAATACTATAATTACTGTACAAAATAAAAAATAATTCAGTTAATAAAAAAAATAAAAATAATGATCAGACTACATAATTAAGAAATAGAAATATACATATTTTTTTGTGTTGACAGATTTTCAACCAATAAAACATCAAATGGGTCACCTAACTGATGACCCTTGTGAAGACCATCCACCAATTTAATGTCATCCCTTTTCTTATAGAAATTAATTTTGATCAAGAACAATGACAATAACACAATAAAGAATTCTACAGAATGTTATACATCTTTTTTATTTTATAGACTGCGTAGAGAATCATATACATAGAAACACCTATTAAGGAATGATAAAACACTCAAAATTCAGTGTCACTTGCTATTTTCGAGGTGAATAGAAAAAAGCATATGATCAATCTCACTCCAGTCAATATTGTAAAAGAGTCGATACCCATACACATGTTCAATGATCTCACTTGCCTTGGCAATCAAATTAAATTCATTTTCTTTATATTTAAATTTTTTATATAATTTGAAAATACAATTATTAAAGAAGTTATCAATTATTACTATTCTAGTTGACTTTTTTTATAATTTGCCTTCTTCCTCAAGTAGTAGGAAATCACATTAAGGTGCTACATAAAAAATAACCAAGAAAAAATTATATAAATTATCAAAAAGAAACATGACAACAAATAACACACTGCTAAATTACTATGTGATACCATCAAAGTATATAATACTGTGATAGTAGAAAAAAGGTAAAAAGAGTACTCTATTACAAAAATTATTAAATTACTTTGTGATACCATCACAACATATATATATATATATATATATATATATATATATATATATATATATATATCAAGAAGAATAAAATAGTGCTACAATAGAGAAAGTGTTAAATTACTGTGTGATACCATCACCGTATATATATACTCTAATGGTATCACGGAAGAACAAGCACTGATTCAGTGAAAAGCACTGATCAGTTATTTTTTGATACCGTTAGAGTATATTATACTATCGTGATATCAAGTGACGAACAAAGCAATCTTTTGAAGTAACTAGTTGATATCATAATAAAATACTTTTAAAAATCAGTAAATAGTAAGACAAAAATTATAAAATAGACATTAAAAAATACATACAGAATAAGATATTGCTTTATCAGGATAGTTTAACGTGTAAAATCACGTCTTTATTGACACAGAATAAACTTTAAATTCATACGGCGTATCTAAGTAGTCATCATCATTAGAATAAATAGCCACACTTCGCCTACACAATACAGCATACAATATATCTTTATCAATCAATGTAAATTAAGAAATAAAGAAAAAGTAAATAAAAAAATACATATATTTGGGTAATCATATCTTGATCAACAAAGGATGAGAACTCCACCATAAGATTATACTCTACAAAAATAGTAATACTTGGCATTAACGAAGACCTGTCTTTAACCCGCTTAACAGATACTACACCAAGCTCACTAAGATCAGAGCCAACAATAAAAGGAGACTGTTGTACCTTACTAGACTTTCTACTCCTTTGCCTCCAATAAACTTCAGGTATTTTAAAATCATCATCTATCTAAACTACTGATGTGTCTTCAGGAATAAAACACCCAGGTAGGTTAGATTCAGACTCACTAACCCCATCATTTTTTACAGCTATATCAATTACAAATTTTCCATTATCATCTGTCGAACCAACAGGGGCCTTTAATGCCATCACACTGGTCTGAGGTTCACAAACAACATCTGCCGTAGGTAAATTAACATCAACGCCTTAAATAAATATATTATCTGTAGACTCATTATCACTAACTACACCATTCCTAACGCTATCATTCACTAAATCTGTTACGTCTGTTCCATCATTTTCAACATTTTGTGTAGAAGAACCATGCCTAAAAGTGTCAATTCCCTCCGCAATAATATTTTTTGTTTGATCATCAACTTTTAGTACAGGTGCATTATGCCTAACATTTTTGTCTGGCTCAACAGCAATGGCGGTTACTTGAAGTTCACCACCACCATCCCCAATAACTTGATCATTTTGACATTTTTTAACATCAGTATTTAGATGAACAGCAATTTGAGTTATCGCTGCTATATCTGACTCACTTAAATTCAAAGAAAAATTAGCATCCAATAAAGAGTCATAATTCAACTTCACATTAGTCACAGATTCTTTTGCACCTTCTTCTTTTCTCTTATAATAATTTTGTGTGATAGCAGTAATAACAGACTCACACATAGAAATAACACAAACTCAAACTGAGAGCTGCTATCATTAGCATTAATATTCTTACTATTCTCACAAACAGACTTACCTTTAGCAGTTTTCTCACCACCCACGTCAACTTCACAAATAATAGGCATACTATCTGAAATATTTTCATTATCATCTTTGCCCAAATTTGTATGAACTTTCTCAAAGTATGCAGACTCATTCTTATGTTTCGCCTGAAATAGTTTCAAAAATTTATATACTTTCATGAGATACACATATACTTAAAGCATATCATATAGCATGAAAAATATCAATGTTTATGATACCAACAAGGTATACATATACTCATAGGCTATCATATAGGTGGATGTGTCAGTCCTCTATGATACCCAAAAAGTATACATATACTCAAAGGGTATCATAGAGGATAAAGGTGTCAGTCCTCAATGATATTCAAAAGGTATATATATATATATATATATATTTAGAGGGTATCATATAGAATGAAGGTGTCAGTCTTCTATAATACCAAAAAAAATATACAATTATCATAGTCAAACTTCAGTACGTAACATAAAATAATATGATTAGTAAGAAATTACCTCAATTTTAATTCTAAAATCAATAAAGACTTGAAGAATCTCGTCAAGTTTCAAATTAACATACTTTCGAAAATCACTGAGCTCATTCTTCAAGTCAGCATTGCTAGAGGCATCAGCATTATCACTACTCTGTCCAACATTTATTTTTGCATTTGTGAGCGAAAAAAATCATTACTAAAGTGTTGAGATTGTATACCCGCAGGATAATTTTCAAACACAATATGAGTTTCATATGAGTGTAATATGAGTTTCTCATTATCACTTGAAAAAATATTTCTCAACTGCAAACACAATAAATAAGCTATGAAAAAAAATTCTAATAAGATGTAAAAAAGAATAAAATAAAAGATACATGATTAGCATGCAAGCTGAATATCCTCAAGCAAATAGTTTCATGGCTTAATTATTTATCTATGGTGCAATTCGACATATGAAGCACTTCAGAACCAGTACGAACATCAAATCGATCGTTGAACACCTCACAATATTCATAAAATTAAATTTGTAATGCCAACGGAAAGCCACCATGCCTATAGTATCCATGATTTTTTTTATACTTATCAACAAAAGTATTATATGTCAACTGAAATACATCAACTCCCCATGCATAAGAGTTAAAATCTCCACTCTCAACAAGATCAAAGTATGAAATATCAAGCACTTTACTCTTCACCAAACAAAGCGGGAACATATTTACAAAATAAAGCAATGTCATTTTCACAACATCATCGTCCTTTTAATGTCGCATTCTTAAAATAATGTTTCATTTCAGCCCATGTCACACTGGTAGAACCTTTGAAATACCTTTTCAGCAATCGATTATTCCCCGATAACAGTTTGATAGTCGTATTACCCTTACATTTTAACCCTGTGACAAGGGCAAACTCACCCAATTCAAAAATGAAGATGCGCATCATTTACCAAAAAATGCATCACATCCTCCTCTTCAAAATGCATCACATCCTCCTCTTCAAAATGCATTTGCCTCATCAATAAATTATGTAAACCGCGCCCTTGCACTATAATTGACGGCACATCTACATATTTATCAAAGTAAATTTGTCTAAATAATTTAAGTTGTGCATCCGATAAAATATCATGCAAATCAACAACTATATCACAATTTGTGGAGCAGTCAATCTTCGGCTTGTAATCAATATTCATTTTGATATAAAATTCACCTACCTGCACACACAATAAAAGTACACAATCAAATCAATAAAACTAAAAATTAAGAAAAAAATTGCTCACTTATTGCATGATACCATTACAGTATATATATACTATCACAGTATCATGCATAAACTAGTCATACTTTTAAATGATCATCACTAATTGAAACACAAACTTACATTCACAATATGTTCATCACCAAAATAGCCTTCAGGGATTAGATGGACAGTTTGAGTTCCACTATGACGAGGGGGGTCAATTTTTGTGCATGATTTGGTGTATCAGCAGTAATCTTCCTTTTCTTAGTATCAATTTCATCATTTACACATTTATTGTCCTTTATTTCACACACTTTTCGTTTGCCTTTACGATCACCTTTATCAGAGACTACCTCGACATCAGACACATTTTCAATATCTGGCACATTTTCAATTTCGGCCTCAATATTTACCCCATCTTTGGGATTCAAACTACCAACATCAACAGACTGGAATTATCCTCAATCAACTTAAAACTCGGAGGATCCCACATATCTGAAGCAATAGATTCTTCTTCACCCACATTGTCATCCAACAAAGAATTAGTGAAAGGAGCATGACCTTACCAACGATTCTCTGCACAATGCTTACGACCCATAGAACAAAATCAATAAATGGATAGCTTATTGTTGCATAAAATTCAAAAAAAAACTTTGATATTTGTAATATTAACAATATATATGCAATAAAAATTTAAAAATAAGTAAGAAAGGATGAAGAATGCATATACCCGCTAATGGAGGTTACTAGATTCAGGAAAAAAGTGTTCTAGCGATTTTTTATTTTTTTTTCAAGTTCAAATTCGCCGTTAATAGAGAAACGGTAACATGGATAGAAGAAATAGGTGTGTGGTCACGTGAATAGAACAAGAGGGGTAGTCGGGTAAAATATTTGAGCCGTCGATCCAATTAGGGTAAATATTATTAGGTTGGGTCCAATTTGGGTAAATACTTTCTCTAGTAGGTCCAATTGTGTAGTTTTTCCTAAATAAAAAGGCAATCGCCTTAGGCCTCCAAATTTGAGGGGCCTCATATTTTTAGCAATAATATATATATATTGTTTTTATAAGAAAAATATTGAATATTTTTGTAAAAAAAATAAACTTTATATATATATATATATATATATATATATATATATATATATATAAAAAAAAATTATTTAGAAGAAGTTTGATATATCTAGAGTAGTATGCCTCAAGAAAAATTAAATGTATTGGTTATATTATTAATTGAAAAAAATTATTAAAAAAATCTATTATAAAAAAATAATTAACAACTTTGCATCTCAAGAAATTTAAAAGATAGACTTTACAAAAAAAAAAAAAAAAAATATATATATATATATATATATATATATATATATATATTAATTTTTCTTTAGAATTTAAGGCCTCCGTTTGATTTTGACCTTAGGCCACTGATATAAAAGTTAGAAGCCGTTTGTAGTTTTGAAGATTACAAGCACAAAAGTTAGAAAATCAGGTTTTGGAGATTACGAGCACTCGAAAACAAGAAACTTAGTATGGACCGCCACTTTAATTGGCCAAAATACCAAAGGCTTAGTTAAGATCGTCATTCATTTGAAGTAGTGCAAATGCCTCAGCACAAACAGGTTATAAATAATTAAGCAAATTTATAGTATATCAGCGAAATTTCCAGTTTAGTGTTTTTACTTTAGCACAACATCTTTGACATGGCTTCCTTTGTTTCAACATCCGCAGCTCCTTCAGCCACACTTATGTGCAGTTCTACTAAAACCCAATGCCACATTAGGCAAATAAAAAATGTAGTAATTAGTTTTCTTTTCTCACTTTTCATCCATTTTTAAACGAGGTGTGCATAATACTTTTTAAATCTTGTGATTTTAAATATGAGATATCATATATATATGACTGTTTGAATTAAAAGCATACTAATTACTAAATATAGAAATGTAACACTCTTTTTGAAATAAAGAAAGTGAGGCACATAATTTGAAATAGAGAGAGTATTGGTTTTATACTTTTACTTTATCCTAAGAGTTGCCAGTTCTTTTATTAATTATTTCTTTTTTAACCTTGCAGTTTGGTTCAAAGTTATGTGGGCTTAGACTTGTGCCAAATATTCAAATTTCCAGAGCAGCAAGAAAAACACCAGAATTGTCCCATGGCTTCAAGAATCAAATCTCATGCTCAATTGTAAGACATTTGAATTTAATTTCCTACTAAGCAAATTACTTAAACACTTAAAAAGAAATTGTTATTTTGTGCAGGCTCAACCTGAAACATTGGAAGTTGTCCAAAGCACAATTGCCAAGCAGTTATCAATAGATGAGAGCACAGTGACACCTCAGACTAAGTTTGCTGATTTGGGTGCTGATTCCCTTGACACTGTATGTTCGACAAGTATAGTATAATACTATGTTTTTACTTAGATAGAGTTGCATACTATGAATCATGGATGGTGTAAAATAATCAGGTTGGCCATTCATAAAAAGGTTAGATGAATAATTAACTTGAAAATAAAGCAGGTTACATGTTACAATGTCTTATTGAATAGGTGGAAATAATGATGGCTTTAGAAGAGAAGTTTGAAGTGTCAATTGGAGAAGAGGGAGCTCAGAACATTGCCACTGTCCAAGATGCTGCTGATCTCATCGAGAAAGTGAAGGCAGCTGAAAATTGATATGTTTCACTCCAATTTGATACAAGACATATATACATGCATGGCCAAAAGTCATTTCCTAGTTGTAATTTTCTGCGTTGCTTCCCTGACCAATCCTTAAAGTGGGAGTTAATTAATTTAATTATGTCCACCCTTTTAAGTTTTGACTTTTGATTCATCATTTATCAATAACAAGCAAATAAAGGTGACTCTTTTGCTAATATATTCAGTTATAGATGAGTCTTGATCTAATAGAATGTCTTTTTCGTTTTGAGGGTTTCATCATAAATTGACAAGTTTTACAATGGCTGCAGCTATATAGCCTGCAACTCTTCTCCCTTATCTAAATTTGAGACCGAAGCTCACCTTATTTAGCATTAAGACGTAATTATTGTTATGGGGGGAGGGGGAAGGACTCGCATGGACTTTTTAATCAAAATTTGTCCAAATTAATATGAACAGAATGCAACACACCTCCACCTCTAACTAGAAGCTAGGTATTCAAACAGAAACTAATGATGATCTAAACACATAATTCGAGCAAACTGGAAAGTTGGGTCATTTTCTTTTAGTCCCTACTCTCACTTTGGTAGCAACCAGCAGAATGGTGTTAATATTTACTACTACTAGAGATCTGTTTATGAAAATAGAAATTTCTTATGTAGTCTTCAGATTATGACACCAATTTTTTGGGTTACCCCAACTAAGATGCAATTTACGTACAACGATCCCAGGAACGCATGCAATCCCACCCGAATAGTGGAGGAAAGACCATCAACGGCACCAATGTGGATCTAATAATGTTCTGGACCACCAAACCAACATATTAAAATACAATACTAGTCGATTTTCTAACGACTCCTTTTTTGCTTATGCTCAAGTCCATACGGGGTGAAAATACAAAATATATAAAAAAAAAGGTGAAAATACAAAATTCAAAGAGGGAGAGAAAGAGAGATAAGATACAAAATACAAAAAGGAAGAAAGAGAAATAGAGGTGAAAATCCAAAATACAAAGAGAAAAAGAGAGATGAAAATATAAAATACAAAGAGGGAACAAGAGAGAGAAACAGGGAGAGAGGCGAGCGAGATTAGGAGAAAGGTGGAAAAAAAATTCTTAGCATCTCAAATAATAATTACGGATTGTAAATACCAAACTATAATTATAGATGCCCAAACTATAATCATTTTATGTAAGTTGCCCATAATTAAATTCATTTTAACTTGAACAAAGGACGAGACAATAGCTTAACAAAAAGTACTATGAATTTATGGAATGAAGGATTGACTCTAACACAACGTCTAAAAGAATGCTTTTATCTTTTCAGAATGTCGAAAATAATTGGAAGAATAAGAATCTATCAAATAAAGAAAATATCGAGAACTTATAAAAGAAGAAAGAAAAAAAGATTTTATTTTTTATCGAACCTAATGGAGAAAGAAAATATTCAATTGAATATATAAGTACCAGGGTATGAAACTGAAAAACAAATTGTGTTTATATGACTTAACTTGGAAAAAGATTGATGGGACAATCAAATATAACAAAAGAAAATTGATGAAACAAATATAACAAAAATTATCTGCAGTAATGGAAGACTTGGATGAAGTATACTCCTGTCTAGGAGTGTTCTGATCCAAAAATCGAACCAAATCGATTAAGCAAATTGATTTTTATTTGATTTGATTTAATTTTACATTTTTAAAAATCGATAACATTTGATTTGATTTTGATTGTGTTAAAAGAACACAAGAAATAACCGAACCGACAAATTAAATACATATTTTTTATAATTATATATACATAATTTATTATTTTTTATGAATAATTTTAATTATCTTATGTGTTTTTATAAAAATTTATTTATAATTGAAATATCTTGTATTAGAGTAAGCCATTTTATTTTTTTTATGTGGTAATCTCACAATGTATTTTTTTCTTTTTGAAAGAATTGTTGTCTTTTTTTTTAGTTTGAATTAATCGTTTCTTTTAGTTCTGTGTATGGTTAATAACCGAACAACCAAACCGATAAATGTATATTATATTTGGTTTGGTTTTAATAATTTAAAAATCAATTATATTGATAGGGTTTTGATTTTGATGAATAACCGACGACTCGTGAACACCCCTACTCCCGTCCAATCAAATATAACAAAAGAAAATTGATGAAACAAATACAACCAAAATTATCTGCAGTAATGGAAGACTTGGATGAAGTATACTCCTGTCTTCCTTCTTCACCAGCGAAATTGAGAGCAGACGAAAATGAAATGTCCATTAACAAAAAGACAAGGAGAATCGACCAGTACATAAGTGTAGTTACAACAGCCAATTACGCGGAAGATAATAGTGTCAACGTGCTTAAGTTTAGAAACAAGAGCACACATAGAGGTATCCCGGAAAACAACCTGAAAGTCTTTCTGCATTCGGAATGTCTGAGCTGCATCTGGCGTCAGCTCCAGCACCGGAATCAGGGCCCTTAATAGAGCAACCATTGTCAGATATAAGAGTAAAGCTTATATGAAGAAAACAGAGATGTAACACCACTTACAAGAGGTAGGGAAGGAGGATTTGTAATTCGAGTCCAATCAAAAACATAGTCAAATTGATAGCCTGCAAAGGAAAGGAGAATTGTAACAGATGTTATACAGACAAAGCTAAAAAGCATCTTCAAAGCTTATTAAGACCTTCATGGATGAAGAGGTCACGGAATATTCCCTTCAGATAAGCATAATCTGGTTCATCCATAAACCCGAGAGAACGACAATGATTGAAATATGATGCAAATTCAGTAGGATAACGCCCACATAAGTCCTGCAGAAACACAGATCAGCAGTTAAGTTCCATAGTAAAAAGGAGTCCCAATCACCATATTTGCGAATAAATTACCTCAATAGATGTTGAAACCTTCATTACTCCAATTTTCTCAATCAAATGCTTCTTATTTCTTGCTTTCATATCTTCCCAAGGAAGACTGCAATAAACAGATTTCAAACAACATGCAGACAAAGGCAAAAACAAGAGGACAGGTTGCAGCAAAAATCACCTTCCTCGAAGGAAGTGCATAAGAACATATCCAAGAGATTCCAAATCATCCCTCCTGCTTTGTTCTATAATTACCAAAATAATACAGCAAGTCAAAGGACAGTTCATCTGTCAGAAGAGTGAAAACCAAGTCTACAGAATAAGAACACTTACCGATACCATGATGAGTGTTTATGCTAGCATATCTCGGACAGCCTGCAAAGTCTTTGTTCTCTCTGCAGGGCCAAATACCATGTAAACTGACATAATAAGATTCACAAATGCAGATACATTAATGCATGGGCTTAAAAAATATATAACATACCAGGACACGTTGAATTAAGAAGAGCGCATCCCTATGCTGTTCCTAAAATTCTAAGTTGGAAACATACACACACACACACCACAATGTTTTCTTTAGGGAACAGAAGGGGAAGGAGGGGTGGTGGTAGAGTATTCTTCAAAAGTTAAGTACAATCATTAGTCTCCTCGGGGGAGTGATAAGAGTATCTTTCAAAAGTTAAGTACAATCATTCGTCTCCTCGGGGGAGTGGTAAGAATATTTTTCAAAAGTTAAGTAGAATCATTAGTCACCTCTTGTTTCCTTTTTTTCCAAATCCTTCCACCCAAACATAATGCAAGTGTTTTTGGTAGGAACACATGCATTCATTAAAAGCACATCATATATTTGGCATTATAGCATCGTTATAGACAAGTCGGAATATCCCACCATCATATCAAAATCTAAAACCAACCTAGCTGTAACTTTTTACGTTGCCCAACAGGACTACATCATTTTTTTAAGGGAAGGTAAGTATTATTAATGTCAAAAGCAGCAATGGGGAAATGCTGTGATTACATCATGATCTGAAGTTGGCAAAAAATAAGAAACCCCCGGTTGTTTATACAAAAGGAAACAAGACTATCTGCAGTGGTTATTTAAAATTTTAATAAATGCTTACTTTTTTTTTTCCTAAGAAATTTAAGTATTTGATTGCACGAAAGGAAATTTTAATAACATTCTTCATTTTGGTCATGATTTCATTTTCAGGATAAGAATATTGTTTCGTGATGTCCTCATTGAAAGGGACTTTAACATTAGTTCGTTTCCAATGCTAACGCCAATTCAAAGCTTTTAAAAACAAGGGGAAAAAACAAAAGGGGTAAGTGAGAATTCACCACATCATCCCTCCGGATGAGCATTTTCAAGATTTTAAAGTGGCAAGAAATAAAGGCACTTCATATCCTACCAAATGAGCGACTCGTAATCAACTTACCTGAAAGGAATGTGTTGGTGACTTGAAGTGTCTCTGTATCTCTTGGCTAGACCAAAGTCAATAATGTAGGCCTGTAATTTAAGCCAAAACAAAATATTAAAGGAACAATAAATCTTGCAGAATCATGGGAACAAAATTAAGGACGCAGTGATAAGAATATGGTACCTGATTTGCACGGCTTCCCATACCCATAAAAAAATTCTCTGGCTTGAAATTTCGGAGCAAAAATGACTTGGAATGAACAAATTCAACACAATTTATCTGCAAGAAATACCAGAATAACCATATAAACAACACATTTTAAGAAGGTACAAACATGAAGCATTAAATTAAAACTAACCATTTGATCTGCAAGCATCAAAACTGTCTTCAGGGAAAGCTTCCTACTTAAAAAATTAAATGTAATTTCAAGATTGGGTCCAAGCAAATCCATGACCAGAACATTGTAATATTCCAACATGCCAAAACACCTCGCATTTGGAATTCCAACTACAAGAGAAGTATTACAATTATAATGCTAACCAAAAGAAACTAGACAACTGAGAATGGAGACCAGGAATAGAAACAGGATAAGCCATTACTTCCTCCCTTAAGAACTCCATACAACTTTGACTCAAATAACAATAGAGGATGCTTTGCCTTGACATTTTCCTGCAAAATGTTTAACATCTTGTAACATAACAAAAATAAACAGATGGAATTGCCATTTATAATGTCAGAAAAGACGAGACATTTCAAGCCAATATTTAAAAGCATGAGCAAATAAAGCACCTGGTTACCAAACATTTTGCAGATACTTGTCTATAAGAATATTCTACATATGAGGTTCATCTTCCTAATATTCATTTTCCTATATTTCAGAGTACATAGTAGTATTATAATGTCCAGAGCTCATAAGCAAACAGCTTTTATTTCATTCTGAAGTCAAAATTTGGAACCAAAAAAACCAATAAATAGGAGGTAAAAATTGTAAGTTTCTTTCCCACAGTAATTGACCAATCAATTAGGAAAACTCATGTATAACAACATCAAAAAAAAGATTATCAATATGGCAATAGTACTTCAACTACATTACTATGTCAAAGATGATCAATTGCCTCAATTGATATGCAAGATTCCAAAAACAACATATGCGAAAAGACACAGTAATGTAATTAACAAGGACACAAATACAAAAAAAGAACAAATGAATTATAAGAGTAATATAAAAAAAACAGAACTAACTAAATTACTAACGCTACTAGACACAGACACACACACACAAAGAAGACTGACCAGTTTAATTACGACCTCCTCCTTAGTCACTAAATCGGTACCTACATCACCGAGAAAACATCATCTCCTCAAAGCCACAACAACGAACACTAATAAATTGGAAAAAAAAACTCACCAATATAGATCTCGCTTAACGTTCCCCTGCCAATTTTGCGACCAAGTAGATACCTGTTACCCACACGACGCTGCATTCTGAACTTCAAGAAAACCCTAATTCCAAGCCACAGATGGGTCTTTTTCTTTTCTATCTACAATACAAAATACAAACGTGAGATCATTAATATTACTAGTGACAAATTTTTGAGCCAATTATAAACTTTGTGCATGACAATGGAGAAAATGATCAAAATGGTCGTTAATGCATGGGCTTTGGTTCCATTTGGTCCTTAATACGTGAACTCAGGGGCGTAACTAGGAGGTTCACTCGGTCATATATAATAGTGTTATATTTTTAAAAAATTACTACTTAAATATAAATGTGTGAATTCACGCTCATATAATACAATGATGATTGGGTGCATCTCTGTCAGTGAGGTTAGAATTTAAATTTTATTGTTTTTTCTTTCAAATCGATCAAATTTATCTTTTAGATCCATCTTTTTTGTAATAGTGCACTCATCCTCTCAGAATTTTGAATACGCCTCTGTTAATTAACTTGGTATTCAGCCTATAATTAAGAATATACAATCCTTTTTGTCGTCAAAATAAATTGAGCAGTAAAACATCAAAAAATTGAATGAACAAAAAGAAACTGGGTAATACCCATTAGTTATTTTTTGGTGAATAAATTAGAGAAAATAGTCAAATGTCCCTCTAATTTATATTCAGATTCTGAACTACACACCTATATTGTAATCAAGTGTATTTGTGACTAGAAATAATGTTTATAAGAATTAATGTAACAAAAACGTGTTAAATTATATGGGGTTGTTTGGTGTGAGGTATAAGGTATAATAGTTTCGGAATTAAATATGAGATTATTTTATTTTGCGTTTGGTTGGAGGTATTAATTAGTTTCTAGATTATTTATTACACCATTTATACCATAATGATGGGATAAGTTATCTCATATACATGATGAGATAACTAATTTCGAAATAGCTAATCCCAAGATTAATTATTTTGGGATAACTGGTTCCCAACCAAACGACCCTATATGTTACTCCCTTCGTTTCTTTTTAGTTGTCATGATAACACTTTGTACAATCATTCAGAAAAATTAATTAGAAGTGTAATTTGACTCATATACCCCTAATTAATCTTTGTCTATTTATGTGTCTCTTTCTAAAATAATTAGTGTTAAGGACAAAGTTAAAAATATATAATTAATTTTCTCTTAATTTTTTAAATTGACAAATATTTTAGAATAACTATTTTTAATATACATGACAATTAAAAATGAACTAGAGAGTAATAAAAGTAACAAAAGTGGGACAGGGAAATTTCTTCAAATAGAATAATATGAGGTTCTAAGCTTAAGACATTACATGTGAAAAAGATATTACAAAAAGAAAAAAGGGTTAAAAATATTCATTTATTTTTATTTATTATCTAAATTTGTCCTTAGTTATACTATAGAGTCAAATATACCCTCGTCGTTATTAAAGTTAACAAAAATATCTTCTTTTAAATATTTTTTTATATGATCTAACATTTAGGTGAGGTGAATGTCATATGACATGCCACCTCAGCGCCAAATATTCATTCCTTTTTTTCATTTCAGATTTTTTTTCCTTTTCTTCTTTTTCCTTCTCTTTTTTACTTTTCGTCAGTTATAAACCATCATTGAATTTTCTCTATCTTCTTCCCGATACACACAAGCATAAGAAAAAAGATGGAAATGCATACTTTCTTTCTCAACATTAAAAACAAACACAAAATACATAAAAATCTTTTAAGAAAATTATATCAAAATAAAAGTTGGAGGAGGATTTCAAAAGTAGAAACACGTATACTACTATTTATTGTACATTTTTATTAGTATATCTTGCTTTTAACTTTTCAATTTTGTTATTTCTGAAGTATTACTTATAAATTGCAATTCATTTTTTCAAATTAAATTTGAAAACTTTTTCCTCTGCATCTTCAAAACCTCTGACTCTTATGTGCTTTGTTTGGTCGGATATTTGCAGTAGTTGGTATTTATGTAACAACCCTCATAGTGATTTTTAACTTTTTATAACTCTCTTCGTAGTTGTATTATGATATTTGTGATTTGCGAAAATGAGTGGCATAGTTTTCGAGGTGGTAGGTTGAGAATTATGCAAGTTTCTCATTTTGAAAGGTTGAAAAGCTGATATGGTTGACCTTAGTCAACATCCATAAAAGTTGAGGTCGTATCGAAATTCCGTCAGCGCCATCAGCTCCGGAACGTCATCTTTAGGTAGCAGGACTGTTGGTTTGGGTTCGAAGACATTTGGATGAGTATTGGAAGAGTTTTTGAGTTTTGGAAGTTGAAAACTTAAGAGAGTTGACCAAAGTCAACATTCGAGGTTCGAAGGGTCATTTTTGAGTTTCAATGATTCCACTAGGTTCGGAGGATTACTTTTGGTCTAGTTGAAGGTTTGGTTTGGTTTTCGAGGCTTTGAAATGAGTTTTGAGTCATTATTTGAGAATTTGAAGGTTTCTAAGTCAAGAGTTGATTTCGGTCAACATTTGGTTAAGATGATCTCTTTTGGGTATTTTGATAATTCCATCAGGTTTGAAATGTGTTTTACAACTGGTTTGTGTCGGAGAGGTCTCAGATGGATTTTGGCTACCTGTTCAGTTTGGAGTTTTTCATCATGGAGTTTTACTAGTATCACCTGAAGAAAATGAGTTATATTTGATGTTTAGATGGTAGCATTAGATCCGTATTGAAATTTTGAAACTAACGCAAAAAGAAGCATCGCATTTGAAGCTCGTATGAAGAAGATATGATTGTTTTACTACAGACAGTTATTGCTGGTGCTGATAAGGTCGCGATCGCAAGCCTCTTTGTCGCGACCGCGAAGGGTCTCCATCAAAGTTCGTCGCGAACGCAAGCCTTTTGGTCGCGATCGCGAGTTGCCACTGAAGGTACCTGTGTTTACTTCAAAGGCAGATTTCGAGGATTTGATATTTTGGACATTTTGAGAGTTAAGAAACTCCGATTGAGGCGATTTTTGATGCATTTTTCTCGTATAATCATTGGTTAGGCGTTTCTATCATCCTTTTACTCATTTCCCAAGATTATCCTTTATGTTTTTCATTATTTTGATTCATAAGTTGAGATTTGAAACCCCAAAGTTTATGAAATGAAAAGTTTTTTAGTTTAGAATCAATTTGTGATGGGTTTTCATTGATTTCTAGAAATTAAGGTCCTTGTAGTATGGGTAAACTAATTTTTGTATAAATTTATCGAATTTTCTCATTTGAAATCGCGATTGAACTTGGGAATTTGAAATTTTCTCGATAAAGTTAAAGAATGATATTTTGATGATTTCAAGCTCGATTTTAATCTCATGTTTGATGTAATTTTATATGTGAAGTTAAGATATGAGTAAAGTGATTTTCAAATAAAATTCTAATTTTGCCCGGGCTCAGGATTGACTTTTTAGACCCAGTTTAAAATCTTAGCATTATGGATATCGTTGGATTCGTGTTTACGAGTAGAACTTATTTGTGATAGAGTGATTGCGTGTGGAGACTCTTTGTAAATTTCACGACCTAACCCGCTTGCGAGTGGCACCCACACTAACCCCAGGTGGGAAAATCAATTAACCAACTAATACTTAACTGGAAACTAAGCAGCTAAAACTAATTCAATAGACACAAACCAATATTCACATCTAAAATTTAAAGAATAGAAAACCTGCGAAAATATTCCGATAAAATCTGAAAGTCGTGTATCAAAACTCTAAATATCTCTAAAAGACGAGGATGCAACCCCAAAATAAGCAAAGTCTAAGCCGAACAAGGGACTAAAACTAATAGAAGAATCCATGGTAGCCCGAAATATGCAGCTCACTCTTGAATTCATAAGTCGTCTGAATCAGAATTGAGGTCTCGAAACAGCCACTGAAATATGCCATGTACTCCACAAAAAAAGAACAAGTGCAGTATCAGCACACAAAAATAATAGTGTACTGGTAGGATCATCGGTCAGTTCTGAAATACGAAATATGAATAAACAACCATAACTCAGTAAAATAGGACAATATGTATAATTAAAGTTAGTACATATAATCAAGACTTTTAGTCATCAACCTGACTTAACCACCATATAAGACATGTCCAAAAACCCATAAACAATAGCAACCCGGACCGCCCAAGGATCTCTAGGACATCATCTATAGCGTTCAACATGCAATCCCAGTTTATTCAAGAAACCACCTTAGCACTTAAATATACCAGCCCGACCACTCATGGACCAATATATAAGAATAATATCACAACAAATAATCCAGTTTACTCATAAAACCAACACACATAATAACAATCAAACCTGTACCAGGCATGGTACTCGAGCCAACTATAAATGAATCTGTACCAGGCGTAGTACCCGAGCTAACCGATGAAATAACCTGTACCAGGCGAGGTACTCAAGCCAACCATAAATTTGTACCAAGCGTGGTACCCGAGTCAACAAAATAATCACAAATATCACAACAATCACAACCACAATGAATACATACAATACTTGTCAACTAACAAGCATTTAAAACAAGTTCATTGCATGAAATTGACACTTAAAATATCATTAACATTTATTCTCTTTTTCCCTGAGCACACATGGTGCAAGTAATACTAATGATACAGTTATTGTGCACACGTTACGAATTTAGAACTACAACAACCATCACATACCTCAATCCAAGCTTGAATGCTCTACTGGACCTGAGTTTTCTCGTTTCTTGCGACTTTAGCTTAATTGTGGTCTAAGAACAATATGCAAACATATAATCAACCAACATGGCCTAAATATCACGAATTATATCTTAATCCCAAATCCCAAACCAATTTCATGATCATTCCTCCTATTTTAGGGCCTTTCCACCATGATTTCACCTAATTACTACCAATTCCATGTTTAAACTAGTGAATTGCGACAAAGGAATCCTAAATAAGCAACTTAAACTAAGAATCCAGGTTTTATGCCCTAACATTTCCCTTTTCACCAGAAAATTTGACCTAGGTTAAGTTAAACCCTCCCCCAAGCTTGTAACTAGTGATTCTAAGCCATATGAATCATAGTACTAGTTTACGGGGATAAAACACTTACCTTTATGAAGATTTTTGATGGAGAAACAATGGAGTTCGCCCAAAATCGCCTCTATCTTTCCCAAAATGCTTTGGTAAAATAATGAGCTTTTTTGAGAAAGTTTTTGCATTTATAGTGATTAATTCTGCTATAGCGGCCCAATTCCGCTATAACGACACTGCCATAGCGGTAGCCTCCCACTATAGCAGAGTTGACCAACTCTGAGTCCCGCTATAGCGAAAATTTCTCCGCTATAGTGGTGTCGCGATAACGGCCTATCACCCTCTATATGTCACCATCTATAGTGGGTGTCACATGATAGAAAATTGAAAATCCTTTCAGTTTTTCCCATTTTACAATACACCCTCAAACCATGATGTCTTGGATCAATCCTTTTACGTCAAGTTTGATATCGGGAGTTTTACTTACTCGAATTTAGTTCCAAAAAATCCTACGGACTCCTTAATGACTTAGCTAATAGATAAACAAGCTCAAACTTAAGTATTTCTCCCAATATTTTCCCAAATTACCCTAGACCTCACCTTGCTCAGATTTCGTCCGAGACTAGCCAAGCCCAAAATTTTCAACTCTCCAACCCAGAAGTTTTCTAACCTGATTTCTTGCATGATTAGCTCACCCATAATGACAGGAAGGGTCATTACAACAAATACCAATTTATCCATCATTCATCCTAAATAATCAAACAAGAAAAATGAGTTAAATCAAGAAGAAGGTAGTACCTGAATCCTCAAACAAGTGAGGGTACTTGTCTTGCATGTACTTCTTGATTTTTCAAGTGGCTTCTTCAACTGAACGATGCTTCCATTGAACCGTTACTGATCTAATCTCCTTTGTCCTTAATTTTCGAACATCCCAATCAAGAATAGCAACCGGCTCCTCGTCGTACTGAAAGTCCTTATTAAGCAAGACCGAATCTCATTTGATGATGTAATCCCCATTCCCATGATACCTTTTCATTATGGATACATGTAAAACTGGATGAACTCTAGACAAACTGGGCGGTAATGCCAACTTGTAAGCTATTGGCGCCATATCTTTGAGAACCTCGAATGGACCGATGTATCAAGGGCTAAGCTTATCCTTCTTTCCAAACCTCATAACTCCTTTCATAGGGGACACCTTCAATAGAACTTGTTCACCAACCTGAAATGACATGTTTCTTACCTTTCGAACTGCATATTCATTTTCTCTACTCTGGGATGATAACGACTTGGTTTGGATACCCCTCACTTTTTCCTGGGCTTCTTTCACTAAATCAACACCCAAAGGCTTCATATCACCCACCTCGAACCATCCTATGGGCGAATGGTGCCAAGTCAATATTGGAGTGATAGCTTGTCACGCCCTGAGGCTACCCCCTGGATTCAACACGGTGCTTAGTGTCATAAGTGACCCCAAGATAACCCATGTCATGGCATATCTATACAAGTTCAAATTTGAAAACAGGTATTGTGCAGAAGCTGAAAGTAATTTAATCAACTGAAACGGGAAGAACCCAAATATCTGAATATATGGAATATATAAATAGTATAATGCTAGCTAAAAATAACACTAACGACTGCTGAAATCTAGTCTATGTCTGAAAGCCTTCTAACTGATAGGAGTTGTTGGGACACGCCCCCAGCTAACTCTAACAAATCTAAAACTGAAAGATAAGGACTGAAAATAAAGCATGCCTATCGTCTTTGAGCTATGAGGACTCACCACTGAGTTTGCTGAGTACAGACTGGGAGTCGAACTAAGCGCGGTCTGGATGATGAGAGCCTGAACCTACATCATGAAATGATGTAGCACACAAGTATGCATCAGTACTTTGAATGTACTGAGAATGCAGGATATGCACTAAATTGGACAATATAGAACTGAACATAGAAATGGATATATTGGCATGTAACTGAAATCTGAACTGTATGCAATGACCAAGAACAAATCATGAATATAACATGCTGGACTGAATATTGAAATAAATACTGAGTATATGGTCCATGCAATATGAATCTGACTGTGGGAGATACTATTAACTGACATACCCAAAGTTGAGCTAACTATGGGACCTACCTGTAACTCTGGATAGAAGGGTGTTCATACCTTGCCAAGGGTACGAACAAATCGGACGTGGATCCACTAACTGGTGTCCACAAGGGACAACGGTGTCAAGCCTAATCTGACGGGTGACCCCTTTAGAACCTACGATGGCACCATAGTTTTGGAACTCAGGGATTGCTACCAAAGGTCTCAGCCTAATTTGACGGGTGAGCCTTCATCCCTTTGTCCGCTCGGTGCTAAGTCTACTCCCAACTAAATGTAAGCTAAAAATTTCAACTATAATACTGGATAGCTCAAAATACTGATATAATTTGACAATGCACATAAATATACTGAAAGATATGACGCTCGAGTTCTGAAGTATGATTATCTGACTGACCTGCCTAACAAGTGTAATTCATAAAGTACTGGAATTAACACAAGCTAGTGTTTCTGAATTTTATACATGAACTATACGAATTCTCCAAGGACCATGAGCTAAGCATCATATAAGTTATAGCATCTGAATAGCAAGGAAATCTCTAAGGTTTATGAACCCTAGGTCTAATCAATCATGGAGAAACTGAAGGACTGGCTGAATTCTGGGGACCTAATGGGTGAAAGGAACCCACTACTAAAATCCCACATACCTAGTGAAGAAATATACGGAGAAATCCTTGGATTTTTCTGGGCTGAACTTGATGAAGACCTCTGCTTGTTCTTGAGAGAAAACTATCGCCTCTTATGTTTCTATTCTTTCTAACTCTGAAGAATTTAGGAGAATAGATGTTTAAGGTAGTTTTGACTACTTAATTAGGCTTACACGACATAAAATGATATAACTTAGGCCTTAAAAGAGAAGGAAATAGTCCAGAATACCCCTGGGAAAGTTAAAGGAATTCTGTAGAAAATTGCCACTCAGGGATCACGACTTGAGTTGATGGACCGTACTCTTGGACGATGGACCATCAACTGAGTCGTGGTTCTGTCCGGGAGTCTTAGGGGTCCTCTGATATGAGGAACTATGATTCCACAGGAAGGACCGTACTTCAGGATGATGGTTCATCATGTGGCTCGTGGTTCCTGGAACTTTGGTCTGGTCAGGGGATTCCACGAGTCAAAGGACGGACCGTGGTTCTGAAATACGGTTCATTGTCCTACTCGTGGTTTCTGGGACAAAGGCTAAGGATCTCTGAGGTCCTTATTACACGAGTCCACATGAAGGACAGTAGTTCTGAATGACGGTTCGTCATGTGACTCATGGTTGCTGAGCCCTGAACTGGGGGTCTTCTGATCATAGGAAACCACGAGTGACAGGACGGACCGTGGTTCTAAACTACGATCCGTGGTCTGACTTGTGGTTCCTGAAACCTGAGCTGGGATCTACTGGAAATGGGACTATGGTTTGAGACGACGGACCGTGGTTCCAAACTACGGTTCGTGGTCTTGAACCGTGGTTCCTGGAAACTTTTTTTTTTTTGATTTTTTTATTTTTGAAAATTTTATTTTCTACTTGTTTTCTGAGCTTAGTCTGGGCTTGGAAGTTTTGGGGTGTTACAATATCTCCCCCTTGGGATCATTCATCCTCGAATGAAGACTAAACAAGCTGAGGATTGAGGGAAAGAACGACAATCCCTTCCAACTGAGTACTAAAAACTGATATCTAACTGAACTGAGTTCCATAAACATGCAAACATGCTGAAATGTAAGCATAACTGAGGGAACAAGGTACTAAGACTGAATTACACAAGAGTAAACTGAGAGACTGGAGAGGAACTATTACCTCAAGTTGAAACTGAATCAGAGGGAAAGAGGTGAGGGTACTTGGACATCATGGCTGCTTCTGCTTCCCACGTAGCTTCTTCTACGGATTGATTCCTCCACAAAGTTTTCACTGAAGCAACTTCTTTGTTTCTCAACCTACGAACCTGACGGTCAAGATTCTCAACTGGAACCTCTTCATAGGTGAGGCTATCCTTCACACCCATACTCTCTAAGGGTACTATTGATGCTGGATCACCCACACACTTCTTTAACAAGGAAATGTGAAAGACTGGATGAACCACCGCTAGCTCTGCTGGCAGCTCTAACTCATAAGCCACATTACCAACCCTTTTCAGGATTCTGTAAGGACCTACATACTTGGGATTGAGCTTCCCCTTCTTACCGAATCTCATTACCCCCTCATGGGTGACACTTTCAGGAAAACTCAATCATCGATTTCAAACTCTAAGTTCCTTCTTCTCACAACAGCATAGGACTTCTGGCGACTCTGAGCTATTTTCAATCTCTCCCTGATGAGCTGAATTTTATCCGTAGCCTCATGAACCAAATCTGGCCTGATCAAGGCTACCTCACCTACTTCGAACCAACTAACCAGAAACCTACATCTACGCCCATAGAGTGCCTCATATGGGGCCATCTGAATACTGAAGTGGAAACTATTATTATAGGCGAACTCTATGAGAGGTAGGTGATCATCCCAACTACCCTTGAACTAAATCACACAAGCTCTCAACATGTCCTCCAAGGTCTGAATGGTACACTCTGCCTGACCATCCATCTGCGGATGAAATGTTGTACTGAGATTCACCTGAGTACCAAGACCCTTCTGGAATGATCTCCAGAAATGAGATGTAAACTGAGGACCTCTATTTGAGATGATAGACAGGGTAACCCCATGCAAACTGACTATCTCGCTGATGTAGAGTTTGGCATAATCCTCCGCTGAATCTGTAGTCTTGACTGCCAAGAAGTGAGCTGACTTAGTGACTCTGTCCACTATCACCAAATGGAGTCATGCTGTCTGCGAGTACGGGGTAATCCCGTAATGAAATCCATGTTGACCACTTCCCACTTCCAAGTAGGAATGCTAATCTCCTGAGTCACACCTCCTGGTTTCTGATGTTCTACCTTTACCTACTGACAGTTGGGACACTTAGCCACAAAATCTATGATGTCCCTCTTCATGTTATTTCACCAATAGACTTCCTATAGATCACGGTACATCTTAGTGGCACCCGAATGAATGGAATATCTAGAATTATAGGCTTCTCTAAGGATCTGGTGCCTCAACTCACCCACCTTAGGAACACATAAGCGGCCCTGAAAATGAAGCACACCATCTCCCCTTTGGGAGAGAACCTCAACTCTCTGTTGATGAACTGCACCCTTCAGCTGAAGCAATATAGGGACACTATCTTGTTTCTCTTTAACCTCTGCTACCAAAGAAGATTCCAACCCATTTTGAACTATCTTACCACCATCTGACGTGTCCATAAGGCAAACTCCTAAGCGAGCAAACCGATGAACATATCTGGCTAATTCTCTCTTATCTTCCTCAACATGTGATACGCTACCCATAGACAGTCTACTGAGGGCGTCAGCCACTACATTGACCTTACCCGGATGGTAGAGCACATTCATATCATAATTCTCGAGGAACTCAAGCCATCTCCTCTGACTAAGATTCAACTCTTTCTGGATGAACACGTACTGGAGGCACTTATGATCTGTGAACACATCAACATGAACACCATATAAGTAGTGTCTCGAGATTTTTAAGGTAAATACAACAGCTATAAGCTCGAGGTCATGAGTCGGGTAGTTCTTCTCATGGGCCTTAAGTTGTCTAGAAGCATAAGCTATGACCTTACCCTGATGCATCAAAACACAACCCAGACCAACTCTGGATGCATCAAAATAAACCACATAGACATCTGAACCCTCTAGTAGAGTCAGAACAGAAGTTGTAGTCAACCTAGTCTTCAATTTTAAGAAACTTTTCTCACACTCATTTGAGCACTGAAACTTGACCTTCTTCTGATTCAACTTGGTCAATGGGGCAGCTATGGATGGAAATCCTTCTACAAATCTCCTGTAATAACCAGTCAAACCCAAGAAACTTTTGATGTATATCGGAGAGGTGGGTCTAGGCCAGTCCTTTATTGCCTCAATCTTCTGAGAGTCAACTTGGATGCCATCACTAGACACCACATGACCAAGAAAAGTGACTTATTTCAACAAGAACTCACACTTACTGAACTTGGCGAATAACTGGTGGTCCTTGAGAGTCTTTAGAATGACCCTCAGATGATTCGCATTCTCCTCCTCATTTCGAGAATACCCAAGGATATCATCAATGAAAACAATGATGAACAAGTCCAAATACTGTCTGAACAGCCTGTTCATTAAGTCCATGAAAGCTGCAGGAGCATTGGTTAGTCCAAAATATATAACTATAAATTCATAGTGACCATACCATGTCCTGAAAGCTGTCTTTGGGATATCACTACCACTGACTCTGAGTTGATGATAGCTGGATCTAAGGTCTATCTTAGAAAAGCAACTAGCGCCCTGAAGCTGGTCGAACAAGTCATCAATCCTAGGAATGAGATACTTATTCTTGATTGTGACTTTGTTCAGCTGACGGTAGTCAATGCACATCCTGAGAGAACCGTCTTTATTACGCACGAACAATACTGGAGCACCCCATGGAGAGATGTTGGGTCTGATGAAGCCCTTATGTAGAAGATATTTCAGTTGTTATTTCAATTCCTTAAGCTCAGCTAGAGCCATTCTGTAAGGAGAAATTGAAATAGGCTGGGTATCTGGAAGGAGATCTATTCCGAAGTCAATTTCCCTTTCGGGAGGAACTCCAGGAAGATCTTCTGGAAACACTTCTGCGAACTTGTTCACCACATGGACTGACTCAAGAGTTCGGGTCTCAGAGTTTGAATCCTTAATCCGAACAAGATGATAGATAGACCCCTTTGAGATTATTTTTCTGGACTTAAGGTAGGTGATGAATCGACCTACAGGCACTGAGTTACTATCCTTCCATTCTAATATTGGCTTGTTAGGAAACTGAAACTGAACGATCCTAGTTCTACAATCGACTGAGGCATAACAGGCATGTAACCAATCCATGCCTAGAATGATATCAAAATCTACCATTTCTAACTCTACAAGATCTGCTGAGGTTACTTTTTGGGAAATTGTGATAGTGAAATTTATGTACACCCGTCTAGCTATGGCTGGGTCACCAACTAGAGTAGAGATTGAGAAGGGTTCTAGGAGGGTTTCTAGACTGACGCTAAAATTTACTGCTATATATAGAGTTATAAAGGAAAGTGTAGCCCCTAGATCTAACAATGCATAGACATCAGTATTAAATACTTGCAATGTACCCGTGACCGCATCAGGAGAATCCTCTTGGTCCTGCCGATCCTGAAGAGCATATAACTTGTTCTCTCACTGACCACCACCTATTCCAGATGAGGCATCTTGTTGAGTGGGGAAACCTGTTGTAGAGCTATCCTGGTTCTGCGAACGAGTATCCCTGCCCTTCTGAGAAGTTTCAGGGCACTTTCTCATCTTGTGGCCTGGCTTACCACACCCAAAGAAATTTCCACTACCTGCCATGCACTCACCTTGGTGGTTTCTACTACACTTCTTACACACTGGGTTAGTGCGCCCGCTAGTAACCATACCTTAGGACTTAGAGCCAGATGCTCTATCCCGTCAATCCTTCTTGAACTTAGGCACTGGGGCGCTAGCAGAAGATGGAGCTGGAGCTGAACTCTTTTGACAAAACTGAGAGTGGTTGCCACCCTCTAACCTCTGCTGAAAGTAGCTAAAGTCACCTATCCTAGCCCTCTTAGTATCTCCTCCCCTCTCCTTGATTTTCTCCTCCTCGATCTGCTGAGCGTAGGTAACCAACCTGGATAAGTCCATCTCCTTAATCAGCATAGAAGTCTTGCACTCCTTGACTACATCATCTGATACACCGGATACAAACTTGCTCATGCGACCTCTAAAGTCAGCTACTATCGTTGGAGCATACTTGGATAACTTAGTGAACTTGAGAGCATAGTCCTTCACGCTCATGTCATTTTGCTTCAGATTGATGAATTCCTGAACCTTGGCTTCCCTGAGCTCTAGTGGGAAGAACCGGTCCAGAAAAGTTGTCTTGAAAATATTCCAAGTCACTGGCCTTGCATTGGCACACCGGGATTCCTTCCATTATTGGTACCAAGTGTAGGCCACTCCCTTCAACTGATAGGCAGCCAAGTCTGCACCCTCGACTGGAGTTACACCCATAATATCTGTCACCTTCTGAATGTCATCCAATAAATTTTATGGATCCTCTTCTGATTTAGACCCATGAAATTCTGGAGGGTTCATCCGTGAAGTCCTAAATTCTAGCCGCAACAGTGTTAGTTTGAGGCAGAGCTGGTTCCGCAGCCTGCTGATTGACCTGGGAGGTCATGGGCTGAGTAAGCACTTGAAAAGCAGCCCTGAATTTGGCATGCATGACTTTCTCATTCAACGGATCTGTTGGAGCTGCTGGCTGATTCTTAGCGTTAGCTCTTCTGGGAGGCATTTGTTTTCTGAAATACGAAGAGCATGAGTTAGAATAGAAGAAAATTAAATAGAGTTCATACTCTATAGCACGAGCTAGAAAAGAAGAAGCGAAGTTATTCCTAATGACATCTCATAGATTCTCCACCATAAGTGTGGCGTGCTTCACACCTATGAAGAAGACTCTAATCGACGTGACTTTTATACATCCTAGGATACTTAAACCTTATGCTCTGATACCAAGTTTGTCACAGCCCGAGGCTACCCCCTGGACGCAACACGGTTCTTAGTGTCATAAGTGACCCCAAGCTAACCCATGGCATGTCATATCTACACAAGTTAAAATTTAAAAACAGGTACTGTGCGGAAGCTGAAAGCAATTTAATCAACTGAAATGGGAAGAACCCAAATATCTGAATATATGGAATATATAAATAGTATAGTGCTAACAAAAAACAACACTAACGACTGTTGAAATCTAGTCTATGTCTGAAAGCCTTCTAACTGATAGGAGTTGCTGGGACATGCCCTCAGCTAACTCTAACAAATCTAAAACTGAAAGATAAGGACTGAAAATAAAGCATGTCTATCATTCTCGAGCTATGAGGACTCACCATTGGGGCTGCTGAGTACGGACTGGGATCCAAACTAAGCGCGGTCTGGATGATGAGCACCTGAACCTACATCATGAAATGATATAGCACAAAAATATGTGTCAGTACTTTAAATGTACTGATCATGCAGGATATGTACTAAACTGGACAATATAGAACTGAACATAGAAATAAATATATTGACATGTAACTGAAATATGAACTGTATGCAATGACTAAGTACAAATCATGAATATAACATATTGTACTGAATACTGAAATAAATACTGAGTACATGGTCCATGCAATATGAATCTGACTATCGGAGATACTATTAACCGACATACCCCAAGTTGAGCTAACTATGGGGCCAACCTGTAACCCTGGATGGAAGGGTGTTATACCTTGCCAAGGGTACGAATAAATCTGACGTGTATCCACTAACTGATGTCCACAAGGGACAAGGGTGTCAAGTCTAATCTGATAGGTGACCCCTTTAGAACCTACGATGGCGCCGTAGTTCTGGAACTCAGGGATTGCTACCAAAGGTCTCAGCCTAAATTGACGGATGAGCCTTCATCCCTTTGTCCGCTCGGTGCTAAGTCTACTCCCATAAACATACTGAAAGATATGGCACTCGAGTTCTGAAGTATGATTATCTGACTGACCTGCCTAACAAGTGTAATTCATGAAGTATTGGAATTAACAAAAGCTAGGGTTTTTGAATTTTATACATGAACTGTACTAATTCTCTAAGGGCCATGAGCTAAGCATCATATAAGTTATAGCATCTGAATAGCAAAGAAATCTCTAAGGTTTATGAACCTTAGGTCTAATCAATCATGGAGAAACTGAAAGACTGGCTGAATTCTAGGAACCTAATAGGTGAAAGGAACCCACTAGTGAAATACCACATACCCGATGAAGAAATCTACGGAGAAATCCTTGGATTTTTCTCGGCTGAACTTGATGAAGACCTCTGCTTGTTCTTGAGAGAAAACTATCACCTCTTATGTTTCTATTCTTTCTAACTCTGATGAATTTAGGAGAATAGATGTTTAAGGTAGTTTTTGACTACTTAATTAGGCTTAGACGACGTAAAATGACGTATCTTAGGCCTTAAAAGAGAAGGGAAAAGTATGGAATACCCCTAGGAAAGTTAAAGGAATTTTGCAGAAAATCGCGACTCAGGGATCATGACTTGGGTTAACGGACCTTACTCCTGGACGACGGACCATCAACTGAGTCGTGGTCCTGTTCGGGAGTCTTAGGGGTCCTCTGATTTGAGGAACTACAACTCCACATGACGGACCATACTTCAGGATGACGGTTCGTCATGTGGGTTGTGGTTCCTAGAACTTTGGTCTGGTTTGGGGATTTCATGAGTCAAAGGATGGACTGTGGTTCTGAAGTACGGTATGTAGTCCTACTCGTGGTTTCTGGGATAAAGGCTAAGGATCTCTGAGGTCCTGATTACATGAGTCCACAGGATGGACAATAGTTCTGAATGATGGTTCATTGTTTGACTCGTGGTTGCTGAGCCTTGAACTGGGGGTTTTCTGATCATAGGAAACCACGAGTGATAGGATGGACCGTGGTTCTAAACTACGGTCCATGGTCTAACTCGTGGTTCCTGAAACCTGAGCTGGGGTCTACTGGAAATGGGACTATGGTTTGAGATGATGGACCGTGGTTCCAAACTACGATCCGTGGTTCCTGAAAACTTGATTTTTTTTGAAAATTTATTTTCTACTGGTTTTCTAAGCTTAGTCTAGGCTTGGAAGTTCTGGGGTGTTACATAGTTGTTGTTTTATGAGAATTCACACAAGGGAAAAAACTGGTCCCACTGACCCTCGAAGTTAATAACACATGTTCTCAGCATGTCCTCAAGCACTTGAATCGTTCTCTCCGATTGACCATCAGTCTAAGGGTGAAAAGCTATGCTAAAAGTGAGCTGGGTCCCCAACTTTTCGTGTAACCTGCCCCAGAACTTAGAAGCAAACTGCGTACCTCTGTCTGAAATAATGGAAAGTGGCACCCCATGCAGCCTCATATCTCCTTGACGTAGATCTTGGCCAACTGTTGAGAGTTGTAATCCATCCTAACCGGAATAAAGTGGGTTGACTTAGTCAGCCTATCCATGATGACCCAAATTGATTTATACTTTCTCAAGGTCTTAGGAAAACCCACCACAAAATCTCTGGCTATCCTTTCCCATTTTCACTCAGGATCCTATTTCTACTCAGGAATGGGCATCCTTTGAAGTAATCCTGCAGGCCTTTGGTGCTCATACTTCACTTGCTGACAATTGTGACACTTGGACACATATTTAGCTACCCTTTTCATCCCATGCCACCAATAAAGCTGCCTTAAGTCCCAGTATATTTTGGTCACACTTGGATGAATAGAGTACCGCGAACCATGAGCTTTAGCCAACACATTCTAAACTAAGTCATCAACCCGAGGAACACATATCCTCCCTCTAAAACACAACACCCTACATGCGTTAAGTATGGCATCCAAAGTCTCACAAGACACCACCTTATTCCGGAATTTGTTCAGTTGCACATCTTGAAACTATTTGACCTTGATTTCCTCCAGAAATGTGGACTTAACCTCAATACTGGCCAACACTCCACCCTTTTCTGAGATGCCCAACTGCATGAATTTGGATGATAGAGTTTGAATCTCTCTAGCCAAGGGTCGCTTTGACAGCCCAAAATAACGGCGGGAGTATATTTAGCCCTATAGTATAATTAGGGGCAAATCTAGCTGATAAATAAAAATAGAGGAGTATTTTTGACCTTTTTCCCTTACAAAAACTATTCGGGTGGCAGGACAATTTCTTGAAATTTATAAGTAGGAAGCAGAGCGTCATATAGTGAAAGTTGTAAATGAAAGCATAATTACATATTTAGTGTGTTGTTGATTATTTGAATTTTCCTTTAGTTCCCTTCTTATTGTTAATTTTATCTACCAGACTAATTTGAATCCTTGTCCGTTGGATGCTTGGAATTGCCTCGGCATTTGTGTTGCTGAGAATGGGGATTACCATAGAGCTAAAAATTGCTATCAGTTTGTCCTTAGAATTATTATTTTGCTACTTCTTTAGCTTTACAGTTTTTCATTCTCTAAACTTCTAATGTTACCTTCATTTGATGGATTCTTCATCTTTTATTTGATTTAGGGTGAAAATAATATAATTTTACGTTAACTTGCAGAGCTTGAACTGATGTTTGCACGAGGTGAATTTTGGCTACTATATGGTGTGATTATTCTGTTTTTTTCTCCTCAATTTACTTTTCTGCAAGGAGAATCTCAAGTATTTATTTTTATATATAGTACTCTACAAAGGATATCAAATATAATCAAAGGTTATTTGCTTATATTGCAATTAGTCGATAACTATTGTTTCAATCTAGTTCTCATCATTTGTTTTGTGTTTTAGACTCTGACTTAGGTGATTTTAAAATTCGAAGTGGTACTTGGATAAGTTAGTGTATATTTTGCATTAATTTTTGCTCTACATCTATTTTTTGGACCGGAAGCTTTTGCCTTTGAAGTTCTAATTCTATCCTTAATTAGATGCTTTGCAGATTTTGTTAAAAACTTTTGGTTAAGTTTCCATGTCTGGCGACAAATAAAAAAACAAAAAGGACAAGTTAATGTGGCCTTTTTGATAGTGAAACTTAAAAGCACAGATATTTCTCTGAGAGAGAAACTTGGATGATCACTCAATTTTGGATAATTATTCACTATAGTCACTCAACTTTGTTTTGTCTTTAAAAGTTACTCAACTTTAAATAATTAGCTTCCATAGTCACTCAACTTTGTTTTGTCTTCCAAAATTCACCCAACTTTGTCAAGTTAACTTTCATGGTCATTATTCTCAAAAATGTAATTTTTGTATCTATTTAATAATGTGACAGCGGTAATTATTTTTTTAAAATATAAATTAATATTTTAATATTAAGTTCTCAGTTAAATTTTTTATTCTTATTTTCTTATTTTTAATTTATTTTTATTTTTCTTGTTATTCTTCATTAATTAAATTTAATATGGTGTTATCTTGAGTATAAATATTTTACGAGATATACTCAGATAGTTAAATTTGTGTTTTCTATAATTGATTATATCATCTTATCTTAGTAGCTCCATAATTTTTATTTTATTTTTCTGTCGCGCTCTTCATTAATTAAATAAGAAGGTACTGTTTTAAAAATGACTTTTGATATATTAGCGGATATATTTAAATAGTCAAATTCGTGTTTTATGTAACTGATTATATTTAAAATGGTATATTTATATTAAAAACTTATTAAATATGTGCAAGTATTAAATTTAGAACCTGATTTTTATCATTTGAAATAGTGATTTTAACTTTTTGAACTTATAAAGTTAAAATTTGACTTTGACTGCTCTATACTTTGATTATATGCGATTACAACCTAAAATTAAGTCTCAGATTAAATTTGTGTGTGGTTAGGATGCAAATTTAGTTATCAAAAAGTAAAAATTAAATGAATTGGATGTAGCACTAAGGTTTGGTGAAATTTTGACTTAATAACTTATTTAAGTTAGTTGAAAACGATAAAGAGATCAACTTTATGGTGTTCTTTTAGTTACATGATTTATTTTACAGAATTTTTTCTGTTAAAGATGTACAAAAATCAGTAATATATATATATATATATATATATATATATATATATATATATATATATATATATATTAAAAAATATTTATATTCAAATAATCAATGGTCCTAAGAGATAATTTTCTTACTAAAACTTGTGTCCCGGAGAGTTTTTATGTTAAAATGTAGAAAAATCATAATATAAAATTTAAGAGAATAAAAAATTGTTCTTTTATATTAAAATTATAAGTGATTATTTTGTATTATTTTCTTTATATGTAGTTTATCTACGAGTAGGGTGGAACCATATTTAAAACACTAATTTGACTAGTAAATACCACTAATATATCTAAAGTTATATTTAAAATAATATCTTATTAATTTAATTAATAAAAAATAATGCGAGAGAAAAATAAAATAAAAATTATAAAATTGCTAAGATAAGATGATATAATCGGTTATAGAAAATACAAATTTGTCTGTTTGAGTATATCTCATAACATATCTAAAATATTTATATTTAAGACAACGCCATATTAAATTCGACTAATGAAGAATACAAGAAAAACAAAAAATAAAAACAAATTAAAAATAAGAAAATAAGAATAAAAAATTTAACTGAAAACTTAATAATTAAATGTTAAATTTAAAATTTTCTCTTTATTAATTCAAAATTTTCATCCCACCATTATTTTGATTGATATCTAGCCCAAATTGATCTATGAAAAATCTTATCAAAATATTTTAAAAAAATATTTTTTATTTGATATAGTATATATAGCCATAATAAAATAATATAATAATTTTATTACGTACTAAAAAATAAAAGAACAAATAAAACAATTAAAACTTAGTCAAAATTGAATGGATTGAATTTTAACCCGCATTTTAGCATATCTCAATCCAAATAACTTTTGATTTTATGTTAAACTACGTAACTAAGTAAACATCCCTAGTGTAACTACTAAACCACACACTACGTTTAAAAGATTACACAATCACACGCTACTTCCTAATTTTCTAACGGATTGTATTGCAGATATATTTTTTTTATATTTTTAGCCTAAAATCTCTCAACTTGTATCTATCACTCAAACTCTCTCCCAAATCACACTCCTTTTTCTCAAACTTGCTCCACCTCTCAAATTTTCCTCTGTTTCTCTCTCCCACCTTTCCAAATGTGATCCACACTGCTTTCTAAATTGAGTGAAAAAAGTATATCTAAGTGTTTTCTTATACATAACGCATATTGGTATATATGGTTGTCTTCTTTTTAGTTGTGTTTTATCTGGATCGACAATGATGTGAGGACTGCCGGAAGGAGAGGTTGACTCGCAATCGGAGATCACCGATGATAAAGATGGGGTCTTGGAAAGGGTGTTGGCATATTGTTTATTCACGACGTAAAATACGCCATAGGTCGAGAAAGTATCAGACAGATAGCGTAAAATAGTCCATAGGCCGAGAAAGTATCAGAAAAATGTTGATCCATGTATCTTTCTTATTTGATAAAAAGAAAACTACATAAAGCACACTATTATAAAATGTATTAGTGCATATTTGATATCAAATACACATGTTTTTATATGTATTTGGATATACTAGATGAAATCGATATGGATACATCAAATTGATATTAGATGCACTGGATGAAATTAATATTGGATACAAATAAATACATTATGAAAACACAAATACAAAAAATCATAGTTTTATCAATACATATTTGAGACGCGATACACTATTTTTGATACCATATACATGTATCTGGATATACTTTGTAAAATTGATACTGGATATATCGAATAATAGCGGATACACTAGATAATATTAATATTGGATACATCAATTTGATACTACATACTCTGGACTAAATTGATATTGAATACATATACATTGGATACAAACAAATACATGAAATTATAAAACACAAATACAAAGAGTCATTGTGAATCACAAATATAGTGATTTGATATTTTTTAAAGTCATATGAGTCATAATTTTTTAATAAAGATTAAATTTTGAATTTATTATTTTAAAGAGTAATAAAATAAAATTAATCAAGTTAACCCCTTGATTTTTTCCTAAATTATTGTGATTCAGTTATAAAAAAGTCGTTTACTTTCGAAAATAAACCAAAATATGAGTCGCGCGTATCTCAGATATATGTATCCAGCGTGTGCATATGGAAAGAGTCTCAAGCAAATTGTGTAATTTTTAAAACTCCTGTTTCAGCTAGTAATTAGCTACCTAAATAGCGTGCTTATGTAATTTTCTCCTGATTTTATTAATTTAAGTCAATTAACTCAATTTATTTTGACCCATCAAAATTCAATTCAGCCCACTTATCTACCACCACTCGCCATAACCAAGGCAAAAGACATGAAACAATACTGGTGCTTCCGAAATTCACATCATGATGTAAGAGGCCAGCATAGCTTTTGGGAACAAAATTAGCAAAAGCAGGATCATTTTGGTCCTTTTATATCTTTTGTTTGCGCTATTATTTTTTGAAAACATACAAATTACCTTTTCTATTTTATAGCTTGTTTGACTAAACTTCTAGAATTAGCTTATTTTAAAAAGTATTTTTTACATAAATACTTTTAAAAAAGTACTTTTGGTGAGAAGTAGTTTGTGTTTGGCCAATACACTTAAAAAATACTTTTAAACAATAATTAGTGTTTGATCAATTTTTTTTAAAATGCTTTTAAGTGTATTTTTCTCAAAAGTACTTTTAGCGAGAAATTACTTTTTTAGCTTCTGAAAAATAGTTTTTGCTACTCCCTAGAAATATTTATTTTTTCCGAAAGCTTGGCCAAACACCTAACTTTTTTAAAAATAAGCACTTTTAAAAAGAAAAAAAAAAAACTCGGCCAAACAGGCTATTAATTTGTTTATCCTACTTTACTTTTTACTTCATTTTAAAAAAAATATCTTTTTCTTTTTTTTTTTTTAGTAATTTTTTAATTTCAAAAGTTTACGTGATATGTTTAAAATCACAAGATTAAAAGACATTTTGATACACTTAACATATCTTTAATGTAAGATAACAAAATTTAAACATCTTTTTTATTTTTTTAAAATTTGTGTCAAATCAAAATAGGATAAATAAATTAAAATGAATGGAGTAAATTGTTTTAGTGTTATCGACTATTATATTCCACCTAATGTTTATAGCAAATAACCAGCCTACGGCCTACTCTTTTTTTTAAAAAATAAATTAAAATACCCTACGGCCTACTCTACCTAAGTATATTAGAAAATATCTATCTCCCATTTTCAATGTAAAAAGGAGTTGGATTTAATTCGAGTTAATTTCCTAAATTACCACTCAAGTTTTGAATATTGCCTTCAAATATCACTTTTGTTTCATTTAGATCAACATATTACTCAACTATCACTATTTTCTTTAAAAAATATTAAACATCTCAAAAGCCTCCTTCTCTCCTAGTTGGCATGCCATATCATTAAGCTTTATTTATTTTTTAATAATAGACTTATTCAACTCATCAAACTCATTTAACTAAAATTACAATGTTATTCTCTTTTTTTTTTAAAAATACATTAGTTTATTAAGAAGAAACTTTCATGCTCAAGAATCATATGCCATATTTAAACTTTATATATTTTTCTACCATAAAAATAACTTTCACTTACTATAATGTCATCAATTTTGAATAATTATGAACATATATATTCAGAAAAGTAGTTTTAAAAAGTTCAAAATGAATCATGATATACAAACCACTTCATGAATATTAACTTACATATTTAATCAAACCACTTCATGAATATTAACTTACATATTTAATCATATTATTGTATAATGGATCAATATATTAAAGTCAATTAATCATTAAACAAAATTTTAATATTTGTAATAGAAAGTGAATAATATTTGTATCTCTATTGAATGGATATGGTAAGGTAGGAGAGAGATTATTATACCGCATCGATTAAAAAAATAAAATTTCAACCTTTATTAGTGAACAAATTAATCTCATATAATATTTGTGTTATTGAAGTAAAATAAGCAACCGAGCAAATTATTACTTGCTTTTCGTGAATTTAAAACGATATATATATATATATAATTGTATGATATAGTAAAATAAAATATAATAGCTACAAAAGAATAAAAATGGAGAGATAATTTCACCAATTCCGACCTACCTTTATTTATGGGATATTTGAAGAAAAAGCTGTACTGACTAGTGTGAACTTACGGATTGATCTGTTTTTTTCTACCTTTACAGCTCGCTCTGTAAGTTCACTAGCAATACACCAATACAGCACTAACTATAGCAGTAACTAGTACAATGAGTCAGGGGGTCGAGTGAATTCAATAATAGACGCCTGTTGGCATTCCAGCCTTCCTATCCGAAAGAGAATCCATTATTTCTTGGTCGTGAATATCTGAACTGGTTGTTCCTGGTTGTTCACTGTTCAAGAATTCTTGTTTAGACAATTCAGACCATCCATACATAGTCTTTTAATCTAAGATTGAAATTATTCCATATTTTATTGCTAAAATATTGTTCCGTGGAGCTAAGGTCCAAAATATGGAAGAAAGACGTGTTTCCACGACTCTCCAGTCAATTCTGTTCCACTTAATCCCTCTTTCATGGCCACATCTCTTTCCGGCTAAGGAATGGGAAATCTTTCTCCTGTTACATTCATCCGATTTTCATTTCATCCGGAACCTTTCCAGCTGACGCTGTCAGTCCACTAACAGCGGTATACAGTAAGTCAGTATAAGTCAGTACAGGAAGGGCACGCGAAATAGACAACTACTTACTAGGCTAGGGTAGTAGTTTTTTCATCTTCCCTTTATTTTACTTTACCTTAGTGGAAATTCTTTTTTCAAAGTTACTAGGTAATTAGTGAAGAGGTTTATAAAAGTGACAAGCTTGGTGGAAAGCTCTTATCTTAGGAGGAAAAGCTAAGTATGCCCGAGTAGCCTTGATATTGGTTGGTTTGAGGTTTCGTTAGTTTTATACTAAAAAGCAAGCTTCGGCGACCGCTCGACCTAGCGCGTTAGCCCCAGAACTATAGGGCAGGCCTATGCGAAGAAAAGTCCTGCCCATTATCAAAGCAAGCCCAAGTCCATGCAAGAAGGCCCTCCAGATCTGTCCAAATTCAAAGCCCGTCAAAGGCATATGAAATCATGCAAAGGATCCGAGAGAGAGAAGGATTAGTTCGTGTCTGGGTCAAGGGGACGGGTGACCTGAACCCTCTTCCTCCGGTAAGAGCTATCTAACCTCTGTTGTCTTGCTATAACCTAGTCTTACTCGCTCTTACCTCCCTGCCTGTTTTCCTTTCTTTCTTTTTTGAGAATACCTGCCCTGCTGCCTCTGCTCTCGTTCGGGCCCCGGGAATCCCTTGCTTTTGGCTAAGGTCTTTATTTACCTTTTTTCATTCCCCCCCCTCAAAACAAAAAATTCACAAACACTACTGGAATGGCACGACAACAATACCATAACAGATATACTTACCGACAAGAGAGAGCGAGACTGACCTACCCAAGAGAGAGAACGCAAGAGTGACTCCCCCCTATCACAACAAGGCCGGAAGAAAAGAATTTACCACGGCCTTATTTACTAAGCTCGGGACTAGAGGAGCATTTTAGGAATTTGAGGTATCGCTTGTAATAAGGATGAAGTCTCATTCATATAGTAATGTCCCTAGCTTGCGCCCTATTTGAGACTAAGGCAGGTTTGGAACCCTGTCCTATCACCTTTATCAAATCCCTAGCTCTCTTTCTTAGTGCAACTGCCCTATTCCTACCATGGGAATATCTATCTTTCTTTTTTCTTTCATATCTATAGTTTAGGATATAAAAGCAGACGGTCTCGTATATGAAGAAAGAGATTGTTGACGTTAGTAGACTAATCTATTCATTGGTAGGGCATTTCTTCCTGTGCCCGCCTTTCCTACCAAAAAGCTAACCCAACAAAATCCGGGTTTTTTCTAGACTAGACCTTCGGGATTTTTTTAGGGTTCATACATGCATTGATCCAGTCGAAGAACCTGCTCCAGAGCGACTACTCCGCCTAGCCTATCTTCCTGCCCGCCCCCGGTTCTCTATGCTCGGTTCCACAATCAATCCCAGATCCATCTATTTGAGGGAGGTCCAATTCCGCGCTCTTCTAATTGCTTAGAAGTAGAAGGGTTTAAGAACCCCTTTACATCTAGGGCTCATCGAAGCCCTATTCTGTGTATATTCAGGAACAGGGCTATCAAATGGTCGACTGCGAAACCCATCAGGAAAATTGTATACTATTACGATGCCCTCGATCGGCGATCGTTCAACGGACTACTTTTGCGATGTCTGTCACATGAAGAAGCTCAGCAAGCCTTGCAAGAAGTACATGCTTTACTAATAGGGGCATAGTAATAGTTGTTTGCTGGGTTGGTTTTGCTCTCTACCTTCTCACGGTGGGATGGAAACAAGAGAGGTCAACTGGAGTGGAAGCCATTGAGTTCAGGGCCCCAATCAATAATAAAGACTCGCCCATTTGGTTTCATATAGATAAAGAAATGAAAAGATGGGGGGTCGTGGTCTATGCTAAATTATTTTTCTTAGATAGAATGAATGGAAAATGAGTGCTTGTGTTGTGGTTTTCGTAGTTGCAAGAATTTTTTTTTTTCGCGAAAAGGTCCCCTCCTTCAATATCATGATTGGGTCGACCAAGCCAGATCATGAGTGAATAGAAAAAAAATGTACATAGTTGTTCCAGCTGAAATACTTGGAATAATTCTACCACTTCTACTAGGAGTAGCCTTTTTAGTGCTAGTTGAACGTAAAGTAATGGCTTTTGTGCAACGTCGAAAGGGTCCTGATGTAGTGGGATCGTTTGGATTGTTACAACCTCTAGCAGATGGTTTGAAATTGATTCTAAAAGAACCCATTTCACCAAGTAGTGCTAATTTATCCCTTTTTAGAATGGCTCCAGTGGCTACATTTATGTTAAGTCTGGTCGCTCGGGCCGTTATACCTTTTGATTATGGTATGGTATTGTCAGATCCGAACATAGGGCTACTTTATTTGTTTGCCATATCTTCGCTAGGTGTTTATGGAATTATTATAGCAGGTTGGTCTAGTAATTAGGGGGCGGCCGTTCGGTCGCCTATGATACTAGGACCAATAGGTTCAAAATGGGTTTGTGCCGCAGGTGTTGAACTATCTACTCTACACAGGTGTGGGCTTATAGGGCTAGGGCTCATAAACCCTTTCTTTCATTTATCAATAGGGCCCTGCCCTGGTCGATCACTTTTCTGGGCCAGGATCGGACATCGAAAGGGAAGGCGAGGTTTCAAAGTCTATTATGGAAGCGGGCCCCTACTGGTAGTGATACCCCGATCTCATGGATGAAGGCTAACGTTTTCTATTGGAATAGAGGGATCTGCAGATCAATTCGACTTTTCACTTTGCCATATAGAGATAGTTTGCCCTGAGTTAGGATACAGAGTTGGAAGAGAATGCCAGTATATCAGTTCATCTTTATCAAAGGCCAAGATCTCCATAAATTCGATTATTTTGCCTCTCTTTGCTTCTGAGGCAGTTTCAAGTTTAAGCCGATCCTCGAGGTCCAGTAAAAGGTCACTCCTCATCCTGATCTTATTAAAGGAGGAAGTAAACAAATCAAGGTTTCTACGTACTTCCGTTATGGAGGGTGCGGGCAGGGGGGACGACGGGGAGGCCGGCTCCATCGGTTGGTTGCCAAAGATGACCCCTCGCCTTGGTCTCCAAATAAGTTTTTATAATAGTAAAAACTGAAAACCATGAATAAGTTGGAGATGAGGGTGATGAGTTGGGATCCTTTAAGGCGGGGGCACGGGGTTATGGTCTTGTTACTTTATGTTTCGGAGTCAATTGATCCCTCAATCAAGTCCTAACTAGAAATATCTTAAGAGAAGAAGAGAAATCATTTGGATTCGAGGCGAAACCCCTCTCCTTAGAGTCAAGTGGCCCAAGGGCCACCTCTCCGCCGTTACGGAGTTCTTCTGCTCTAATCTCCGAAATAGAAGGTCAGCTGACTGAGGAGTTAGTATTGATTCATGCAAAGATGCTCCTTTGAAGCTGGAGTAAGGAATTGTCCACCTCATCACCCCGAAGAGCAGTGGCTCTGTTGTTTTGCAGAATCCATGTTGTATATTTGAAAGAGGTTGACCTCCTTGCTTCTCTCATGGTACACTCCTCTTCCCGCCGAGCCCCTTTTCTCCTCGGTCCACAGAGACAAAATGTAGGACTGGTGCCAACAGTTCATCACGGAAGAAAGCACTCACTAAGTCGGGATCACTAACTAATACTAATCTAATATAATAGTCTAATATATCTAATATAATAGAAAATACTAATATAATAGAAAAAAACTGTCTTTTCTGTATACTTTCCCCGGTTCTGTTGCTACCGCGGGCTTTACGCAATCGATCAGATTAGATAGATATCCCTTCAACATAGGTCATCGAAAGGATCTCGGAGACCCACCAAAGTACGAAAGCCAGGATCTTTCAGAAAATGGATTCCTATTCAAAGAGTGCATAACCGCATGGATAAGCTCACACTAACCCGTCAATTTGGGATCCAAATTCGAGATTTTCCTTGGGAGGTATCGGGAAGGATTTGGAATGGAATAATATCGATTCATACAGAAGAAAAGGTTCTCTATTGATTCAAACACTGTACCTATGGGATAGGGATCGAGGAAGGGGAAAAACCGAAGATTTCACATGGTACTTTTATCAATCTGATTTATTTCGTACCTTTCGTTCAATGAGAAAATGGGTCAAATTCTACAGGATCAAACCTATGGGACTTAAGGAATGATATAAAAAAAAGAGAGGGAAAATATTCATATTAAATAAATATGAAGTAGAAGAACCCAGATTCCAAATGAACAAATTCAAACTTGAAAAGGATCTTCCTTATTCTTGAAGAATGAGGGGCAAAGGGATTGATCAAGAAAGATCTTTTGTTCTTCTTATCAAAAAGATAGGATGTATTCCGATGAAATGCTCTGGATTCTCGGTGGACTATAATGAGGAGGACGACAGACCCATCACAATCGACTAAGAGGAAAATCGCCCCTGGTTCAAATCCAAAAAGTTTGATTTAGACTATAATGGAATGGTTAACATTACTCATTTTAAACTCTCCCACAGTGATATAATATCTTTTCAAGAAAATGATGCGAGAACCCGCGGTGAAGAAATAAAGAGATCCTTCTATATCGAAATCTCAGTTGATAAAATAATAGGCAAATTCCTGGATCACCCGTGGAGAAGAACCAAAAAAGAATGGTTCCGCCTACTCAAAACTAAGAGGGGATGCCGCCTACTACTAAAATCCCAGTTTTTGCAACAGTTGCGTTCTTCTATGCAAGAAGAAGACTTAGAAAGAACAAAGAAGTTTGGATCCGAAAAAGTATGCTTAGGCAGTTCTTTCGCTGAGCACAACAGAATGAAGAGGAATTTGTATCATTTCAAATTCCTATTCTTATCGAAGAGAAGGAACGAGAAAAACCAAAATATTCGTACTCGAACAAGAAGTCCTATAGTTTACAACTCTTCTTTATATAGCGACCTATTGCTCCGCATCTCTCCATCAGTTTACTAAAAAGATCAAAATAAAAAGGATCGAACTACCTACTCATTATTCGGAGGTGAATCATAGAACACCAAAAGCTGTGGTATCTTACGGACCTAAAATAGGTCACATACCTCACGACATAAGATTGAAAGATCCAAACCTTCTTCTTCGGAGCGGAAAGGGACGTGGCCAAAACATATAAAGATCGGTATAGTCGCTCATAGGGACATATCTATCCGGATAGAGGATAGTCTAGGCCGATTCATAGATAGATCTCTCTCCATATAGATAGGTATCTCCGTGGATAGAGATAAAGATAGGGATCCATCTAGATCTTGATTCACTATTTCCATATTTTTGCTTTTTTTCTGATTGATTGCCTTTTTTTGAAATCGTTTTAAATCTTAATGCAGGAGCGGAAACTTGACTGTAAGGAAACAGAGTTTTTCAATTATTACTTGCTGGGGCGGAGCGTAGACTAGCGAGCAGAGCCAAGGAAAGAGGGAAGCCCGTCATAGATCATTCGACTAGAAGTAGAAGACTGCTGGCCTGAGAGAAGGCGGCCTCTCTCGGGAAAGACCAATTTCTCTTCTTTCTTTTTTGATTTCAGCTTTCTTTCTCGTCCACTCAGGGGGGTGCGGACACACCTGCGCGGATTACAGGTGACAGTTACGAGAATGGCGGGGAAGTTAACAGTACCCGATGACATTCAGGGATGGATGTAGACCCATCGGGCAAGGATAATCATTCCGGTCCTGGTAGAAGTGGCGACCATTCTCAAGAACGAAAAAGACTGAGCTGAGGGAAGCCCTATGAGTCACTGAAATGACGGCAGGACCTTTTTCTATCAATAGAGGGAGCAAAAAAGGGCTTTGCTCCCCTTTACAATATGAAGAAAGAAATAAGGGTCGAAGTTTAGACCGCTCACAGTAGTTCTACCTATAGAAAAGATCATCAGAGAGGAGACAACCCATTTATGATTCCAGCCGAGAAGACTAGTAAAAGGAAGGATCAAGAATGTTATATATTTCAGGAGCTAGATTAGTTGGTGATGAACAAGTAAGCATTGCCTCAACCAAAATTGATGGAATTGGCCCTAAAAAAGCCATCCAGGTTCGTTATCGATTAGGTATCAGTGGAAACATAGAGATAAAAGAATTAACTAAGTATCAAATCGACCAAATTGAACAAATGATAGGTCAAAATCATGTTGTTCATTGGGAATTGAAGAGGGGAGAACGAGCCGACATCGAACGATTAATTTCGATTTCTTGTTATCGTGGAATTCGTCATCAAGATGGATCGCCCTTATGCGGTCAACGAACTCATACTAATGCTAGGACTTGTCGCAAGCTAATTCAAAAATGAAAGAAGTCTACCGAAAGCCCTTGTTGTCTGATCAATCACACTGATTGCTTCAATAGTTCACTGAAATTTATGTGAATGATCGTGTCTTCAAATCCTATTCAGTCTGATTAGATATGTCACTGAAATAAAGTGATTCCGTTGTCTCTCTTTTCTTTTCGGATTCCGAGGATGAGCCGGCCGATCCTAACATCATTTATGAGGAGCCGGACGACGAAGCCTCCTCCTCAGATAAAGATGTCTCCGACGCTATTCTATGCTAGCATAGCATGCTTCTACTTATGTTGTGTTGCAAATTTCGGATCAGGAACAATCCTTTCTTATTCTAAGATGCCAGTCTATAAATCCGTACTTGTTGACTAAATTTTGGCTTGGCATTGTCCACGGAGAACCCACCCCAAAGCCAAGTCACTATGGTATCTCCTACTACAGGTATGGCGCTAGCTAAGCTTGTAATTACTGTAGCTCCCCAAAAGCTCATCTGATCGAAAGCGGGGATTTCTGCCTAGCAGTAGGTGTCAGGTGAAGGGACAGAGACGTCCTCTTTCTACCAGACTTGTCTCATTAATGTAAAAAGTGGCAAGCCCACGGAGCGGTGCCGGTGCGCTAGCTTAAGGAAAGCAGTTCGTTCAGGTGGATATAGCACCATTCATCTTCAGATTAAATTGAAAATAGAAGTTAAATAATAAGTTTCTTTTTTTTTTATATTAATTTTTGTCTATATCAACCTTACAGATTTATTTGAATATTTTTATGAAAAATTACTTTCTTAAAATCCCCATTTTTAATTTACTTAGGGATTTCAATAATCCTGGGGTAATAATTACCTACAAATTTTCATTGAATTTTATTTGGTAGAAAAATTTGCAGGAAATTAAATTATTTGTGAACTTTTTTTGTATAATCCCCAAATAAATTTTCATGTAATTTATATATATATATATATATATATATCCCAAATAAATTTTCATGTAATTTATATATATATATATATATATATATATATATTGTAGAGAAATGAGTTTGATGAGTTAAATAGGTCTATTATTTTTAAGAAATGAGTTTTAATGACATGGCATGTCAACTAGGATAGAAGAAGGCTTTTGAGGTGTTTAGTATTTTTTTGAGGAAAATAGTGATAGTTGAGTGATATTTTGGTCCTAAATGAAACAAAAGTGATATTTAAAGGCAATTCCTAAAACTTGAGTGATAATTTAGGAAATTAAATCTTTAAGTCGTGTATTATTAGGGAAGTTTACTATTTTTGCACATAGGGATGGACCTCCACTAAAATTTGGACTCCCATAAGGGTTGGACCCAGTATTTACTCGTTATATACTCCCTCGGTTAAATAATATTTATCCACTATTGACTTAATATATAAATTAAAAGATAATAAATAATAGAGGTAATTTTATAATGTCATCTCTTGAATAATATAAATTTAATACTTTGAAAAATATAGTAAGTAATGAATAGTATTTAATAGCAAAGATAAAATGAATAGAAATGGATAAATTATTTATTAATTTTTTAAACTGAACAAATATTATTGAACATCTATTTTTGATAATATGAACAAGTATTATTGGACTACTTCACGGGATCATTTCTGACACGTACTGAAAATCAAGCCCCCTTTTGGGTTGCTCTCTAGTCTTGACCTATTGTTTAATTTGGTTTTATAGAAGAATTCAAGCTAAGGACCAATTATATTAGAAGAATTATTTGTGGTTCTCACGCATTTGGCTGGAGTATTGACGACAAAATTTTTGAAAGACAATGTGGCATCGTTTATATGTTCATTAAATCTAAGAACTAGTTTTTGGAGTTTAATATCGATAAATTTTCATAAATAGTTATAGTATAGATCATTATTATAAATAATACTTAGAGTTTGCCTAATTACAATTTATAGCAACAATTTGTGAGAAGAAAAAGGAGAGTGAGAGTTTGAAGAGAGAGTGGAGAGATGCTACAAATTGTATCTGAATAAACCTTGTCAAACAAGTTTTGATAATAAGACAAAACCTATTTTTGGTAAAAAGATATTTATGGAAACTAATTGAAAAAAGTAGTTACCATGTCCATGTTAAACAAGGAAAGCTTAAAGATCAAGTCCTACAAGAAAAGGACTCGACTCAAAGGCGTGTGATCAAAATCGGCGACCAAGTCCTACAAGGAAAGCACTGCACCTTTCCTATCAAGGAGAGGAGAGTTTGAGACTTCTATAAAAGCAATGGAGCAAAAAAGAATTTGACTATCTATTGCACAAGCAGAGAAGGAGTTATTCTCAAGCAATAGAAATCTCAAGCAAGCTATTTCAAGAAAACAAGTAGAAGCTATTCTTAATGCAATCCTGCATGGTTGTTAAGGTGTAGTTTGTGAGGCTTGTAACAAGAAGTGAGTTTGACTTCTTGAGAGAGTTTGAGAGTTGAGAAAAGAAACAATTCTAGAGAATTGTTTGAGGCTAGGTACTAGAGATAGTTCTTTTGATTATTGAGTTGCAATCATAAACTTGAAGTTATTAGTAAAGTTGAGTTCGTGGTTTTTACTCCTAGAGTTAGGAGGTTTTCCACGTAAATTTTGTGTGTCAATTTACTTACTGCTTTAAGAGGAACTATGCTAAGGACCTGGTTCCTGAGAGATAATCAGTGGGCACTAACTTTCTTCAATTAGTATCAGAGCAAGGTCTTTTCATTAAAGGTTAACACCTAAAAAGGATCCAATGGCTGCCCCTCCAACTGCTCAGGAAGGTTCCTCTCAAACAAGACCACCACTGTTCAATGGTAAGTACTATGGCTGGTGGAAGAATAAGATGATGGACCATCTCATGGGTGAAAGTGTTGACTTATGGAGTGTTGTTCTGGATGACCCTACTATCCCTATGAAGGCAGCTGAAGAAGGGAAAGAACCAGTTTCCAAGGACAGGAAGGAATGAAATGTTGTTGACAAGGTAGCCATTCAAAACAATGCTAAAGCTAGAAAGATCTTGATCTATGGTATTGGACCTGATGAGTATAACATGATCTCTTCCTGTCAAGATCCCAAGCAAATTTGGGACACTCTGCAAACTACACATGAAGGTACCCGTGCTGTGAAAAAGGCAAAAATAGACAACTTAAATAGGCAATATAAACTCTTTAGGATGAAGGAAGGAGAAAACATCCAAGACATGCACACAAGGTTCACTGCTATTTTCAATGAAATCTACTCCCTAGGAGAGGATATTCCTACTGGAAAGGCTGTTAGAAAGCTCCTAAGTGTACTGCCTGAATCCTGGAAAAGCAAAGTTGAAGCAATCACTAAAGCTAGAGACTTAGATACCTTAGCCATGAATGAAGACTATCTCTCTAAAGACCAATGTGATGGAAATTTAACAACCTATGAACTGAAGAAAAGTCAAGGGAAGGATATTGGAACTAACAAAAAAGACAAGACTATCTCTCTAAAGACCACTGAGGTTGTTGACTATGAGGAGGAAAATCTTGCATTAGTTACTAGAAGGTTTCAAAGAATCTTCAAATCAGGACAAAACTTTCAAAGGAATCCCCCCATAGCTCAGGAAAGGGATGATCAATTGTGCCATAAGTGTGGCAGTCCAGATCACTTCATCAAATTCTGTCCTTTGTGGGCTATAGAACACAAAAAGGCTGCCACTAGAAAAGCCCAGATATCAAAATAAGGAGCTCACCCTTCCATCTCATAGAAAGATGACCTCTCAAGAAGCTGACTTAGCATTTCAAAAAGCTCTAACTGCTATGGGAGAACACAGTGATGAGTCTGATGGTGAGGATCCCTATAATCAATCACTACTTGCCATGGTGGAAGCAAAAGGAGAAGACACTCTGGCTCTCTTAGCTATGAGTGATACTGAAAGTAATTCAGAAGGAGAAGAGTTAGCTGAAGCAACCCTTGCCCTCATTGTATGCTCTGAGCCTGGCATTGACACTAATCAAGATGAGACCAAGATATGCTTTTCTGACCTCAGACCCAACCTGCATACCTACTCCAAAAGGAATCTTGAAACTCTCTCAGCAGTTCTCATAGATGCATATTATTCAGTATGTGCTGAGAAAGAGAATCCGTTGAATGATTATGCATCTCTAAGGATGGAAAGTGAAAGTCTTGAGGAAGACAATATCTATTTAAAGAACTCTCTCAAAGAGTTCTCAAACAAAGGAAAGAATCAGGCCACTGCTCTTCAACAATCCTTGAAAGAAAACATCAAAAATCTCAAGACAAGGCTCTCAGAGTTGCCTGAATGAAACAATTCTCTAACAAGAGACTTGAATAAAGCCAAACTTGAATTGAAACACAATCAGAGATGGAAAAAATCTTCAACTCTTCTCTCTCACATTTAGAACAGTCAGACTACTTCTAAACATGGGCTAGGATTCAGACCTGAGGCCTTCAAGACAAGCTACTCTATGAATATAGTATGTACTGCATGTGGCAAGGAAGGACATCTTAAGAATCAATGTCCAGTTCATCTAAAAGCCGATTAAAGGAACTTGAGCTTTGTCAACAAAATCAAGAGGCAATATCCAACTCATCTGAAAACTAAGCAAAGAAGCTTGAACCATGTCAACAAACTCAAGACCAAGAAATTAAGAAGAATGCTTTCTATCAAAGGGGAGCTTCCCTACTGGGCCAAGAGAGACTTGATTCATCCTTTCACTCATAAAAGGGGACCCAAATTAGTCTGGGTATCCAAGATGAGTCACTGACTATTCTGCAGGAAAGGAAGAGAGGAATGAGCAAGCCCTGGCACCTTGACAATGCTTGCTCTAGACACATAACTGGAAACAAAGATAATTTCCTCTCTCCTGCAAAACTTCAAGGGGAAAGTATGAGCTTTGAACTGGAAGATCTGAAGACATGACTGGTATAGGAAGAGTGTGAATGACATGAAGAGGCACAGGTCTAAAGGGGAACTTCCATACATCAGAAGAGGCACATGTCAAAGAACTTTTGAAAAAGCCTATGAAGAGGTTCCTAAGGTATCTCAAAGGGCTGGCTATTGAATATCCTATAGTTGACTCTCTTGACCCCACTGGCTATGAAGATGATGACTACTTAGTGGATGATGGTGGTTAACTTAGTTTTGTTCCTTATAGGATCACAACCACATTGAGGGAGGATACTCCAAGGATCTAAGGTTGACATCTCACTCTTGCTGAAAAATAGCTTCACAAAAAAGGGCCTAGAAAGCACTCAAGGATCTGATCCTCAAGGTATGCACATCCTTACAAAATTATCAAAAATTAAATTTCTTAAATAAAATTTTGTCTTTGTCATGAGAACCTGATCCTTAAAATGCCCCCACTTACTTATATAAGACAAACTCCTAAGTGGAAAAATCAAATACTGAGCCTTAATGATTAAATTCCCTCATTCAAAACTGAAAACCGTCACCTACAACCCCTCCCACACTTCAAACACTCAAACCGTCTATCTCCCCCATACTTTCTCTCACAAATTTTCCAAAACCTTCTTCTCCAAATCGTCAAAATATTTACATGGCTTTCTCATATGCTAACTTCTCTACCTCTCCTCCTCATAATCTAGTGGACTAATCACACGATGAAGATCTTGCATCTCCCCAGGGGTCACCCTCTTAGGGGGAACAACCCTCAAGATATCCGTCTCCCACACTTCCTTTTGCACCACCTAGATCACCAACATCCACTCTCTCATCAAAAACTCCATCCCCATCACCCCAAGAATCCAACTCACCATATTTTTCTCAGAGTTCAGGCGGAAACCCTACCGCTCCTTTTTCCACAGGTACTAAACCCAAGCCCTCATACTCTAAAGAAGAGAAGATAGACAGTGATGAGGATACTATCATTTTCCCAAAAACTACAAGGGCTGAGTGTATAACTATACCAGATTATAAGAAGAGGGGTGCTGTAAAACCCCCTAGGAAACCATTGTCTAAACCCTCCAATAATCCTATACCCTCACCCTACTTTCCACCAAGAACACCCCTGTCAAGAAAAAGGGATGATGATGAACAACAAGATGCTGAGAGAAAGAGATCCAGGTTGGCCAAGGGAAAGAATAAGATTGGTGAGGATGATGAACCAAAAAATATGGAGGACATGGAAGTTGAAGGAGAGGAAGACATTTCCCCCCCTCAAGATACTAAAAACACGAATTATGAGAAGTTCCTAAGAATGGGACCCCTGGGCTACTATGCCACACAACATCTCCTAAAAGGGAGAAGAATTGATGAAGAGGTAATGTCTAACCCTCATGCTCAAAGATTGCTTGATAGACTTAACTTTCAGGGATGAGATCACTTGTTTAGACCTAATAAACCCACTTTCAGGGATGAGATCACTTGTTTAGACCTAATAAACCCATGCTGCATAAGGAGGAGATTGTAGAATTCTATGCCAACTTGAGCATGCTGGATGAGTGGGTGGTAAGCACTAGTGTGAGGGAAATATAGATTGTGTTTGATCCAGCCAAGCTGGATGAGATATTGGTTGTTCCTTCTAAAGGTATGGAGGAATATGTGTGGAAATCTTATGAAGAATGCCTCCTTACCAAGAATTTTTCTCAGGGTAAGGAAAAAAGGGTAGCCAGAAAGGTTTTTAAGAATGAAATGTCTCCTGAACACAAGCTATTGTTTGAGATTGTGAACAAGGAGATACTTCCCAGAGGGGGAAGGAGGAATAAGGCCAGCTTTAGAGATATGGGTATTATGAATGCCCTAGATTTAGATAACAAGATCAACCTTCCTACTCTCATGATCAAACATATGGGAAATGTGACTTCACCAAAAACTGGCCCTCATGGGCTGGCATATGGGTTCTTGTTGACTGAGATTTTTTGGAGTTTTGAGGTACCTCTGGGAGAAGGAATTGCAGCAAAAAGGAGTGATAGGATCACTCTTCACACATTGGAAGAGTGTGATTGCTTAACTGCACCAGCCCCCAAGAAGAAGAGTTCAAGTCCCATGACTCAAACTCTACAGGACCTAGAGGCTGCTCATGAAGAGATTGCTAAACTAAAGAAGGAGAATGCTTGACTGAAAGAGTGTCTAACAGCATCCTAAGCTCAAGTGGACACATTGAGGACTGAAATGATACTGCAACAGAAAAAACACTTTGACAATATTCAGTCTCTCATGAACCTTATTCCCAAGCCTGACTCCTAATCCTCCTCAGCCTCCCTCTTTCTAACCCCCTCTTCTTGATAAATGTTCCTACTTTTGGCTCTCATTTAAAATAATTTTTAATTTTTGTAATTAATTTGATATATTTTGTTTTGGGCCACTGATTGGCTTAATTTGTGCTACACCTCCCTGCTTTTTAGTTATTTACTCTTGCTTATGATTGAATGGATGCTTGATGTCTCACTGTGTTTTTTTATGATGTCAAAAGGGGGGAGATTAGCCTTAGTAGGCCTTGTTGTTAGTATTTGATCCATGTTAGTATGACATAGTATGTGATCATTAGGAGGAACTTGAGAGAATGTTAAAGCATGTTGGATGCATGCTGCTAAATTCCTTTTCAAAAATAGGATAGATTTTGCCATCATCAAAAAGGGGAAAATTGAAGAAACCTTGTCAAATAAGTTTTGATAATAAGGCAAAATCTATTTTTGGTAAAAAGGTATTTATGGAAAATAACTGTAAAAAGTAGTTACCATGTCCATGTTAAACAAGGAAAGCTTAAAGACCAAGTCCTACAAGAAAAGGACTCGACTCAAAGGTGTGTGATCAAAGTTGGCGATCAAGTCCTACAAGGAAAGCACTGCACCTTTTCTATCAAGGAGACGAGAGTTTGACACTTCTATAAAAGTAATGGAGCAAAAAAGAATTCAACTATCTATTGCACAAGCAGAAAAGGAGTTATTATCAAGCAATAAAGATCTCAAGTAAGTTATTTCAAGAAAACAAGTAGAAGTTATTCTTAGTGCAATCCTGCGTGGTTGGTAAGGTGTGGTTTGTGAGTTTGTGAGGCTTGTACCAAGAAGTGGGTTTAACTTCTTTAGAGAGTTTGAGAGTTGAGAAAAGAAACAATTTTAGAGAATTGTTTAAGGCTAGGTACTAGAGATAGTTCATTTGATTATTGAGTTGTAATCATAAACTTGAAGTTGTTAGTAAAGTTGAGTTCGTGGTTTTTACTCCTGGAGTTAGGAGGTATTTCATGTAAATTTTGTGTGTCAATTTACTTACTGCTTTAAGAGGAACTTTGCTGAGGACCTGGTTCCTGAGAGATAATCAGTGGGCACCAACTTTCTTCAGTATCAATATGGAGGTTATATCAACTTGGAGGCTGTATATCAGTTACAAAAAGTGGTCTACGCAGAATTTTTCATAAGTGGTGTCACCATTTAAAGGACAAGAGTGGATCAAGGGGGATATTAATGAAGTCTTTATTTTTGGCTTTAAAAATTTGATACCCCATTAATAATGAACTTTATGATTTTTTTCACTTAATATTAAATTTAGATAAAAATAAAAAATAATTGCCTACTCTTTTATTTTAGATAATATTTTAGGTTTTTAAATTACATTACTCACATCTTCACAATTGTGTAAATACCTTTTAGAATTTAAAACTAAATTTTAAGACAAAAAATGGGAGGCTGCACGCATTGGAATTTGACGTCACCAACGAATCCTGACACTTAACCACTAGGTCAGAGCGCACTTTTCAGACAAGCAGTGTCACTTTAAATAATTTACCTTATATTTTTATTTTATTAATTATTTTTATATGTATATCTAGTAAAACAATTGATGAAGCAGTCTCATGTGACACTCCTCGGGTCAAGGTAAATCTTCCCCTGGTTACAAGATGTATCAAATATGCACGAATACAAGTTGTATCAATATGAAGGTTGTATCAATATGCATAAATACTAGTTGTACCAACAGGGGAGGAGCTACAACCCTTCCAGGGTGTATAGCCAAATACCTTTCACCAAAAAAATTATACTATATATTGTACCGACCCTTTCTGTCATTACAGGCGAGCCAATCGTGCAAAAATCTGAGTTAGAATTTTTCCAAAATTAGAAGTTAAAAATTCAGGCTAGGCTAGTCTTGGATGACATCTGAGCAAGGTATTTTCTTGTCCAATCTGGGAACGGATTGGGTAAACATAATAAAGTTTAGCTGAATTTTATGTTAGCTAAGATAATAAGAAATGCGTAGGAGTTTTTGAAAGTGAATTCGGATAAGTAAAACTCTCGATATCGAACTTGATATAAAGGGATTAGTCCAGAATGTTATGATTCGAGAGTGCATTACAAAAAAGGTAAAACTGAGAGAAATTCTGAGTTTCTGCTTTGCCACACCCGCTATAGCGGATGTCAGGTCGTTATGGGGATGTTGCTATAGAGAAATAATTCCCGCTATAGTGGGAGCCAAAGCCAGTCAATCCCGCTATAGCGGATGAATTCTGCTATAGCGATGTCGCTATAGCAGGATTGAGCTGCTATAGCAGGGTAAATTGTGGTTAATGCAGAAACTTTCTCAAAAATATTCATTATTTTTAAAACACATTTTGGGGAAGGCTTAGGCAATTTGGGGTGATTTTCACCTCTTTTCCACCAGATTTTTTTGTAAAGGTAAGTTATTTATCTCCATTAACTAGTTTTTCAATTTTTTGACCTTGAAATCACTAGTTTACGAGTTTTGGGGAGGGTTTAAATTTAACTAGCTATAAATTCTGGTGCAAAAGGATAAATTAGGTGTAAAACCTTTGGGTTTTAGTTAAAGATAGATTAATTACTCTTGCATGACCATAATTCACTAATATAACCATGAAATTGATAGTTTTAAGATAAATTTATGGTGCAAAAGACCTAAAATGGATAGGATGATAATAAAATTGGCCTTGAAGTTTGGGATTAGGTTATAATCTGTGATATTTAGGTCATTTGGTTGATTAGGTGTTTACATTTCTATTTTTAGACCACAATCAAGCAAAGGTTACAAGAAATGGGAAAGCTCATATTCAGTAGAGCATTTCAGGCTTGAATTGAGGTAGGCGATGATTTAAATGTAGTTAAAATCCAATTTGTGTTATGTGTACATGATAAATATTTTTTAGTATTACTTGCTCAATGCATGTTCAAGAAAAGTGAATAACTATTTGATATCCTGAGTGTTGATCACATGCAATGATTATTTAATTGAAAGCTTGTTGATTTTTACCAGTGTTGTTTCTGTTATCATTGTGGTTGTAATTGTATTGATATCTGTCATTATTATAGAATGTATTGGTATTTGAACATCTCCACGGGATTGGTTGATATAAGATTGGCAGACACTTGATGTGTGAGATTTGGTACATGGACAAGAGCTCATCCCCTGCATGTCATGGCTAGTGAGAGACCATAAGACCCTTAGCATGTGTGTACATATATTTAGTGAGTGTGATGATTCCTTGAGTGAACCAAGGATATGTGTTTTCATAATTATGTTGGTTTCTTGAGTGAATCGGGCTTAACTCTTTATTTGATATACATGTTGGTTCCTTGAGTGAACTGGGGATATGTGTTTTCTTGATTACACTGGTTCCTTGAGTGAATTGGGATTGACTGTTTACTTGATATACATGTTGGTTCCTTGAGCTGACTGAGTTGATGTGCTTAATTGCTAAGGTGGTTTCTTTATGTAAATGGGATGCATGTTAATTGCCATAGTTATTGTCTTAGGAATTCTTGCGTGGTCCGGGTTACTTGTGAGATGTGACACAATTTGATGTTATTTATTACTTGTGTAGTTGGGACATGGTTCATATAGTTATTGAGTCTGGAGTGTTGACTTGGTGTCTTGTTGGTGGTTATAGTCCGACTTGACTTATTTTTCTTGTTGACTCATATTGACTGAACTTCAGATTGTACTTGTTACAAGATTAAGTGTTATGAACTTGGAATAAAGTTGCATGATAGGGTATCATGGTTGTCTTATTGTACTATGTTATGGTTAAGTGTTCATATTTATCATTTTGGGTTTGCCGATAATCCTACCAGTACACCATTATTTTTTGTGTACTGATACTTGACGTGGTCTATTTTTGTTGAGTACATGACATTTTCTCACGACTGCTTTGAGACCTCAGCTATGAGTCACACGATATCCGAACTCAAGGGTGAGCTGCATCTTCTGAGCTACCATGAGTTCTTCACTTATTTTCTAGTTCATTATTTCAGATTTATATGTTATTTATGTTTTGGGGTTGCATCCCCTTCTTTCATACAGTTAATAAAGTTTTGATATGATGACTTTCAGATTCTAGGGGTGGTTAGTTTCCGCAAACTTATTCTTATTCTTGTTTAAGATATGAATTATTGATTCAATTAATGAGAATTTCTTTAGTTGTCTAAATTCGTGAAAAAGTCGGTATCAAAGCTCTAGGTTCTTTGATCTCGTCGTACCAAAATGGGTCTAGTAGAATCTTGCAGAATGGTACTGTCATGACCCAAAATTTCATTAGGCTATAAGGGCACCCACCATCCCTGTAGATGAACCCCTTTTCTTTATTAACTATTTAATAGTATAAATAATGTAAAAGTAATATAAAAGTAAACAACCAACTCTTATAGATGCGGAATAAACTAGTTGAAATCTAAACTATCCCAAGACTTAGTGACACCAGTGCAAGAGCATCTATGAATATGAAACAAGCCAGTGAAAATTAAAACAACTTTCTGAAAGAAAGTAAAACAGAAAACATAAAGAATCTCTAGAATCCAGTACTGCAAAAAAAAAATAGCTCACCCTGAATATTAACTGCAACAGCCTCAAATAAAAATAACAAGTCAAGCATTCCTAGTACTTGGTTCAGTTCCTACACGCAGAAAGGTGCAACAAGTATAGAGTGAGTACGAAAAATACGTGTACTCAGCAAGCTTTGATTACTAACTCCTTCTGGAAGTGATAATGAGATGTATCTTAAAAGTTTTCTTTTACACAAGTAAAATCTTACCAAAATGTAAATCACCATAACATAACAAATAAGGCACGTATCTGGAACAATTCAATAGAAAGTGCAATGCAGATGAAATATAATGCAATGCAATATACTGGACAAAAGTAAATTGGTATATACCCGCCGAAACCATTTCCTATCGGTATAATAAAATTCGCGGGAACCATTTCTCATCGGCAAAATAAGATCTGCTGAAACTATTTTTCATCGGCATAATAAGACTTGCCAAAACCATTTCTCACCGGCATAATAAGATTCACCAAAACCATTTTTTATCGGCATAATAAGAACTTGAAATTTATAATAATCACAATACCACTCACCGAAATCATTTTCTATAGACTTTGCATGATGTCACTTGCCGGAACCATTTCCCATCGGCTCAATATCATCCAATGGACAATATCAACCAATAATTATCATGCAATAGTAAGAGTGGTATGAATGAGTATGTATGATTAAATATATGTAATGAGTTTATCAATCACAATCAGATTTACATAATTCACGAATCTCAACAGTTCAATTATATCATAACTTGTGAGATTCTATCAACCGATAATAATTTCATAAGAATTTTTCATAACATGACACCGGTACCTATATAAATACTCGTTATCTCATTTATACGTAACCCCCTTATTATTCATTACCCTTAATTCTATGTAATATAATAAAACTAACACCTTAAAAATAAATTAGAAATCTCTACTTGCCTCAAATTGAAGTCCAAGCATCCATTTACGAATTTGCCCTTTCGTAACACTTTTGAATGATCACAATCTCGAATGTCGAATAACGTATCATGAATTTTCAATATTTTTCCTTCCTCTTTCACAAAGCTTCAAAACATTTCCAATTTATCAAATATACCTTATTCGTAAGTAAACAAGTCTAAAATATTCATATTGTTGTACTTCTAGCCCGGACCCAAAATCACCCAAAAGAGAATTTCACTAAAATACTTATATAATCTCATATTTTTTGGTTGATAATTATAACACGGAAAAGTCGATAGTATCAACAAAAATGAAATTGGTAAAGCTAGGCAGTGACACGATTTGTCCGTGTGAACTGCTCACAAAATTTCAAAATCATGGCTATTAAACTCAATTTATAAACTTCTCATCCTCACCACTGAAGCTATAGAATTTCTTAAAGAAATCAAATCCTATATGCTGCCTACATTTTTTATTATTATACTACAATCCCTCTTCCAATCATTTTTTCATTATTAAGCCTGTAATCATTATGCCATCATCACACCATAATTGAACCACAATTTGACCCACCAATTATGACCCCATGTTGCACGCAACTGTAACGATCCTTCTTGTCATTTTTGTATTTACGCCTTCTTTGTACTGTTAGAGCTTTTTTGTAGTGGCCCCAAGTTATTTATGACTTGGTAGGATCGGTGGTTCGATGTCCTGGTAATTCATTTGGTTGTTTTTGCTGTTTTCTTATTTTAGAGCCTTAACTTAGCATATCATTGACTTTAGTAAATATTCTTGATAAACATGCTCGGAATCAAATTCCGACAGTTTTATTAGCTACAGAGCATGGATTTTGGTCTAGATGAACCCTGGGTTAGGTTCTGGGAGCTTTCGATTTAGTTTTGTCTGGGTTTTTATGTTTTAGCCAAGTTGAACTTGAAAGTTTGACTTTGGTCAATATTCGGAGAAGACAACCTCAGATAGAAATTCTGTCCATGCTATTAGCTCTATAATATCAACTTTGGGTTAGAAAAACCTTTGGTTCGGGTTCCGAGGCTTCCAGACTTATTTTGGGGTATTGAGTTCCGAGTTAGTTTTGGGCATGGAGCCCACTTTTCCTTAAAACAATCTCCGTTGGTAAATTCATTGATTCCATTGAGTCCGGAATATCGTTTCCACTCAAATAGCTCTATTGATTTGTGAGTATCGAGTTTCAATTGTGCCCAGAACGCCCCGTAGAAGTTTAGAAAATTGCAGATTTTTCTATTGCGGGCCAGCTTTAAATAGCTGTTGGCAGCTTTATTTTCAGCTTTTGCTCTCATCTTCCCAACTTGTTTTCTCCACCATTTTAAAACTAAATTCCTTCAAATCTTCACCTGCTCTTACCCATAACTTGGAGGAATAATTGTTGCTGATTCGGATGTGTTTCTTGGTGTCACGACCCCACCTACCGGGCCGTGCAAGTGCCTACTCTAACCACCTAGATAGGCAAACCCTCACCACCCATCCAACAGGTAACTTGCGGAAATTAAAGTAAACCATTATTCAGTCTATTTTTATACATAAGAAATGCTTTTGCAGAGAAGTTCATAAAATAAATGACTTAAAGAATTTGCGGAGAACCTTTACAACCTTTAAGAACACCCTCCCTAGGACCTAGTCGGTACAAGAGTTACTACAAGATTTATACAAGAAGGAAGGGTAAATGAGACACAACTTCCGTTATGGAGAAAGGACAGAAGCTGCTGCAGATCACCATCGCCATGTACTTATGAAACATCACTAGCCCTGCAACTAGACTATACCAAAAAGGTATAGTAAGAGTAGAGTCAGTACAACCACACGTACTGGTAGGCATCATCGGTTGACCCGAAGCCACTCCTACTATCATATAAGGAGAACAGGAAAAAACATGAAAATAAACAATACAATTCCATCCTTCACCGCTTTTCCTTACCGGACCCGATCTCAACCGATCGTCTACTCGTACCCCTTACCTCAACCTTTACTATTTCTTCCGTTGCTGACTCCCTCTCTCTCAGGTATTTCGAGTCACGCTAAACTTAGACTTCCCAAGTCACACTAACCTTAGACTTCCCAAGTCACACAACCTTAGACTTTCCAAGTCACACTAACCTTAGACCAACTGCTAAACCCAACTCTGACTGCCTCACCATTAACCTAGTCAATCCTCATGACTATGCCTCCAACAACAACCCAGACCCTGTCATTCTAGACCCACTACACACAAATACCTGGACCCGCCCCGAATCCCTAAACAAATCCCCCTAGGATGTCACCCGCTAGTCACACCATGTTAGACTCTCAGCCATTCCCCTGGCTTATCAACCACATGTAAACTATCTTTATACTATGATCAACGATCAACAACATAACCAATAACAACCCTTGTCATATAGCCCAAACCCACCCTGGGATCCCTCCTAAACAACAATCACAGAATCAATAAATCATTCTTTCGTCTATCCCAGACCCACCCTGGGATCCCCTATAAACAACACCTAAGTGTTAAACAGAAACCCAGCTTAATCCAAGACCAATTCAACAGACATAACAAAATTCCCGGTCACTCAAGGACCACCAACTAATATCACAATTCAATAAACCAGCCTGGTCTACTTACGAAACCAATAACAATCAATGCAATGCAATAATATCAATGCAATGATGCATTAAAATAAACTCGTACCAGGCATGGTACCCGAGCCAACCATTAGTATTTGGTACCAGGAATGGTACCTGAGCCAACCATTTGTTATACATGTACCAGACGTGGTACCCAAGCCAACCATTTGTTGTACCTGTACCAGGCGTGGTATCCGAGTTAACCATTTGTTATACATGTACCAGGCGTGGTACCTAAGACAACCATTTGTTATACCTGTACTAGGTGTGGTACCCGATTCAACCAAATGTCAACAATCCACAGTCAAATAATGAACAAATAACTTGTAAAACTAGCAAGCAACATATCGTTTAATTCACAGACTGTAAAACAGGACCCTTAGACATTCTACACAATTCCTCTAAGCAATGCAATTCATACAAACACTTAGATAAAAGTAAAAAATATACAACATTCACAGGAATCATAAGCCATCACCTACCCTCTCTCTCGAGTATATAACTGAACCTCGACCTTCGTCCGAAGACTAAACATACTCACCCCTTATTTACATATAATGAATGGTTTACCCCTTTTTAGCCTAATTTAACAACCCCATTGATTTCGAAACCGGCATAGATAATAACAATATGAATTACCACCTATTAGACCTTAGCAAAACAATGACTACTTATCATGCCTTCCGCATTCCTGAAACCTAACCTAGGGGTTTCCCATTTCCATACCCATTTAGTTGTCCTTGCAATTCCTGGTTCCCCGAACCTTCCTGACATCCCAGTCCCTGAGTCCTATCATTTTAGCATACCAAGACAACATAAACAGTCGAGAAAATTACCATCACCCATAATTCAATCCAACCAAGTTCCTACAATATCCAGCATCCAATCCGCCAGACTTCGTGCCTGGAGGCCTAAAGCATGAAATCTCCATTCCACTATACGATAAGTATAGAATGTAAACAGGTCTAACTACTTATGAAAATCTAGCCTACCTGGACGCCAAGCAGTTGTAATCATGCATTTCTGGCTCCGTGAAGGCGTTCCCAGCTGAACGATGGTCCTGGAATCTGCTATTTCGCGTCCCTCGAGCCACGACCCCTCCTCCTCATGATTCCCTAGCCTTGGAGCAGCATGGGAGAGTTTTTGGAGAAACCCTCGTATGTTTTCTAACTGAGGAGGAGAAGCATTTTAATAAAATCCCGTTCTTAGCTTCTGTCTCCTATCACTCCGCTATGGCGGTTAACCCTCTGCTATGGCAGTCCCGCTATAGTGGAATAATTACCGCTATAGCAGAGTGACGTCAGCCTGGTTTATTTCTAAAAATAACAAATTTTCCACTACATCACCCTACTTAAACAAACGTACTTTAAATTAGTACCCCAAATAATTTGACTTCGAAATTCTTAAAGTAACGACGGGTCCTATCGTTACAACAGATACCAATTTACCCATCGTTCATCCTCGAACAATCTCGGAATAATGACAAGATGAGGGAAACTAGCCCGAGACCTTCACCATCCCAAGTGACTGTGAACCTACGCAAGTTGTGAACTCTCCCCCATAAAAGTCTAACCGACAGAGGGAAAAATTTACTATTATCCTATCTCGACGAGGAATTTGTGAGCCTCTCAAAGAAAATTACACGTTTCCCCATTCTGAGCACCCAAGAATTTTGGGGCCTCGTGTCATGTTGGGACGGACGAATTTTGAAAAGACCCGGGAGAACCTTTCATTACCAAAAACTAATTTTCCACCCGCTATAGTGGACAATATACCGCTATAGCGAACTGCCGAACGCTATAGCGGTTGACAGTAGAATGAAATAGGGAAGAAAATGGATTTCACCCCCCATTCTCCCCACATTCCTTTCAAAAACTCTATATTCTCTCCCGATCACTCCTCTCCCGACGTTGGAATTCTCAGGTAAGACTTGATTCTACTTGTTTCCTTGCTTCCATGCACGATTTTGCTCATGAATATGGTAGAAAACTAGGAACTTGGAGTATATTCAAAGTGGGTTTTTGAACTTGAACCCTTGGTTGGATTTTTTTGAATTCCCGAAGCATGGATTCTTCCCTTGCATTTATAATGCCTCCCAGGCATTCTGAACGTAAGGATTACGCTATCATTGGCCAAAAATGGGTGGAATGTGAAGGGTTGTTCTTGAACAAAAGTGGTGATTTGGACGTTTTAGAGGGGTTATAATGCCCAATTTTTTGTAGAAAACAGTAATGGGGTACCTTGGGTAGGTAGATATGAACTGGGAATGCCAAAAATGGAGTTTTGGACCAAGGGGCGCCATTGTTTCACCCTTTGAAGCTCCGGGATGATGAATACCGCTATGGCAGTTGGGCTCCGCAATAGCGGTTTCGCTACAATGGATATTTTTCTGCTATGGCAGTTCCGCTATAGTGGACGTCCATCCACTATAGCGGAAGGCCGCGAACTAGTAGCTTCCCAAGCTAACACTTAGAAAAAATTTCCCCATTCTTCTAAACCCCTTATTCCTCATCAAGTTCTAATCCAGTTTCTTGTTACATTACAGGTTATACATTCCAATGGCTGAAGGAGGACAACTGCCCATATACGATTATGACCCTTTTCCCGATGAAGCTAGTCGAGAGAGGTTTCTGGATTACCGGAGGCTGGGCATCTGTTATGAGAGAAAGTGTAAGCTGACAGGGGTGGACAGAAAAGCAGCCGCCTTCCACCGCAAGATTAGAGAGTTTAGTTGGGAGTCCTTGCTAGTAGCTCCTCCTTCCGCACAGAAGGGCTGGGTACGGGAGTTCTATGCCATTCTCCCTACAGTCCGTTGGGATGAGCCCAACCCCACCATCCACATCTGAGGAGTGGACTTTCCAGTGGATGCTCAGACTGTCAATAAGGTGCTTTGAGTGCCTCACGTCTCCAATACTGCATACGAGGCCAAGGCAAGGCTTTTGGACATGACTTGGTTGAGAGATACTTTGGTAGATGCCGAGTTCAGAAACTAGGTCTACTGGGTCAGCCGCGAGGGCGTCACTAGCACCTACTTTTCTGTGGAGGCTAGGATGTGGTTGAACATGGTATCCCAGAGGATATGCCTATTGGGTAACAAGACCGACGTGACCTACGCCTGGGCCCTGGTGATTGCTTATGCCATGCAAGGCATCATCATGAATGTGGGGGAGAATATCATTTTTGAATGGAAGGACTTCTACCGGGGTCATAGGAAGGGCCCCTATCTTCCGAGTTTGGTTATGCAGGTGAGTTAGGGTGCCTGAGGACCATACTGATTTAGAGGTGGCTATGGATGACCCCTTTGACCCTGTCCGAGTGAAGGTGGTCTCCAAGAAAAAGAGGAATATGGATGAAGCCGGGAGTAGTCAGCCAGTTGAGGAGGCTGCCGACGATGATGATGATGATGACACCCCTGCCCCTTCCTAGCCCCAGCCTCCAATCTCTAGAGATCAGCTGGAAGAGAATTTGGCAGTTGTCCAGAGGTTTATGGAGGATCCTAACGCCGGAGGTGCTGCCCCAAACCCATCTGCTCAGGAACTTGCAGTACTCCGTAGGGAGTTAGAGGAAGAGAAGAAGAAGAGACGATCCCGGGACCGCATGTTTGCCCGGATGTGGAAGACCGTTAAGGTCATGTTCTCTTGTGTTGCCCCGGGCCAAGAGCTGCCCACACTCAAGCCTGAAGATAGGCATGAGTTTCCCAACCTGAGCGATGACGAGGCTTAGGACCTCCCCCTCCCCCTTTTACTAGATACTCTTATTGCTTTTGGTTGCCCCCGTTTGGGGCTTGTTAGACAATATTTCCCCTTTCCTGTTCTCCCTTTTATTATCGCACATGGATGCTCATTTTAGAATATTTCCCTTATATGCACACTATGTTAGTTATAGCACGCTTTTCTTGATTTACACCGTGGTTCGTAACCTAGTACTTGCTTTTATATTGCCCTCGAGAAGGAATGAAAACAGGGGAAAACAGAGCAGGCTTTCTGCCTCATGTACCTCCGCTATGGAGGATGCCACTCCGCTATAGCGGATCTGCTGTAGCAGAGAAAAAATCCGCTATAGCGGGAGCACCATAGCGATGCCATCCGCTATGGCGGTCTTGATGTTAACCAGCATGAAAATTTGATTTTAAGCTAAATGAACTCATCCCCGTTCCCGGTTACCACTGCCTAAATCTGTAAATCCCGCCATGGTCTTAAACCACCCTCAAGACCATTCATGGCATCGAACGTATCACAATCAGGCATAACACACTATCAATTACAAAGAATCACAATAACAATTATTTTTTGACAATACCTTCCTGCCATTACACTAATGACTCATTTGTTCCCATGTTTCCCGACCAAGTCCCGACTGTCCTAAAACCAAAGCTTCCCTACAGTCGCAGTTCCTAATCCCTTATCACCTTAACCGATGATAAACCCTTTTTAACATGAAATACCACTTCTTAAATCAGGACATTAAACAGATTACCATATCCTAAGGTACACAAAATTTTCCACTTAATGACCTCCTACAGACTATACATGCACAACAGATAACAATTCACACACATTCCAAGTAAGTCACACAAGAATTGTACAACACAAAATTTCAATTTCAAGTCACAACCAAATCGAATCACAACCAATTCAAGCCATATAATTTCACCTTCTATTCATCCCATGGATGGCCATTAGCCAATCAACCATGTCTTACCGCAGCCTGTCAGGCCAGATACCAATTGAAACCTTCCCAGTTCCAATTTCTCTTGCTTGTCTTATCGCAACCGGAGTACAAGGACCTCCTTTACTTCGTTAAGATACCAATTGGAATGGAGAGATATCAATTGGACTCAACTCATACAAGCAAGTAAACAACCGCATGAAAGAATGATAGAAGGGAGATGTTTCCTAGAATGCTTCATAGCTTCCCAAAGATTAGATGTGGACGTCAACACACAATTCCGTAGGACTCCATTAGACACCTTGCTCTTGTACTGGGAGACTGGTAACCTAGGCTCTGATACCATTTATCACGACCCCACCTACCAGGCCGTGCAGGCGCCTACTCTAACCACCTAGATAGACGAACCCTCACCACCCATCCAAAAGGTAACTTGTGGAGATTAAAATAAACCATTATTCAGTCCATTTTTATACATGAGAAATGCTTTTGCAGAGAAGTTCATAAAATAGACGACTTAAAGAATTTGCGGAGAACCTTTACAACCTTAAAGAATACCTTCCCTAGGACCTAGTCTAAACAGGTACAAGAGATACTACAAGATTTATACAAGAAGAAAGGGTAAATGAGACACAACTTCCGTCATAGAGGAAGGACAGAAGCTGCTCCAAATCACCATCACCATGTACCTATGAAACATCACTAGCCCTGCAACCAGACTATACCAAAAAAGTATAGCAAGAGTAGAGTCAGTACAACCACACGTACTGGTAGGCATCATTGGTCGACCCGAATCCACTCCTACCATCATATAAGGAGAATAGGGAAAAACATGAAAATAAACAATACAACTCCATCCTTCACCGCTTTCCGTTACCGGACCCGATCTCAACCAATCATCTACTCGTACCACTTACCTCAACCCTTACTATTCCTTTCGCTGCTGACTCCCTCTCTCTCAGGTATTTCGAGTCACGCTAAGCTTAGACTTCCCAAGTCACACTAACCTTAGACTTCTCAAGTCACACAACCTTAGACTTCCCAAGTCACACTAACCTTAGACCAACTGCTAAACCCAACTCTGACTGCCTCACCATTAACCTAGTCAATCCCCATGACTATGCCTCCAACAACAACTCAGACCCTATCATTCTAGACCCACTACACACAAATACCCAGACCCACCCCGGATCCCTAAACAAATCCCCCCAGGATGTCACCCGCTAGTCACACCATGTCAGACTCTCATCCATTCCCCTGGCTTATCAACCACATGTAAACTATCTTTATACTATAATCAACGATCAACAACATAACCAACAACAACCCTTGTCATATAGCGCGGACCCACCCTGGGATCCCTCCTAAACAATAATCACAGAATCAATAAATCATCCTTTCGTCTAGCCCAGACCCATCTTGGGGTCCCCTATAAACAACACCTAAGTGTTAAACAGAAACCCGGCCTAATCCAAGACCAATTCAATAGACATAACAGAATTCTCGGTCATTGAAGGACCACAAACTAATATCACAATTCAATAAAGCAGCCCGGTCCACTCACGGAACCAATAACAGTCAATGCAATGCAATAATGCAGTAAAATAAACCCGTACCAGGTGTGGTACCCGAGCCAACTGTTAATATTTTATACCATGCGTGGTACCCGATCCAACCATTTGTTATACCTATACCAGGCGTGGTACCCGAGCCAATCATTTGTTATACCTGTACCAGGCGTGGTACCCAAGCCGACCATTTGTTATACCTGTACCAGACATGGTACCCGAGCCAATCATTTGTTATACCTGTACCAGGCGTGGTACCCAAGCCAACTGAATGTCAACAATGCACAGTCAAATAATGAACAAACAACTTGTAAAACCAACAAGCAACACACCATTTAATTCACAGACTGTAAAAAAGGACCCTTAGACATTCTACACAATTCCTCTAAGCAATGCAATTCATACAAACACTTAGATAAGAGTACAAAATATACAACATTCACAGGAATCATAAGCCATCACCTACCCTCTCTCTCGGGTGTATAACTGAACCTCGACCTTCGTCTGAAGACTAAACATACTCACCCTTTATTTACAGATAATGAACGGTTTACCCATTTTATCCTAATTGAACAACCCCATTGATTTAGCAACCTACATAGATAATAACAATACGAGTTACCACCCCTTAGCCCTTAGCAAAACAACGACTACTTATCATGCCTTCGCATTCCCAAAACCTCACCTAGGGGTTTCCCATTTCCATACCCATTTAGTTGTCCTTGCAATTCCTGGTTCCCCGAACCTTCCCGACATCCCAGTCCCTGAGTCCTATCATTTAGCATACCAAGACAACATAAATAGCCGAGAAAATTACCATCACCCCAATTCAATCCAACCAAGTTCGTACAATATCCAACATCCAATCCGACAGACTCCGTGCCCGGAGGCCTAAAACATGAAATCTCCATTCCACTATATGATAAGTACAGAATGTAAACAGGTCTAACTACTCATGAAAACCTAGCCTACCTGGACGCCAAGCAACTGCAACCGTGTGTTTCTGGCTCCGTGAAGGCGTTCCCGACTGAACGATGGTCCTAGAATCTGCTGTTCCACGTCCCTCCAGCCACGACCCCTCCTCCTCATGATTCCCTAGCCTTGGAGAAGCATGGGAGGATAATTGGAGAAAACCTCGTATGTTTTCTAACTGAGGAGGAGAAGCTTTTTAATAAAATTCCATTTTGAGCTTCTGTCTCCCGTCATTCCGCTATGGCAGTTAACCCTCCGTTATGGCGGTCCTGCTATAGAGGAATAATTACCGCTATAGTGGAGTGACGTCAGCCCAGGTTATTTCTAAAAATCAGAATTTTTCCAGTACCTCACCTTACTTAAACAAACATACTTTAAATTAGTTCCCCAAATAATTCGACTTCGCGATTCTTAAAGTAACGATGGGTCTGGTCGTTACACTTGGACTTGTGAATAGGTAAAATCTCTTGTTAACTTCCATTAATTTCCATAAATTTCATTCTTTAAATTCTTATTTTTCATGATTTTCAGCTTATTTCTTTCACTTCTTTCAACTCTAAAATTAAGAAAAGTGTGGGCTCATGAGAATTCTCCAAATTATCGTTAATCTCGCTCCTTTGTCATTGGTAAGCCTCTTCTTCTTCAAGCCTTGTTCTTCTCTTTAAGCTCAAAAACCTCCATGGTTGAGGCTCTTACAAGCTTGATTTTTCTTTAGTTAAAGCTGCGTTAGAGAGCTTGGTATCTGTAGTTCTGGTTCGTGGTCGATTCTTGCTTCCAAATTGGTACGTTTTTGCCCTTGAAAATTGCAATTCTCCACTTTTGTTCTCATGAATTAGTAGTACTTTGAGGCTATTTTCATCCCCAAAATGAACTCCGTTTGTGCTCAAATTTTGAGCATGGGTTCCTAAATTTATCGCAGATATAATTGTGAATTTTATTTTTGTTTCACTGTGCGGGCCTCGAGGGTCATTTTTCGACCCTATTTTTGGCCTGATTTTTCTATAGCAATATAGGTGTCATTCTTCTCGTCACCTAGATTATATTATCAATAGCGTGGAAGCTTTCTGAGGTTGTTCAGAAAGGGAAAGCACACGAGTGAGGTTCGTGTTTACAGTTCGGCCCCAAGGTAGGTTACGGTTTAAACTTCTTAGAATTTGCATATATAGAGTAAAATTGTACTAATGGACATCCTTGGGTTGGGTTTACTAGTTGGTACCATAGACCTTGACCACTTCATTCATGTCTAATTCCTTTTACTAATGGAAATCCTTGGGTTGGGTTTACTAGTTGGTACCATAGACCTTGACCGCTTCATTCATGTCCCATTCCTTTCTTCCTCTGATGGTTGTAGTACTTGCGATAGATGATATTATCACCCTTGTGGTCCTGTGAGGCCTTATATTGACTATGGAACATAGATGGTGGGAAATTGGGGATGTACATGAGTCTCGAACATCATTATTATTGTTATAGAGCTCACTATATGTGCTGTAGAATGATTAGAGCCTGTGCAGGGTCGATAGGTTGATGTGAGACATTGAGATATTGATTGTGATTGAGCCTGCCATTATCATGCATATAAAAAGATTTTCTTCATGATTTTACTATGGTTTTGGCTTCGAACCTACTATTACTGAATTTCTAAACCTTGCGTGGCCTGTAGGGACTGTTTTCGATAAAAATGATTGAAAGAGGGTTTGGTATCATCTTAATGGATCTTCTTGGGGTAAGGGGAAATTGAAGGATGTTTCATCACTATTTCCACTTCTACTAGACTCGGCGGGGTTGAGCGCTAGACTTGTTTTACTATAACTTCCGGGGTGATGCTAGACTCGATGGGGCCATGCACTAGGACTATTTAACTTCCTGGTTTAGACTTGAATACTCTCCGGGCAGCTTTACTTGGAGATTTTTGAGATTGCGGGGCATGTAGTATGTGGTCGGGGGCCTCCATGGACCTTTCCATTCTAGACCAGGGGATATATGTTGCAAGTGCTGGAGGGGGGGGGGTATACGGTGTATTAGAGGTATACGGGTGTGACCTTTCATGGATCTCATCTTCTAGGCCTTATAGGACGCCGAAAGTGGGTAACATACGGTACTACTATCACTCTTGGCTTAGCATGGCATGTCGTACCATTCATTTGTGTGAGATTCCACCCTTGTTTGCTGTTAGTTGATTATACGCTTTGATAGTATGAGATGCTGGAGGGTTTGTCTTCACTTGTTTGTGTTCCTTGGGTGTATGGGCACCCATGGAACTATAGGTAGACTTATTGTTACTATTTCCTTCTATTTATTCCTATTGTGGTTCTTATGACTTTGGATATTGTTAAGGTTAAACTTGGGCTTCAAGTTGTTGAATTCTTGACTTGAGATTGCATGCGTAGTTGGGTTATCATTCATTGTATTCGAACATGTTTACTATTTTCTTCCCCTCCTTCTCCATTCGTTGAAGTTACTGGTATACCGCCTATTTTCTAAACTCTTCCTTGTATACTTGTTATTGTGAGGATCCCGGGTACGTGTTTCTTTCTTTCGCCTGTGATGTGTATTCTTTTAGATAGCATATGATTTGTTCCTGCTTGTATTCCTTCTGTGCTAGCTTCCGTGTACTTCTTCATTTCCTTCTGTGACTAGTTATTTTCTATTCTTCTTATTACTGCTCTTTTATCTTATATGTGTCAGTCGGCCTATGATACCTACTGGGTAACAGTAGCTTTGCGATTGGTGCTCATACTACACTCTGCATCTTCTGGTGTAGATCTTAGTGTGAGACATCACCGTTATCTCATTAGAGACTTGTGCGAGGAGCTATTTTTGAGATATTTCAGGTTGAGGGTGAGTTCTTGGCGACCGGAGCTTAGATTTTAGTTATCTTTTATATCATGTATTCTATTACTACTCGGAGACATCTGTCTATATTATTTTGGATCCTTTTTACTCCTTATATGTAGTTATGGCTCTATACTATGATACTGGATTTTGCAGTTTTGGTTTATCTTCCACAGATGTAAATATATATATATTCCTGTATCTACTTTCTTCAGCTTATTTTCCTTGCTTCCGGTTATTTATATCGTTAGCCCATTACTAACCATTTCAAGCTACGGGGATTGGTTTGCCTACTGGGGAGGTTGTAGGTGCCATCATGAACGAGAAATCGGGTCGTGACAACAACAAATCTCATTTACCAATTCAATCTTTTTTACTACCCCAACAATACAATACTACTAATATATAATTGATGCCCTTTCAGTAATAAAGACATGCACATACAAAGATTGAATTTTACTCTATGTTTTACCTGAAAGTTGTGTGTTTCCCTATTGATGCTTCAGACGTGTGATTGCTCCTCGTCAAGGATATTGTTCTAAGTAAACAAAATAGTTAGTGCTCTAAAGGTATTGACCCCACTGATTCAATTCTTCCTCTGAGACATAAGCCCAAAAATATTTGATATTAAGTGAATAACGACCCTGGCCCATTAACCATCATCTAAATTAATTATTTTAAATTACATGTTAATTTACCATAGCTAAATAAGTAGTTTAAAAATCTCATTTAAGAATTGATGAGAAAAGTCTTTTAGGGAAAAAGAATTCTAGTTTTCAAAATGACCAAACGTGTTGTTACATCATCTACCACTTAAACAAACGTTCGTCCTCGAACGGTAAAAAGTAAAAAGTACCGCAATGCTTAAAAAGCTAGGGATATCTAATCCGCATGTCCGGTTCGGTCTCCCAAGTAGCCTCCTCAATCAGATGATGCTTTCATTGAACTTTTACTAAAGTAATTTCCTTTGACCTCAGCTTCCGAATTTGAATATCCAAGATGGTGACTGGCTCCTCCTCAAAATCCAAATTTTAATCAAGTAACACTGGATCTATCGAATCATATGAGAATCATCCTGATGGTACTTCTCAAGCATTGAAATATGAAACACAGGGTGAACACCTGGCAAATCAGGTGGCAAAGCTAACTCATAAGAGATCTCACCAATACATTGAGCAATCTTAAAATAATATACCTCAGACATAACTTGCCCTTTTTCTCAAATCTCATCACACCTTTCATGGGTGAAACCTTTAACAGAACCCGCACCCCAACCATGAAATTTCCAATCCGTGTAACCCATTTGCCTACTCTGAGCTATGAGAAGCCTATCCTGAATTGACTTGACCTTGTCCAAGGACTCCCGTAACAAATCTGTGCCAGGATCTAGCCTCAAATACATCAAATCAACCAATTGGAGATTGACATCTCCTACCATATAAAGCCTCAAATGGTTTAATCTCAATGCTTGAATAGTAGCTATTGTTGTATGCAAACCCCACTAAAGGCAAAAATTGATACCAATAACTATTAAACTCAATCACACACACCTGCAACATATCCTCACGAACATGAATAGTGCACTCAGACTGACCATCTGTCTGGGGCGAAAGGCACTAAGATCCACCTGAGTACCCAACTCCTTCTGCTTATATAGATCACCAAGAATATGATGTAAACTATATGCCGCAAATAGAAATAATAGAAATGGACACTCTATGCAGGCAAATTATCTCTCCAATATAGATCTTGGCTAACTTCTGCAAATCACAGGTAGTATGAATTAGTATAAAATGCAGACTTGGTCAATTGACCTACGATGACCCATATAACATCAAGCTTAACCAAGTTCCATGGCAACCCTACCACGAAGTCCATAAAAATACACTCTGGTTTGGGCATACCTTGAGTTACACCTCTAGGATCTTGGTATTCATACTTCATTTGTTAACAATTCAAATACTGAGATACCAAGTTTACTATGTCCCTCCTTATTCGACATCATCAATATTGTTGCTTCAAGTCATGATACATCTGAGTAGCCCTGAAAAACAGAATACCTCAATCTATGGACCTCCTCCATGATCAACCTAGTTAACTCACCCGTCCGAGGTACACAAATACGACCCTTGATCCTCAAAACTCCCTCATCATTCAGAATCGCTTCCTTGTCTTTTTCTCGCATCACCTTATCTCGAATCTTACATAAATTCACATCATTAAACTGTTGAGCCTAAATCAACTCCAATAAGGAAGACCCCACCTCCATATAAGCCAGAACCCTACAAGAATCCAAAATATCAAGTCTCTAAAAGCTATTGGATAAAGATTAGACATCGAATTACCTTGTCACAAGCTCTCTCAAGTCATTTATTATAGTCATTCACAACCTTGCCTATCTGACCAATCTACATTCCGACATAGTCTACTTTCACAAATGTTGTGTTATCATAGAAAACTTGATTTTTGATCCAAATCATACAAATAGTTTCCTTTATCGATCAATTTTAACCCATTCACTTACGAGTGCCATGAAATCACGCACTTTAGTATACTATGAAACACTTTCCATCAATCATATTATGTACATCATTTGAAATCAAAATCTAGATGATTACCAACCTCAAAATCACCATGAAATTTATCACAATATTTGGCAAAAAATATTTGTAGACTTCTTTCTATAAGTATACTCAAACAATTACACCCCATCTGATTAACACATGATAACATCACCATAATCTGAATAAGACCCTAGTAATCACGTCATTCTGAATTCAAATCTTATTTCTTGAAGATGAACCCTTAACTTTCCAAACTAATATAAATACTCTTGTCAAAATTTTCCAATTGTCATATTCATTCTCGATCCCTTTTGCCATCATAAATTGAAAATTCTTACTCGGGGAGTGTTTCAAAATACCATAGGTTTTATGCATAAAAGCTTAGCCAATTATGAGAGTAATAACAAGTCGCAAATTCTAGGAACTTGACTTCTCTGCCTTACTTAAACCTTAAAACTTAAAATCCTTCCAAAGTAATCGCATCACAAGTACAACTCATCATAAAGTCTTCTCGTCAAACATATCTAGTAGCTTGGTCATTCTATGAAATAAATTTTTATTGCCAATATAATATCGCAAACCACCAATACACTGGTCCAAATCTATAAAACAATGCATCACTGCATGCAGATTCCCACTAACATTCTCATATAATTTCACACAAGCATACCCGCTTAAAATTCTCTTTACCACAATTTCATTGGCCCAACCTCAATTCACTCATCTTGGTCTCAATAATAGTACATACCTGTAATGACCCTTCCGGTCATTTCCACGTATAATTTTTGAAGTCAAGCAAATCGACAAAAGTTATCGTAAGTTCTTTAACAAATTTCCTGAACTTTGGGTAAAATGTCTCAGGACTTTTCTCCCAATATATAAAGAGTTAGAAGTCCCCCGAAATACCAAATCGAAGGTCTACGAGTCTAGTTTCCAACGCATAAAACCTCACATCCAACTGATCTTGGAGTAAAAAGTTATGACTGTTTTACCGCGGACTGTCTGGCAGAAAACGGGTTACGAACCGGGTCGCGAATCGGGTCGGGTTAAGCTCGATTTAAGCCTCAACTTCGCGTTTTAAATCGCCATTTCAGTTCCGAAACAGTGAGAAAATATAAGGGAGGATCCCGAGAGAATTCTTGAGTATCAAAATCGTGCGTTGGTGAATTACGAGCCTAGGCCTAAGAATTTTATTAGCATCGTGCGTGTATTTGAAAATATTTTATTTAAAAGTTAAATTTGGTAAAAATTATATTATTATTGCCTTTTCAAAATATTTTAAAGGTTTATGAAAAGTATTTTGTTACGAGATAATTGTATATGTATTTATTTTATAAGGTTTTTATACACCGTAATATTTTAATGGAGATAGTAAATTTAATTATGTTGAAAATTATTATTATAATATAGTAGGTTTTGTTTGAAATAATTTTCTATGAATTATTGTATATTTAAAATATTATATTTATTTTACCACGAATTTATGCAATACCCGAGTAGATATATATTGGGAAGTGAATATATGGGGTGCCACCTCCATTCCACGTGGAGGTGGAGGAAGTGGCCAGCAAGCTAAGGGTGAGAGGTGGCTGCCTAATGGACTATTGGTTGGCAGTACATATACTTATGTATATTTTGCCCTTTAGCAAAAGGGATAGCTCCTGTACGCATTCTTTGTGCATATGCACATATATACGTACTGATTGTTGAAAAGTTTTGATGGGAAGAAAATGTTTTCACATTTTATTTAATCTCCAAAAGAAAATCAATTATCTACGTCAAGTTATTCCATCCCAAATCTGATTCCGATTTAGTTTTGGATTTTCTTGGAGTGGTTCGAGCTTGGACATCGTTGTTCTAGCAGCTTGTCATCGGACGACAGGTAGGTTACGATTTATTTTCCCTAGACTCCGTATATATAAAATAAAATTGTATTAATGGACATCCTTGGGTTGGTTTATTAGGTTGGTACCACAGACCTTGACCGCTTTATTCATGTCCGCCAATTTTTATTCCTCTGTTGCTTGTAGCATTTGCCGATATATATTATTTACCCTTGTGGTCCTGTGAGGCCTTATTGACTATGGAACATAGAAGGTGGGATTTTGGGAATGTCCGCGAGTCCCGGGCATAGTATTATCCTTCTAGGCTGGTTATGCTTGCTGAGTAGTTGTGGGCCTGTGTAGGGTCGATAGGTTGATTGTGAGCTACGGGGCAGCTATTGTGTGTGATCATACCATTTCCATGCATATAAAGAGGTTTTATCCATGTTTTACTGTGGTTTTGGCTTCGGGCCTACTGGCACTATTTTCTAAACCTTGCATGGCCCGGGGGGCCGTTTTTTATGGAAATGATTTGGAAATGGTTGATTTGACTTGTGAGTACTCTTGGGTAAAAGAAAGTAAAATTATGTTTTAAAACACCAGTTTTACTACTACAGTAGACTCGGCAGGGCCGGAGTGCTAGTTGAGTTTTCTTGCTACTTGAGATGATTTTTAGCCTCGATCGGACCGAGCACCTGAGATGACTTTTTACTGTTTAGACCCGGTTACGCCCGGGCACCCTTGGAGGGGTTTTTGAGACATTTTCCTACTACTTTAGTCCTGGACAGGGTCTGGGCATTGCATATTCGAGACTGGGTCTCTATTCTGATACTGAGTTTTAGTATGGGGTCTGGGACCTCCATGGACCTTGCCATTCGGGCCAGGGGCTACGGGCTGCGTGTGCCGGAGGAGGGGTATACGGTGGAGTAGAGGTATACGGGCAGTGTCCTTCCATGGAACCTACCTGCTGGGCCGGATCGGCGCCGGAGGAGGTACATACAGAGATACCATGGCACTTGAGATCTTCATGCATCATATCATTCATGGTTCGAGGTCCACCCTTGTTTGTTGTTTGCTGATTGTACGCTCCGGTAGTATGGGATGCCGGAGGGTTTGTTTTCACTTGTTTGTGTTCCTCGGTTGTATGGGCGGCCGAGGGACTGTAGGTAGACTCTTTCTATTTACTTGTAGAATTATTCCCTGTTACGGTTAATTATGAAATAGGTTACTGCTAGACTGTCAGTTGCTGGGTGTGAGATTGATATGATTAGTTGGGCTTGATTCATGTCTCTGAGCATGCCTATCATTACTCTTTCTCTCTTCTTCTTACCCTTGAGGTTACCGGTATACCGTCCATTTCGTAAACTTATTTTGTATACACTGTTATTGCAAGGATCCCAGGTGCGTTGTTTCTTACTTTCACCTGTGCCTATGGTGTGTATATTCTGCTTACTAGCCTCACATGTGGTTCTGTTGATTTCCCTCTGGGCTAGTTCCTGTGTACCTTTCGTTGATTTCTGTGACTGTTTGCTTCTATTCTGTCTATTACTACGCTTTTATCTTATATGTGCCCAGTCGGCCTATGATACCTACTGGGTACCTTATGCTTCGCATTTGGTGCTCACCCCTACCCCCTGCATCTTTGGGTGCAGATCCTAGCGTGGGCCATCGCCGTTAGATCGCTGTGATTCGTGCTTGGAGATCTGTTGAGGACTACTTCAGGCTGAGGGTGAGCCTTGGCGACCGGAGCTTAGCTTTAGTTTATCTTTTGCTTCATGTACTCTATTACCATTCAGAGACATCTGTATATATAGTTTTGGATTATTTGCACTCCATGTATGTAGTTTGGCTCTGTACTATGATACCAGGTCTTGGGGTTTGGTTTAGGTTTCTCATCTGTATATATTTATATCCCTGTTATCTATTTTATTTGTCTTGTTCCCTTATGTGCTAGACAGTAGCCCATTACTAACTGTTCTGGGCTACGGGGATTGGTTCACCTACCGGGGGTTGTAGGTGCCATCATGACCGAGAAATCGGGTCGTGACAATACCCTCAATTAGATCTTTGAGATGCCCTTTACAACATGAAGAAGTTAACTTTTAACATTGATCTATCATTTTAATTGTCCTTATTAATTGATATCTTGCTCGAGTATTCATAGTAAAAACTTTTTGTTTCCTTTGGGTTGAATGTAATATCAATCCCAATTACTCTGAATAGAAGAAATATCTGATAACTCAAGCAATTGACCTTCACGCTTGTTAACAATTAGACCTATTTCCTTAGTCAACTTCTCTACCCCACTATTCTCATTTAATAAAAATCCACTAGATTCATCACTCTTCTACACCATAACCATCAAGAAGGTCATACCTAAATTACACCACACATTTCTGTTTATCAAGTATCCGTAATACGTTAATCAGACCAACCAATCTCTGTCCCAAAATAACATGTGCCCTTGTCTTCATCTCACATCAACCTGTAGAAATGTCCTTTACTACAGAACTATCGCTGTATATTTTCATAAAACTCAATCATCAAGAAAGCTTTTCCCACTTGGCCTAAAGCCGACAACTATCTTTCTTTAAGAACTCTCAACCCATGGTCTTCATTCAGCCAACATGTCATCTCACTCACGTTTAGGTTACCCTTTCGTAAGTCCTAGTCGGTTGTAAAGTTTAGCATGCCTCGTGACTCTAATCAAGAAAACATTGTATCATTATATGTAATGATCGGGTTCGTCATTATGGGTAAACTTTTCGTGCCAAGTTTCAAGTCAGAAAACTTCCAGATTTGGGAGTTAAAAATTCTGGGCTAGGCTATTTCAGCCATTTTAGGAGCGAGGTATGGTCTAGGGAAATCTAAATAAGGATTAGGTAACATGTCATGTTTTGAGATAGTTTTCTATTTAGCTAAGAAATAAAGGAGTCCAGGAGACTTTTTGGAATTGAATTTGGGTAAGTAGAACTTCCGATATCCAGGTTGACGTGAAGGAGTTATTTCAAAACTTTTGAAAAATGAGTGTGTTGTAAAATAGACCAATTTGGGGGACTTTACAACTTTCTTTCCCATGTCAACCACCCTAGCGGTTTACACACCACTGTAGCGACCTCCGCTATAGTGGAGAAAATATCGCTATAGCGGAAGTAAACATCGGTTAGCACTGCTATAGCGGATGGTTCTGCTACGGTGGTATTGCTATAGTGGAGTGGGGACTGCTATAGCGGACCAGTCAGGATTTAATGCAGAAAACTTCCCCAAAACATTCAGTTTTTATCAAGAATATTTTAGGAGAAGGGCAAGGCGATTTTAGGCAAACTCCATCAGTTTTCCACTATTTTTTGTTCGAAAGGTAAGAATTTTACTCCCCAATCTTCGTACTATCTTTCCTATGCGATAGAATTTATAGGGGTGGACTTTGGGAAAGTTTTGGAATGACCTAGGATAGTAGAATCCAGGGAAGGAGGGGATTCTAGGGTGTAGAAATTCTTGGGTGTTGTTGATTCCATTAGATTTTGATCATGTGACCTTAATTTTCTAAATATATCCATGAAAAATGGTAGGAATAGGTGAATTAATGGTGTAAAAGCCCGAGAAAAGGGTGAAATGATCATGGTTGGCCTGGGGTTTGGGATTTTGCATAATCTGGGTAACTAGTAGGCCATAAGGATTGATTTTTTGTTATTGTGTGTTGTTTTAGACCAAGAACCGACAAGAACTTCGGAAAACGGGAAAGCTCCGGTTTAGTAGAGCTTGGAATATTTGAGGTAGGTGATGGTTATTGATTCCCTTATGCATTGTATGTTTGTGTACTTTTGCTTAAGTATTGTATGAGTTGCATGCTTAGGGAGTGTTTATATGAAGGTCTAAGTGTCCGGTTATCAGTCTTGTGAAATGAACTAGGTGTTATTGCCTGTTGGTCTACAAGTGTTGATTTGTTCATTGTTTGTGACTGTTGGATTTCTGTGTGACATTCGGTTGGCTCGGGTACCACGCCTAGTATGGGATACTAAATAGTTGGCTTGGGTACCACGCCTGGTACGAGATATTAAATGGTTGGCTCGGGTACCACGCCTAGTATGGGATACTAAATGGTTGGATTGGATACCACGCCTGGTATGGGTTTATTTTATTGAATTGTTGCACTCTGACGATGGTTCCATGAGTGGATCGGGTTGTGTTTCTGAAATTATGATTATTGCATATGGTCCTTGAGAGGCCGAGTCATTGTTATTTGATTGTGAGTTTGGTCTTGGTGTAGATCGGGTTACATGTTTAACACTTAGGTGATGTTAGGGTATCCCGGGGTGGGTCCAGGTTATGTGACACATGATGTTTATTATTTGTCATTGAATATTGTCAATGGTTGTGAATTGGATTACATGTGGGTATGACCTAGGAAGAGACTTGTAGTCTAGGGATATCTGTTGGCTTGTTCACATGTTTCCTGTGCATTACTTAGCTTTAGTTACTGTTCATATATTGCTTATTTGGAACTGGTTGATGATCGTACCAGTACACGGTGGTTGTGTACTGATTCTATACTTGCATTTCTTTTTGTGAGTACAGAAAATCTTTCGGCGGCTAACATGCGACCTCACCTGTAGTCCCAGCATTTTCAGACATCAAAGGCGAGCTGCTTCGATCGAGCTACCTTGGTTTCTTCCTATTAGTTGTAGCCCACTTATTTCAGGCTTAGACTTTGCATATTTTGGGGTTGCATCCCTGTATTTCTAGACAAATTTGGTAGAATGTTTTGGTACAATGACTTTCAGGTTCTAGGGAGAATGTTTCCGCAATTTTATGATATAATGTTTGAGATTTTATTGCTAGTTTATTTTATGCATTGGTTTTAAGCTGCTAGAATGGTTAGGTGTTGGGTCGATATTGGTACGCTAACCCGAGGGTATTGGGTGGGTGCCACTCATGGTGGTCTGGGTCATGACAAAGATGGTATCAGAGCCCTAGGTTCATTGATCTTGTCGTACCAAAATGAGTCTAGTAGATTCTTGCGAAATGGTACAGAGACGTCTGTACTTTTCTTTGAGAGGCTATAGGACTTTAGGAAAACTATCTCTTCTTTCTTCCTTCGTGCTATAACTTGATTCCCATTGGTATCTGGTGATACAAATTGGTATCTTACATATTTCACTCTTTTATCTGTAGATGGTTAATATGAGGAACGATGGAGAAATGGCAGTGATCCTAGCAACGGGCCTGACTATCAGAGGTAGAGAAAGGGGCAGGGGTAGAGGTTGAGGTAGAGCAACACTGTAATGACCGGGTCTGTCATTATGGGTAGTCCAATTGGGCCAAGTCTTAAAGTTAGAAAACTCTGGTTTTGGGGGTTTGAAATTCTGGGCTAGGCTAGTCTCGGCCAGTTTTAGGGCAAGGTGGTGTCTATGGTAATCCGGGTAAGGATTGGGTTGGACGTCTTGTGTTGAGCTAGTTTTCCTCGTAGCTAACACATAGAGGAATCCGGGGGATTTTTCAGAATCAAATTCAGGTAAGTAGAACTCCCAGAATCGTGATTTACGTGAAGGGGTTGTTTCTGATCGTTGGGGGAGGCAAGTGTGTTGTAAAATGGGAAAATTTTGGAGATTTTCAAACTTTTTGTCCTTGACGAGTGCAACGACTCCGCCATAGCGACCTCCACTATAGCGGAGAAATTGCCGCTACAATGAAAGTTAACGTCGGTCAGTCTTCGCCATAGCAGACAACTCTGCTACGGCGGTACCACTATAGCGGAGAGGACCGCTATAGTGGACGTGATGGGATTTAATGCAGAAACTTCCCCAAAATAGTTCAGTTTTTCTTGAAATGATTTTGGAGAAGAAGGGGGCGATTTTGGGCGATTTCTACCAGTTTTCCACTATTTTTTGACCTAAAGGTAAGGTTTCTACTCTCCAATCTTCGTACTACTTTTCCTACGTGGTAGAATTGCTAGGAGGGAACTTTGCGAAAGGTTGGAATAACCTTGGGATGGTAGAATCTGGGGAAGGAGGAGGATTCTAGGCATGAAAGTCCTTGGGTATTGTTAAAAGTAAGATTTTATGATCACATATTGCTAAATTCTCTATTTTTATCCATGAAAATGATAGAACTAGAGAAATTAATGGCGGGAAGCCCAGGAAAAAGGGTAGGATAATCATGGGTCGCCTGGGGTCTGGGATTTGGTGTAATCCGGGTAATGTGCAGGCCTTGTTGTTAATTTGAGTACTTGAACATTGTTTTAGACCAAGAATGAGAGAGGAATCCGGAACACGGGAAAGCTCGGGTTGAGTAGAGCTTGGATCCTTTCAAGGTAGGTGATGGCTTACGATTCCTGTGAATGTTTTATGTTCTTGTACTCTTATCTAAGTGTTTGTATGAATTACATTGCTTAGAGGAATTGTTTAGAATGTCTAAGGGTCCTTGTTACAGTCTGTGGATTGAACGGTGTGTTGCTTGTTGGTTTTACAAGATGTTTGTTCATTATTTTGACTGTGGATTGTTGATATTCAGTTGGCTCGGGTACCACGCCTGGTATGAAATACTAACAGTTGGATCGGGTACCACGCCTGGTATGGGTATAACAAATGGTTGGCTCGGGTACCATGCCTGGTATGAATTACTAACGGTTGGCTTTGGTACCACTCCTGGTACAGGTTTATTTTACTGCATCATTGCATTGATGTTGTTGTATTACTGACTGTTATTGGTTTCGTGAGTGGACCGGGCTATTTTATTCAACTATGATATTCATTGGTGGTCCTTGAGTGACCGAGAATCCTGTTATATCTATTTAGTTGGTCTTGGATTAAGCTGAGTTGTCTATTTAACACTTAGGTGTTGTTTAGAAGGGATCCCAGGGTGGCTCCAGGCTAGGCAAAAAGGATGATTTATTGAGTTTTGTGATTGTGGCTTTGAGTTATATGTGGTGGAGTTCAGGTGGGAACAAGCTAGGTAGAGACTTCTAGTCTAGGGGAGCCTATTGACTTGTTGCATGTTTTCCGTGCTCATACTTGATTTGTTGTACTGTTTATACACTGTTCATTTGGAGCTGGCTGATGATCCTACCAGTACATAGTGGTGGTGTACTGATACTGCACTTACTTTTCTTTCTTGTGAGTACAGGCAATATTCCAGCGGCTGAGACGCGACCTCATCTGTAGTACCAGTGGTTCCAGACTTCAAGGGTGAGCTGCTTCGATCGAGTTGCCTTGAACCTATCATTAGAGTTGTAGCCCATTTTTTTCATGCTTAGACTATTTCTGTTATTTTGGGGTTGCATCCCCGTACTCTAGATATTAGTAGAATTGTTTGGTACTACGACTTTTAGATTCTAGGGGGGTAATTTACGTAGGTTAACTCAATGAAGTTTTATGATTATTATTATTGAATTGCTAGTTTACTTTTATGCACTGGTTTTGAGCTGTTAGAACAATTAAGTTCGGGGAAGTGATGGTTCGCTCACCCGAGGGGTTGAGTGAGTGCCACTCACAGTAGTCTGAGTTGTGACAAAGATGGTATCAGATCCCTAGGTTCGTTGATCTCGTCGTACTAAACAGGTCTGGTAGAGTCTTGCAGAACGGTGCAGAGACGTCTGTACCTTTCATTGAGAGGCTCTGGGGCTTTAGGAAAACTATCTCTTCCTTCTTTCCTTCGTGCTATAACTCGATTCTAATTGGTATCTGGTGATACAAATTGGTATCTTATCTCATTCAATCTTTTGTCCGCAGATGGTTAACACAAGGAACAACGGAGCTAGAGCAGTTGTCCCAGTAGCGGGCTTGGTTGTCCGTGGTAAAGGTAGGGAAAGAGGTAGAGGACGAGGTAGAGCCACACCCGCCAGGGGTGGGGCTCAAGATGTTGCTGATACACGTGAGGCAACCCCTCCCCCACCTCAGGAACCTGTTGCTGAAGAGGTAGAAGTTGTGGCTAAAGATGGTGAGGCGCAGGAGGAGGTGGCACCGGTTGGGGGTGCAGGCCTTCCTACTATGACACCAAAAGCCTTTCAGCAGGCTTGGAATATTTTGAGTGGTTTGGTTGGTACTAGATCCATACCCGTGGCTTTTGCAAACCAAGCCTTGGATACTCAGCCAGTGGCTACTACAGCGCCTAGGATGGATGCAGCCTCATGCACGAATGACTTTTTCAGGCCAATGCTAGGCCTAGTGATGACAGGGAATGAGCATGAGATGTTGAGCAAGTTTCTCAAGCTGAAACCTCCTACGTTTCAGGGTACTGATAGGGAGGATGCGTATGAGTTCATCTTGGATTTCTATAAGAGGTTGCACAAGTTGGGTATTATACGTCAGCATGGGATTGAGTTTGTCACATTTCAGTTGCAGGGTGATGCCAAGCAGCGGTGGAGGTCTCATGTGGAGTGCCGGTCTTCTGTTCTACCCTCACTGACTTGGGAACAGTTCCACGCTTTGTTCTTAGAGAAGTATGTACCCCATACTTTGAGGGACTGGAAGAAAGATGAGTTCTTGAACTTGGAGCAGGGCAGCATGTCAGTCTCTGCTTACGAGGCCAAATTCCACGCCTTGTCTCATTTTGCCACACAGTTGTTGGGTTCTGAGGAGGAACCGGTCCGGTTGCTTGTGAAAGGTTTGAACACTGAGCTACATGTACTGTCAGGGCATATGACCTCTGCAGGAAAGGGCTTTAATGATGTGGTGGATTATGTGAAGAAACTTGAGGGAGTCAGGCAGACGGAGCATGCTAAGGCATTGGCCAAGAAGCCCCGGAATGAGGGAAATTATTGTGGCTCACATTCCATGGGTCATAATCAGTAGGTATACTCAGCCCGTCCTATCCAGTAAGCTCTGCCAGCTACTGCAGGTGGTTGTCAGGGAGCTCATAATCAGTCTTCAGCTCCTAGAGGCCAGGGAGCATCTTATACATCAGCTAGCAGGCCTACACTTGACCGTGGTTGCTTCCATTGTGGTGATTTGGGCCACTTTAAGAGGGAGTGCCTACTCAAGCAGACAGGAAATCAAGGTCAGCAGCAGCCTAGAGTAGTGGTCCCGGTAGGTAGAGGCGGTAATGCTAGAGGTCGTCCACAGGGTGGGCGAGGTAACTTTCAGAGAGGCCGGGGCGACTGAGGGAACGGCGGCGTGGGCAGGGGTGCAACGCAGCCGGTCTGAGAAGTTGCCTGGATTAATGATCGGGCTCATTTCTATGCTTTTCAAGGGAGGACCGAGGCAGAAACATCTGATTCGATGATCACAGGTACCATTCTTGTCTGCGATAAAATAGCTTTGGTATTATTTGATCCCGGTTCTACATATTCTTATATATCTGTGAGTTTTGCGTTGGGTCTGGAATTGACTTTTGATATCCTTGATTCCCCTATTTATATTTTTACCCCGGTTGGAGAGTCTGTGATTGTGACTCACGTTTATCGTGATTGTTCTGTTGTGTTTGTGGGGTTGCATACTTGGGTAGACTTGGTAATCCTAGATATGGCTGATTTTGATATTATCTTGGGCATGACCTGGCTGTCCCCTTATCATGTTGTGTTGAACTATAACACCAAGATTATGGCTCTAGAGATTCCGGGTGAGGATAGACTAGAGTGGGAAGGTGTGTACAGGCCTAAGCCAGTTAAGATCATATCTTTTATTCGGGCTAGAAAGCTAGTGGGAAGGGGGGTGTCTAGCCTTCTTGGCTCATCTCCGGGTTGATAGTATGGAGTCCCCATATATTGAATCAGTTTTGGTGGTTTCTGAGTTTCTAGAGGTGTTTCCAGCCGATTTGCCTGGTATGCCTCCGGACAGGGATGTAGACTTTTGCATTGATTTGGAGCCGGGCACTCATCCCATTTCTATTCCTCCATATCGTATGGCTCCGGCAGAGTTAAGGGAACTTAAGACTCAGCCGCAGGAACTCCTAGATAAGGGATTTATCCATCCTAGTGCTTACCTTGGGGTGCTCCTGTGTTGTAGTGTCAAAAAAAAGAGTGATGGTAGACCCCTAGAAAATTAAAGCAGTCAAGAGTTGGGTCCGCCCTATCTCTATGACTGAGGTGAGGAGTTTTTTTGGACTCGCAGGGTACTACGAGAGGTTTTTCAAGGATTTTGCATCTATTGCTACTCACCTAACCAGGCTAACACAGAAGGATGTACCATTCGTGTGGTCTGACAAGTGCGAGGAGAGCTTCCAAAAGCTCAAGACACTTCTGACCACGGCTCCTATATTGTCCTTGCCGGTTGAAGGTAAAGACTTTATTGTTTACTGTGATGCTTCACATTCTGGTTTGGGTGCTATGTTGATGCAGAATAAGAATGTGATAGCCTATGAATCTGTGCAGTTGAAGGTGCATGAGAGGAACTACCCGACTCACGACTTGGAGTTGGCAGTAGTGGTCTTTGCACTCAAGATTTTGAGACACTATCTCTATGGTGTCAAGTGTGAGGTGTTCACCGATCTTCACAGTCTGCAACATGTGTTCACTCAGAAGGATTTAAATTTGAGGCAGAGAAGGTTGATGGAGTTATTGAAGGACTATGATGTGACCATTCAATATCATCCTAGTAAGACTAATGTGATGGCAGATGCATTGAGCCGTAAAACAGTTAGCATGGGTAGTTTGGCTTGTTTGGGTGGTCCAAATGACCACTAGCGAGGGAAATTTGGGCCTTGGATTCATGAACTTGGGTGTTTCAGAACAGGGTGGATTGTTGTCCAACATTGAGGTCAAATCCACCTTCATAGAGAAAATAAAGGCTAAACAGTTTCAAGATCCAAAACTGAGTAAGCTTTGAGGTAAGGTAATATCCGGGGAATCCAGGGACTTCACGTTAGATTCTGGTGGAGTACTAAATTTCAGAGGGAGGATTTGTGTTCCTCGAGTTGATGATATGATTTAGAAAACCTTGGCAGAAGCTCATGGTTCACGGAACTCAATTCATCCGGGTGTGACTAAAATGTACAGGAACTTGAGGCAGCATTACTGGTGGCCCAGAATGAAAAGGGACATAGTTGACTTTGTGTCCAAGTGTCAGAATTGCCAGCAGGTAAAGTATAAGCACCAGAGACCTGCAGGACTACTTCAGAGGATGCCCATTTCAGAGTGAAAGTGGGAAAGGATAGCCATGGACTTTGTTGTGGGTCTTCCCAAGACATTGAGGAAGTATGACTCCATTTGGGTCATTGTTGACAGGCTGACCAAGTCCGCTCATTTTATTCCGGTCAGGGTAGATTACAATTTGCAGCAATTGGCTAAGATCTATGTGAAGGAGATTGTGAGATTTCATGGGGTGACACTGTCCATCATTTCAGACAGGGGTACGCAGTTCACTTCTAAATTTTGTGGCAAGCTACATGAAGAGTTGGGTACACAACTCACTTTTAGCACCGCCTTCCACCCTCATACTGATGGTCAGTCAGAGAGGATGATCCAGGTGTTGAAGGACATGCTGAGAGCATGTGTGATGGACTTCGGGGGGCATTGGGACCAGTTTCTACCATTGTGTGAGTTCTCATACAACAATAGCTATCACTCCAGCATTGGCATGGCACTATTTGAAGCATTGTATGGGAGGAGCTGCAGATCACCAGTTGGGTGGTTTAAGGAAGGCGATATACAACCTTTGGGATTAAAATTGGTAAAGGAAGCACAAGAAAAGATAAGGGGCATTCAGGCTAAGTTGCTGGCTGCCCAAAGCAGGCAGAAGGAGTATGCAGATCGCAAGGTCCGGGACATGGAATTTCAAGTTGGTGAACAGGTATTGTTGAAAGTGTCACCAATGAAGGGAGTTATGCAGTTTGGTAAGAAGGGCAAGCTTAGCCCTCGGTTCATCAGTCTGTTTGAGGTTTTAGAGATTGTGGGGCCAGTGGCTTACAAGTTAGCACTGCCGCCCAGTTTGTCAGTTATCCATCCGGTATTCCATGTATCCATACTTAAGCGATAACATGGGGATGGGGACTACATCATCAAGTGGGATTAGGTGCTTTTTGATAAGGATCTTCATTATAAAGAGGAACCTGTCTTGATTCTTACTCGGGATGTCCGGAGGTTGAGGACAAAGGTGATTGATATGGTAAAGGTTCAGTAGAAGCATCGTCCGGTTGAGAAAGCCACTTGGAAAACCGAGAACGACATGCGAGACAAGTACCCTCAATTGTTTGAGAATTTAGGTACTACACTTTCTTCCCTTTATTTTCTGTAATTTCTGGTTTGATCATTCGAGGACGAACGATGGGTAAATTGGTATCTGTTGTAATGGCTGGGTCCATCATTACGGGTAGTCCGATCGTGCCAAGTTTTAGAGTTAGAAAACTCCGGTTTTAGGAGTTTGAAATTCTGGGCTAGGCTAGTCTCGGCTAGTTTTGGGACGAGGTGGAATCTAGGGAAATTCGGGTAAGGATTGGGTTGGATATCTTGTGTTGAGCTAGTTTTCCTTTTAGATAACACATAGAGGTGTCTGGGGGACTTTTTGGAATTAAATTCGGGTAAGTAGAACTCCCAGAATTATGATTTACGTGAAGGGGTTATTTTTGATCATCGAGGGAAGCAAGTGTGTTGTAAAATGGGTAAATTTTGGAGATTTCTGAACTTTCTGTCCGTGACGAGCGCAACGACTCTGCCATAGCAACCTCCGCTATAGCAGAGAAACTACCGCTATAATGAAAGTCAACGTCGATAAGTCTCCGCCATAGCAGATGACTCCGCTACGGCGGTACCGCTATAGCAGAGTGGACCTCTATAGCAGAGCGCGATGGGATTTAATGCAGCAACTTTCCTAAAATAGTTTAGTTTTTCTTGAAATGTTTTCGGAGAAGAAGGGGGCGATTTTGGGAGATTTCTACCAGTTTTCCACTATTTTTCAACCTAAAGGTAAGGTTTCTACTCCTCAATCTTCGTACTACTTTTCCTACACGGTAGAATTGCTAGAAGGAAACTTGGGGAAAGGATGGAATAACCTAGGAATTGTAGAATCTGGGGAAGAAGAGGGATTCTAGGTATGAAAGTTCTTGGGTATTGTTAAAAGTAAGGTTTTATGATCACATATTGCTAAATTCTCTATTTTTATCCATGAAAATGATAGAACTAGGGAAATTAATGGCGGAAAGCCCGGGAAAAAGGGTAGGATGATCATGGGTGGCCTGGGGATCTGGGATTTGGTGTAATCCAGGTAGCATATCGCTTTTTTATAATGATTTGATCCATCAATGGCAGCTATATGAGATAGCCTCGGTTCGTTAATTTGAGTACTTGTACATTGTTTTAGACCAAGAATGACAGAGGAATCCGGAACACGGGAAAGCTCGGGTTGAGTAGAGCTTGGATCATTTCGAGGTAGGTGATGGCTTACGATTCCTGTGAATGTTGTATGTTCTTGTACTCTTATCTAAGTGTTTGTATGAATTACATTGCTTAGAGGAGTTGTTTATAATGTCTAAGGGTCCTTGTTACAGTCTGTGGATTGAACAGTGTGTTGCTTATTGGTTTTACAAGATGTTTGTTCATTATTTTGACTGTGGATTGTTGACATTCGGTTGGCTTGGGTACCACGCCTGGTATGAACTACTACTGGTTGGCTCGGGTACCACGCTTGGTATGGGTATAACAAATGGTTGGCTCAGGTACCACGCCTGGTATGAATTACTAACGGTTGGCTTGGGTACCACGCCTGCTACGGGTTTATTTTACTGCATCATTGCATTGATATTATTGCATTGCATTGACTGTTATTGGTTTCGTGAGTGGACCGGGCTATTTTATTTAACTATGATATTCATTGGTGGTCCTTGAGTGACCGGAAATCCTGTTATGTCTGTGTATTTGGTCTTGGATTAAGCCGGGTTATCTGTTTAACACTTAGGTGTTGTTTAGAAGGGATCCAGGGTGGGTCCGGGCTAGGTAAAAAGGATGATTTATTGAGTTCTGTGATTGTGGCTTTGAGTTGTATGTGGTGGAGTTCAGGTGGGAACAAGCTAGGTAGAGACTTGTAGTCTAGGGGAGCCTATTGACTTGTTGCATGTTTTCCGTGCTTATACTTGATTTGTTGAACTGTTTATACACTGTTTATTTGAAACTAGTTGATGATCCTACCAGTACACAGTAGTGGTGTACTGATACTGCACTTGCTTTTCTTTCTTATGAGTACAGGAAATCTTGGAGCGGCTGAGATGTGACCTCATCTATAGTACCAATGTTTCCAGACTTCAAGGGTGAGCTGCTTCGACGGAGCTGCCTTGAACCTATCATTAAAGTTGTAGCCCATTTATTTCGAGCTTAGACTATTTCTGTTATTTTGGGGTTGCATCCCCGTACTCTAGATATTAGTAGAATTGTTTGGTACTGCGACTTTCAGATTCTTGGGGGTAATTTCCGCAGGTTAACTTAATGAAGTTTTATCATTATTATTATTGAATTGCTAGTTTACTTTTATGCACTGGTTTTGAGCTGTTAGAACGATTAAGTTTGGAGAAGTGATGGTTCGCTCACTCGGGAGATTGGGTGAGTGCCACTCATGGCGGTCTGAGTCGTGACAAACACCCACCAGGGGTGGTGCTCAGGCAGTTGCGGGAGCACGTGAAGCGACCCCTCCCCCACCCCAGGAGCACGTGGAAGAAGAGGTTTAGGTAGTTGTTGAGGAAGGCGCTGATCAGGCAGAGGCGACACCGGCTGGAGGTGCAGGCCATCCCCCTATCTCGCCTGAAGCATTTCAGCAGATGTGGTCCTTTCTGAGTGGGCTGGTTGGTGCTGAATCCAACCCTACGGGTACTGCAGATCAGGTTTGGTACTTAAGCAGCGTTACTACAGTTACTAGGATGGGCACGGCGTCTAGCACTGATGACTTGTTCCGGCTTATGTTAGGCCCGGTTATGATAGGAAATAAGCATGAGATGCTGACTAAAATTTTGAAGCTGAAACCTCCTACATTTCAGGGTTTTGAAAAGGAAGATGCTTATGAGTTCATATTGGACTTTTATGAAAGGCTTCACAAGCTGAGCATTGTGCAACAACATGGGGTTGAGTTCGTTACTTTTCAGCTGCAGGGTGATGCTAAGCAGTGGTGGAGGTCTCATGTGGAATGTCGGTCATCTGTTTTGCCTCCACTGACTTGGGAGCAATTTCATGCCCTCTTCCTAGAGAAGTATATACCTCATACTTTGAGAGATCGCAAAAATGATGAGTTCCAGGCTCTGGCACAGGGTGGCATGTCAGTCTCTGCTTATGAGGCTAAGTTTCATGCCTTGTCTCGTTTTTCTACTCAATTTTTGGGTTCTGAGGAGGAGAGGATTCAACTGTTTGTGAAAGGCTTGTGTTTTATCCTTTTTCAAAAAATATGGTTTTCGCACTTAGAAAATATTTCAAAACTTAAAAGAAATTTTAAAATAATTCTAACACAAATAGAGTCGCCACTTAATATTTATAAAGAAATTAAGAAAACTTAAAAGAATTTCAAAGACTTAAAAATAGAAATAAATCTTAAAATCTAGAGAAAATGGGTAAGGGTTCAAGTAACATCTTAAGAAAGGTTTTAAGGCACTTAAGAACGTCCGTTTTAAAACGGTTGACCAAAACAATTTTGACTAACTTAAATAAAGATGACTAAGATTTGCAAAGAGTTTATTTCATGAAAAATAGCACGGATATTAAAGACTTAAAAAATATAGCAATTGTAAATAAAAAAATAACTTATTTTAGCTAAGTAAAAGAGAAATTCACTTTAACGAAAATGCAATGAAATTTTCAAGAAGAAGACTTGACCAAATCCTTTATAATTGATTTTAAGAAAAATAAATAAAGTTACAAGAAAATAAGTAACTCGTGAAAAAGGAGGTCATTTAAAAATATGTGATTTTATTCTACCAAAATGAAAAGTGATTTGAGGATAAGAACTTTTTAAAGGAAATAACAACTCAAGTAGGAAAATTTAGAAAATTTACTTCAACCAATCATATGAAAGGTTAAAGTTTTCAAAGAAAATCAAGTTGAAATCTCTTTTGAACTTAAATATGACTAACTACATGTGAATGAAGAAGCCATTTTTATTTGAAACAAAATTCATTTTTTAGGCAAAGTTAACATAAAGTCCAATTTTATTCCACGATAATTTAAGCTATGCGATTTGGAGTAAAATAGAGATAAAATTAAAAATGACAACACTTTAAGGGATCTATTTAGATTAATATTAAAGAGTTAGTATTACGCTAATACAAATAATTTCAACTAAATTATATACACATAAGATAAAAGAGAGTAGAGAAATTAGGCTGTCAAGCTCTATTGTCAAGTCAGTCCAGTCTTGGACTGGAAATTTAATGGACTTTGTCCATTTTCTAGCTTGTATATCAGCTGTATACTTCACGTTTTCATCTCCCAAAATCTGTATATCAGCTTCCATGTGTCCATTTTTTCTTCTTGACTCCTGTATACCAGCTTCAAGACGCATATGCTGCTGTATATCACTAGTATACTAATGTATATCAGTGTATACTAGCTATCTTTTTGGCTTGATAAGTCTTGGTCGGAATGATGTTGTCAGGCTAACTAGCCTAACAGATAATGTGGAGAGAGAAGAGTCCATTGGACTCGTATTCAAATAAAAGAAGAGGATTAGTAACTAGATTTATGAAAAACAAACAAATTTAAAATGGAACATATCAACAAAACACATCATTTATCTATTTAAACTGTTTGAATAGTAAGGAAGTGAGACTATGAGATGAAGGAAACTGAAGCTTCAAACAATAAGCTAAGATGGGCTATTCTTTAAGCAATTGTAAACAGGCTGATTTAATCAAGGAGACCAAGTAATTTAAAACAAAAGCATCAGTGAAGATAGAACAACAATTATCACTAGGCAACTTTTGAAAACTGGGAAATATTCTACTCTAGGCATGCTCAAGACTTAATATCACCTTTTTTGCTAACACCATAGATCTGTTTAGAGAACTCAAAATTGCGATTTTCAGATTGGGTTTATCAAAGAGAAAATAGAGATAGTGGTGATTTACTTAACATGTCGTTATTAAGAAAATGCTGATTTTGACAAGTTTTTACCTCTTAACTCAAGACTGTTTGAAGCATAGAAGAGAAATAAAAGAAAACAACACATTGGTTCATGCTTTGGTGCCAAAAGAAATTGATTTTACGTGCTAGAATGACTATTGGACTATAGAACTCTTAACACAACATAGACATACAATTCATTATAGAACTCATAGGTTCTTTCCATAGGGACGAGAATGAAACAACAAGAAGCATTCACTCATTCCTTCAAAAAACTTCTAACAATGTCATAAGCTAAACAAAGGACTTGAAGGGTCAGAAATGAGCTATGGGATGAGCTCTTCCATCCTTCAAATCTTCTTTCAAGAATCTTTCTTAGTATGGACTAAGGAGACACTCAAAATTCAAACTTGTATTCCACAATTCCGAACGAAACAGAGAGGTAAAGAGAAATACAAACAAAATCCGTCACAAGATTCTATTCGCTTGGGGATTTTAAAGAAGCAAAGTTAAGTGATGAAAATAGAGCTACAGTGAACTTTATTCATCTCTTGGATGGAAACTTAGAGAAAGACTAGTAAGTAATTCTATAAGCATCCATTTCTTTAACGGATTCACATTGGTATCATGAACCAAAGTATCCCTTAAGAACCTTCTTTGATTCATACCCACAACATCATAATAAATTCCGCATAGTTACACAAACAACAACTTCAAGCAAACAAAATCTTTGATCCTTCGTCTAGAATCATATCAACAAAATAATTTCAAACAAGACCAATCCAAACATAGCGAATTTCGCAATAACAGAGGAGTCTTCTTCACTACATTTAGACTCAGAAAATAAAAGAAAAGAATTACAAAAAAGTATAGGTTTACCTTCTTTGGTGCAGCAGAACTGGGACAACGAGTTGAGCTCCCGACGATTATTTCGATGGGGTTCGAGCTCCCTTTTCCCAAAAAACGTAATGAACACACCCAAAAAAGAAAACGATAATATTTTTTGCTCCCTTTTAGCTTGAATTCTTAGGTTTCCCCAAAAATTAGAGAAAAAGACTCTCCAAGATTTTTGCTACTCAAAACTCTACTCTCAACAATAGAGAGTGAGGAGTTTATATAGGAAAGGATTTAAGGGTTTCCAACGGGTGAAAATGGGGGGGGGGGGGGGGGGGGGTTTTTGGGGATTTTGAAATCCAAATTGCAAAATCCTTGAGATGGTGACACATTTATACCTGGGGGTACGATTTTGATCATATACCAATCATTTGGAGCATGATCATCCATGATTTTAGGGATGAAGATGTGTTGAGGACACCTAGATGATTTTCAGGTTCTTCTAGAACCTGGATAACTCACTACTTCGTACTAGAAGACGAGGAGGGGAGGAAATAGACAGAGGGTAATGATTTTTGGAAATTTAGGAGTCGTTTGGAGCAGATGAGGTAGTCGTTTGGCTGGGTTTTGACGGAGAAGTATTGCATTATTGTTGTTGTCGTTTGTTGAAGATGAAGAGAGAGAGTGAGTATAAGAAGGCATTTGGTTTGTGCGTTGTTTAGAGGAGAGAAGGAAAGAGTATAAGGGAGTGAGGTTTTAGGCCGGGTCAGGCGGGTGAAAAAGGGGGAAATGAAGTGGGCTGGCAGATAAATGAAGTTGGGGATTTAAGTTGGGTTAAGGATGGCCACTTTGCTTTGCAAATTTGGTCAAATTGATAACCAAATAACTTAATATTTAGCCAAACCGTTAAGATTATAGTCAAATTAGACTTAATTGAATTAATTCAAAGAAATTAGACCGTAATTGGAATAGGGACAAACTAAATACGACTAATTTAGTCGAGCTTTATTTATTTTAAAACAACTAAAATAATTAATTTGTTATCATACTCGATCATGTGTTTACAAAACACCAATTTTATAATTTATTTCCATGTTAAATCATTTTTGACCAATATTGGCAGTTTTAAAACAATTTGAAACAAAATTTTAAAAATTCCTCTGAATATCTACTAAAAATTCCCAAAATAATATACATCTACATATATTATAAATATACGTAGACGTATTTTTATTCATGAAAATTATAGAATATTCTCTAGGATAGATTTTAGGAAATGCTTTTTTTAAACTACAAAATTAATCATTAAAATTGTTTAAAATTTAAAAAGCTCGATAATTAACCGAATAGTGGAGGGTAAAAATTGGGTGTCAACAATTGCCCCCCCCCCCCTTTGGGTAGGGTGAGTGTAATGAACCCTGGACAAAGGGAATTGACGATCCCAATTTTGTCCGACCACTAGTTCATCTCTTAGAAGCGAATGGTTTTAGCATGAATTCTCAAGGAATTATGACCGAACCCCGGTATCGGGTTTCCTACATATCTCAGGTTACATGAGAATTCAAGCCACTTGTAGTTAAAGATGCTTGATTTTATGCATGATTTTGAAAGAATTCCAAACTATCCCGGTTTCAGAATACGGAGAGATCGGAAAGCTGAGGGGTAAGAGGATTGGGGGAGTTGGAATATAACCGAGTTTTCAACATAGAGACCACCTACATATTCTAGGACTTAAGAATCAGGCTGTTTGTAGTTCGACTCAATCAGTGAGAAAGGTAATATTTATGTTAAGACAACCTTTGGCTCGGGATGAGTGAAATAATTTGAGCTATAGAAAAGAGGCTTGTAATCTCTCAACTATGAATGTGGCGCACTTCACACCCATAAATAAGATTTTACCTGGACATAATTTTCAAAGCTCAAGGTGTATTGTCACCCGAATTTGAAAAAAAGAAATATTGCTTCCAGTGTGAGTTTAGAAAAATACTCTGGATGCGAAACTAAGACCTAGTGATAGGAAATACCCATATACCTTCTGACATGGGTATGGTTTGATTGAAGCGGAAGTCGATTCTCAACTCGAGCCTAAAGAGTTTGATATTCCTCTTTTGACTATGTCCCAATTTGCTTTTAAGAAAAAGTTTCACATTGTGATACGTCCTTTCTTGGTGTAGTCCGCACCTGTGGTTTCATTTTGAGAATTTCATCCTTCTCGGATGCTCTTGACAATATCTCAAAACAAAATTGTTAGTGGTAAAGTAATTTCATTTGGGGAGATAGTTTCTTTGACATACCTCATCCTTGAGTTACGTTTGAATCTCGTGTGGTGACGTCTTTTGCCATATCTTGTACCTGATGTTCTCATTTTTTTGCGTCTTTTGTTTCTTGAAGAAGATGTTGTCGTTTCCTATCTCTGCTTTAAGAAATAGCAACTTCCATGACAAATAACATGATAGCCTTTGTAGCTATTGGATATAATTACCTATGTGGCGATCATTGAATATGACGACCTTCGTAGTCATTTGATGTGATGGTCCTCGTAACCATTTATGGCATTCTCTTGAACGTGATAGCCTTCGTGGCTATTGATAGTAGTCTTTGAATATGTCTTTGGGGTAAATCTTGCGCATCATTTGTATTGACGCGACTAACAGATATTCCCTGAATTGTCAGGCTTTGAGATAATCTAGCACATCATTCGACTTCGGATAAAGGCAGCTTACAGATGCCTTTAATTTGTTAACTTCGAGTAATCTTGCACATCATCTGACTTTTGATAGAGGCGGCTTACAGATGTCTTTCGAATTGCCAGTTTTTGGGTAATCCTGCACTTTTATCTGATCTTGGATGTAACGCGACTTACAGATTTCCCTTAAACTGTAGCCTTTGGGTAGTCCTGTACTATATCAATGTGGATATGTCGTGGCTTATAGATAACCCTTGGACTATCAATTTTTGGTAGTCTTTCACTTTATCTAATTTCGGATATTATTGTGACTTACGCATTACCCTTGAACTTTCAATTTTCAGGTGATCTTGCACACTATCCGATTTTAGACATCGCTGCGTCTTACAGATAGCTCTTAATTTTTCAAGTTTCAAGCAATCTTGCACACTATCCGATTTCAGACATCGTTATGGCTTACAAACGACCTTTAGCCTTCCAACTGATTCATCATCCGATTTGGATGGCATCTTACAGACATCCCTCAGACTATATGCTTTCAGCTCGATAGCAAACATTTTTGATCATCGAGGGTGACAAGGCCTTTGCCACACAATCAAATATAGTTGCATCTTCTGACGATTGATGCTTTTGTATGTATAAGCATACTTCGGAGCAAGACTTTATTGTCTCTATGCGATAATAAATAAGAGTGCATAAATATCCTCGATGTCAGACTCTGCCATCTTACATGATAGTGGATATAAATATGTTGCATGCCAGACTTGGCCTAATAATAATAATAATATCCTCAACGTTATACTCTGCCATCTTACGCGATATTGGATATAAGTATGCCAGACTTGGCATAATAAAGGAGAAAATATACCCTCAATATCAGACTCCATAGTCTTATACGATATCGAATATAAATATGCCAGATGCCAGACTTGGCATAATAATGATGAATCAAAGATATCCTCAACGTCAGACTCCACCGTCTCACGCGATATTGGATATAGATGCTTTTGGGTCGATCCTGCATAGCAAGTGCGACTTAGGGATGCCTCTGAATGTCATCCTCTTTGAAACAGACCGGTAGAGGGAAATAATCTTTGCAGTGAATGTGTGTCTACAGTATTTAATGATGATAGTCCTTACAACATGGTCCTCTTGACATGGTCCTCTCGATATGTTCCTCTTGACATGATCCTCGTGACATGATCCTCTCGATATGGTCCTCTTGACATGCAAATATGATAATGATGTGGATGATCATGCAATGGTATGTGTAGCAGTTGCAGAAAACATCACCTTTGGTTTTTATGTTGTCCTGTTGACTCCTTTGTGTGTACCTGTGATTAAGGCAAACCATTAGTAGACATAGCGTCGCTTTTACTAGCGACCACCGTTAAATTTGAAAACTTTAAAAACAACGTCTATGAAGCTAATCAAAACAACTTTGTTTCAAATGTGAATGAAATGGTCACACCCATTTCTTGGGACAACCACAAATACCATTTTCGAACATCGTCTGTTCATGGTGATTTTTGACTTGCTAGGGATTGGTGGAGAACATTGCCAATCTCTCATTTGGTGTCCTAATTTTAAAGTTGACCCAAAATGTCTTGATCTGCTTGGGGACTCGAGGATGTTATCGATATCTCTTACGAACTACAAGAAGATTTGCCCGTTCAAGGGACTTTTGCCTCTCTGTCTCCTTCCCACCATTTTGGCTTTTATCACCAAATATGGTCTTGTTGCGTTCCTTTGAACGCATTGGATAAAGAGGGGCTTTTACTGATTTCTAACATACTTTTAGGATGACATGCATCCATAAAAAAATTGTTAGTTTTTTGGCAAAACTGATCTGTGTTGACCTCCTTCGATCTTCTGCTCCTTGTTTTGCCTTTCTGGATGCTTCCCATTCTCGAGTACTTATCATTCTCGACTCCCTGGGTCACGGTAGATATAAGATAAAGTCAAATTATAAAGGAGTAAAACTAATATGTTTGTAAGGATTTTTCAAACAGGTTCTTCGGAAAACAAAGAATTTTGAAAAAAGATAGTTTGAAAAGTTCTCTGCCCGTCATGTCATGTGCTAGCTCAATGAATGTCCTTTACTTGAGGCCTTGACATTTTCTACATACTATTGGCAGCCTCTGGAGATCCTTTGCCATCCTAGATGGAGAGTTCGGAAATGTTTTCCAAGAAATCTATCACATCTGGGTGGGCATCCACCTCGGACTGGGGATTTTGAAGTAGACTCTGATCTCTTGGTGCTGGGGAACTTTTCGGAGTTTAATTCCGAACTCTTGAATGAAGCTTGGTGGAAATTTTGAGGTCTTCCTTAAAAATTTTGCCCCAGTTAAAGGTTTTGCGATGAATCTCACTCCATTGGCAAGAGACTTAAGACTCTGTGGGGATTTTGAGATTCTTTCTCGATATTCATTTCAGTTGCTCTTCGGCACATTCTGCATTCCAATTTGCTTGGAGGACAATCTTTGCCTTCTGAATTTTTGAGATTCTTTTCTCAAAAATTCGACCACAGTCTTCATTTCCTAGGTGATATGACCGAGCCGTTGTGGCGCCTACGTATCCCGTTGAGGTAGGAATTAGGTCAAATGTAGTTCCCATACTTCTAGTGAGAGAATGTTGGAGATAAGCAAAGGGGTGATCGAGGCCGACAAAGGCCACCTACGTATCTCATTCTTGAGAAATCAGGTCGAACGTAGTTTAGGATAGAAAAGGGAAAGATAGATTTTCCTAAGGGGTTGATCGAAGCCGACACAGGCCACCTACGTATCTCATTCTTGAGAATTCAGGTCAAACGTAGTTTGTACAAAGAGGATAGGGAATTTTGAGCTATTACAAAGCATCAAAGCGACTACAATTAGGAAATGTGATTACAGGGAAAGAAAATGAAAGAAAAACTATCGTCAGGCATAGTATCTCTTCACATCATTGGAGTTGATCGGCTTGGGCCACACTTGGCCATCCACCTCACACAATTTCAAAGCCCTTCCCGACACCACTTTTTGAATGATGTACAGTCCTTGCCAATTTGGCGCAAACTTTCCTTTGTCTCATGGGAGGGAAGGATAAACTGTCCATTCCCTGGATTGAATTCTGGATTGTCCAATAAATTTTAGGGGATGATGTTTGTGCTCATTCTCATCCTATTATCATAGGACCAGTCAAAGATGTCGATGTATGGCTTGAGCAGACCGATAAATTCTTTCTTTTGTGCTTTTGACAAATAAACACTAATGATGATTTCTTCAACTTGATTGTTGCCTCTCAGATTGACCACCTCAAACTCTTTTAGGTGGGGCCTTCTCTGGTCTTCAAAGTTCTTAGACTTCTTGGTTGTTCTTTCTAGGACCATGATGTCTTCAACATACCTTTCGACTCCAATATTGTATCCTCTAACTTGTTCGTTCAGCTCTTGGCATGACATGACATTAGCAGGTTTTAAGTTATTATTACTGAAACTATAAACAAAACAAGTTAGATGGTACCAAGTAAATAAAATAAACAACAAATGTTTTTATAATACAGGAGGCTTTCATTGAAATCCAGAAATATTTACAAACTATGGATACAACCCGTACGAATACGGGTTCATGCCTTTTGGGAAATAGCAAATAGTACGAGGAATATTAAAGCATAAAGTGTGGGTCACGGAGCCTCATCCGGACCATCACCATTTTTTTGCAAAACAAAGTCTTTGTCTACCCAGCCGAGCGGAGAGTCACGAGGGAAGTTGCGACCCAATTCTGTAGCTTTTCACTGGGCCTGGCATCCCTAATCATGGTTGCTTTGGAGATTTCTGTTGTTACAGCATCGCATTCTTCAAATAGATTTCCAATTCCGTCCTCTACCCTGTCGCTTGGGGGACCAATACGCACCGGGAATGACTGATATAAGTGAGAGAGCAGTTTTGGCAGTCCTGATTGCTTCTCCTCTTTGACTCTCTTCTTATTTTCTCGGGCCACATACCCTAATCCATGCCTGGTCATCTATCCGGGGATGCTCAAGGGTTCTGTCATACGATCAAAATTCTTTCCCCACCTAAAACCTGGCTCGTATCCACTCCTTAGCATCGTGGTTGCAAGCATTTTATAGATGGGTGGCATGGGAATTTGAGGAGCAAGATCTTCTCCAGTAGCATTTATGATCTCTACTGTGTATAAATCGCTCCACCTCGGGACCTCTTCAATCACAGGAACACAACCATTAGGACGGCTTAAGTGACTTCCTTCTCCGTGGATCACCACCTCATGTTCCTCCCGAATGAACTTTACTATTTGGTGCAAAGTTGATAGTACGGCTCCGGCTCCATGGATCCATGGTATTCCCAGAAGCAAGTTATAACTGGTGGTGATATCCATGACTTGAAATTCTGTACGGAACTCGGCGGGTCCCATTTAGATGTGCATGCTAACTTCTCCGATAGTGTCCCTTTGACCTCGGTAAAAAGCTCTCACATTGACTCTGCTCTGGCAAATCTTTCCCAGATCATAATCCAACTGAGAGAGTGTGGACAATGGACAGATGTTCAATCCCGATCCATCATCGATCAATACTCTGTTCACAATCTTCTCTTGACTCTTGATAGTGACATACAAGGCTTTGTTGTGCATCATGCCTTTAAAAGGCAACTCATCATCACTAAAGCAAATGCGGTGACCCACTAGGACTCAGCTTACCATGGTGGTCAGATTCTCTGCACTAGTACCTGTCGGTACATAAGCTTCATTCAGGACTCTGAGCAATGCCTATCTGTGGTACTGGGAACTTATAAGTAATGCCCAAATGGAAATCTGGGCAGGGCTCTTATCTAAATGCTTCACAATAGAGTACTTTTTTGACTGCATTCTTCTTCAGAATTCTTCCGATTCACCTTCAGTGATTGGTCTCTTCTATTGGTCTTTCTTGTAAGCATCATTCGCCAGATCATTGGGGATATAACATATTCCTGACCTTGTCATACCATGGGTTGCGGCATCCTCAACTATGACTCTTTTTCTGCTAATATCAGGGCAAAAAATTGCTGAGGTGCTGCTAATACAATGAATTGCAGCCTCTCTGCGATACTCAAGGCAGCCACAAACTTCTCCAACTCTTCTGGCTTTCTTAGACTGGCTGGGACTATGGATTTGCTCACGACCCAGTCCTCGTCTATCTCGATCATATTCACAGTGGCTCCTCCGTGATTTGGGAGTGGATTGTTGTTAATATTCGGTGGCACTGTCTGCAATGTGACCACCCTTTGGTCAATCAAATCTTGAATCTTATGCCTCAGGTTAATGCAATCTTCGATACTGTGTCCGCCGCCTCCAGAATGGTAAGCGCAATGCCGATCGGCTTTAAAGAAACTAGAGTCGGGGTTGCCTGGTTTGGTTTGAATGGGCTGAATAAATCTGGCGGCCTTCAATCTTTCGTACAACTGAGTTATGGTTTAAGCTAGCTGGGTAAAAGTTTGAGGAAATTTCTTTTCTAGATTAGGGCGAGGGAGGTTGGTATTAGCGGGAGGCAGAACCTGGCGATTGTTTTGGTTTTCGGGAGCCTTTTGATACACTTGAAAGTTTTGAGGAGGAGCTTGGTAAGTGGGCTGCATATTTGGTTGTGGAGCTTGGTAAATGGGTTGCATATTTGGCTGTGGATCTTGGTAGATGGGCTGAGTATAGAAAATAGGTTGAGGATTTTGTGGAGCTGGAGGAGGGGTTGTTGGAACAAGTGGCTTTATATAGTTGGCTCCGAAGGGTTTCTATGATTTTAGGCTAGGACTGGAAGATACCGAAGACACCTCTTCCCTCTTCTTCCTGGGAAGTCCTGCCGATTCTGAGGAGGTTGGGACCTTGGCAATCTTGCCACTATAAAAACCTTCTTCTACAATTTCACCAATCTTGACTAGGTCGGCAAACTTGGCTTTAACTGCTGATATTTTTTTATCATAAAACTCTGACTCTTGAGAGCGCATAAAGACCGCGCTTATCTCTTTTTCTATCATGGGAGGCCAAACTCTCGCCGCCTCCTTCCTTTATCGATAGGCATAGTCTCTGAAGTCTTCGTTCGATTTTTGTCTAATGCATCCTAGAGAATATCGATTTGGGATGACCTCCATATTGTATGCAAATCTTTGAGCAAAGTCTCTGGCGAGGTCACTCTACTTAGACCATTTCTTCAGTTCCTGAGAGGTGAACCATTTCAAAGCCTCTCTGCTCAGACTTTGGCTGAAAAGCCTCATTAACAGAGTGTCATTCTTCCGAGCGCTGACCATCTGGTTGCAATAGCTTCTTAAATGGGCTTCAGGATTTTTGACATCGTTGAAGGTCTCGAACTTGGGAATCTTGAATCCTTCTAGCAGGTCCATTTGGGGATGGATACAGAGTCATCATAGTCATAACCTTTCTCGTAAGGCGAACCTCAAAACTCTCTAATCCTGGCTATCTCCTCCTTTATTTGTGCCATGTCATGGTCGTGTTTCTTTTCTGTGGCTCTCAACTCTTTTTCCTTCTCCTCGTAGTGATCCAGCTCAGAGCTTTCCTAGAGAGCAGTGTATGGTTCTACCATGGCATGGAAAGTGGTTGGTGGCATATTTTGGATGGGTGGGGGTTTGACGTGTGGAATAGCATTTGGATATGTAAGGGTATAGTTTTTCGGGTTAGTGATATTGGGATGGTTATTCTGGGAGTTGTAGATATTTGGTGGCATATTTTGATAGTTTGGAGGGAGGTTTTATGGAAGGTAGGCACTTGGGTTGTTTCTTTGGTTAGTGTGCTAGACAGGAGGAGTATGGATTTGATACGAGGATCCAATATGAGGAGGGTTATTGGAGAGAGGTTCGTTGGAAGGTCTAGGTGCGGAGGCAGGAGGGATATTCCCTGGGCAGTTCTCAGTTAACAGGGAATTGAGTGGAGGGATTTGGAGAGGGGCTTGGGAGCTACCCAGAGTTGGGGTGTTGACAGCAATAGCCAAGCTAGACATATCTTTGGCTTTCTGTACTTCTTCTTGCACTTTTCCAATTTTCTCACAAGCTCTGCAATCATTTCGCTTTGTTCAGCGATAATATTGTCTCTCACAGCCAAAGCATTCTCTTCTTCACTATCATCATTTTCCCTTTAGAAAAGCGAAGGTTAGAGGATGAATCCAGGTGCACCTTTGAGTGGGTGAAGTAAGGATGTTCGGCCAGTTTTGTCAATACAAATCAGTTTCTATTACCTGTTAAAGAAAAAACAACTCAAAGGCTGATATGATAGATCCCGTCAGTGATAAGTAATACAAGATATCTGACTGGAAATAAACACATAAGAATTGTATTAAACATATTAAGTTGCTTTCCATCAAGGCAAATTGATCCAAGAGATTAATTTGACTCAAAGTCTCGACGGACAGGATTTTGCCTATCGATTTTGGATAAGTAGATTTTATTAGGAAGGTTGACTTGCTGATCTTGTAGCATCTTTGTTTTGTCGTACCTTTTGAATTTTCTGACATCCTTGTAAAGGTAGGGATATGAAAATTTCTTAAAGATAGGGGTCGAGCCTGGAAAGGCTGCCTACGTTATCTCACGAAGGAGAATTCAGGCCCTACATAGTTCGAATGGGTAAAAGGGATATATTTTCATTTCATTTCTTCCACTATCTCTTGATTACAAATGAAAAAGTAAAAACGACAAAAGGAAATAACTACAATAACTTTGCTACTTTTAAAGCTTCTTTAGAATACTGGTGGGTCTTCCGGACTCTTCTCGATCTTCTTCTTCAAGGATAATATGGTGGAAACTCAATCTGGATCCTTCCTGCGTCTGTGAGATCTTCAAAGTCAATCCTGAAAGTGCGACAATTCTCTATGTCATGCCCTCCAGCTCCCGCATGGTAGAGGCATATTTCCTTACAACTGCGCCAAGCTCGGGACATTTTTCCTGCCTTTCTTTCAATTGGCTCGATGATACTAGCGTGGACTAGCTTGAAGTACATGTCGAGGTATGTGTCGTAAAATACGGTAAAGTTATATTGGTGAATCAGGTCATTCTGAGTGATTGGCATTCTTGGCCTCACTTTATCGCAAATTAGTAGGGAGTGAGGTCCCCACATGTGACTAATTTGCCCATTGTTGATCATTTCATGAATCCTAACCCTTAACATGGTGCATTCATTGGTGGCATGCCCCCTTTGGCATGGGTGGTAAGCGCACCTCTTTTGCTCATCCCTGGGGTTATACCAAAACCTAGGGGTTTGATCAGGCTGCAAGATTCCCTTCATTTCTAGAGCTAGGAAGATGACTGAGCATGTAACAATTCTGGGCCTCTGGCCATTCGCCCGTGCGTGAGCTTTGAGAGTGATCTTTACTTCTCCCGGCCGGAACCTAGTTGGCCAAATGGGATCATCCCTAATGTAAGCCCAATAATCTAAGATTTGGTTGAAAGGCTGGATTTGTTCGTCATTTTCTCCCACAGATTATTCATCATTCCCTATGACTGATGTTGACCTCTTGAGTGCCAACTGGTATTTTTGATCCGTTTGGTTGATATTTTCTTCTGTGTGGTCTATCCTTGTGTCAATATTGGCTATTCTTTCTTCCATAAAGGTTATCTCTTTATCCACTTCCGTGGACCTAGCTATTAACTTTCCTTCCATTTCCTTAGTTTCCTTGATTTGTTCCTTCATTCCGTTGATTTCCTGATCGATCTCTTCCATTCTCTTGGGCGTCATTTCTTCAGTTTCCATGACAAGTCAACCTTCCTGAGATAGGAGAGAAGTCCTTAGGCTTGCTAAAAGGGGTTTTGGATTTTCTGGGAAACTTGAGAAACTCGAGGCGTAATTTTGGTTGGACTTTGAGCTTGTGGATTTATTTTTTTCTTACGGTGTTCTAAAAATTAAGATAGGAGTGGATCAATTTATCCTTAATTTAGGCAACACACGTAGCACATAATAATAATTATGATCACATAAAAGTAAAATAGCCACATAGCGATGTCGAGTCCTAACTTGGGTGACCCTTTTGTGCCAAGGGTAGGCCTAGCGTATTTGAAGGAGATATATGCCTTTAAATCGATCCATTGCCCCCAAAAATATGTTATCGTTAATAATAAAAAGAGACAGTTTTCACAACTAACTAGCAAATGGGGATACATTTTTTAGGGAATGGGAAAATGCAAGAAATAAATGATCCCACGTAGGGGATGAAAATAAGCAATCTCACGCAGGGGATGAAAATAAGCAATCCCATGCAGGGGATGATGATAGGTAACTCTAACTCCCAGAAGGTCCTGTATCAGTCCTTGATCTCTTGGCCTTGTCCACTTTGTGCCACATGAAGTACCTATCCATAACCAAATGAGCTCTGGCCATAAGGACCCTACTCCCAAAGTCCATTCCTCCTATGCTCTCGATTTGCTGACCCATGCGATCATCTAACTCGGTCAAACAATGTCTAGCATCTCCCAACTCTTGCCTAGTCCACTTCAATTCTTCTTTCAGATATTGTATGGTCATAGCATCTTCCTTGTGTCGTAGGTGGTGTGCCACTTCACTCTTTGTGCATTGTTCTTGAAGCCTATGAAGTCAGAATTGGTGCTCGGACTCAACATCAACCACTCAATAAGGCACATTTGGACCTGGTTCAATAGTCCCAGCAAGGTTCTTTTTCATCCACTCCTTATATGTCTCACTACATGGTGGCTCTATCCTGTCTTCGGCCTTAGGTTCCTCAACCTTCTTTTGCTTCCACTCTCTATGAGTCATTTCCTTGAATGCCACCATATTATCCTTATGATCAGTTATGAACTTAGCCATTTCGCCTATTTGGGGTGTTTCTTGCTTCAAACCAAATTGCCTACAAACTCTAGCGGGTATATAAGGACGGGTCCCTCTAAGGCCTATAAGCACCAAGAAAGGCAGTGTCTCACCTCGAGTGATGTATTTTCACGGATGGAGATCTCTGATTACCCATTGAATGTTGTCATCCTTCAAACCACGAAACTGAGTGAACCAAAATCCTTGGTTGGGTCTTCGCTTGTATTTATTTATAGTGAGCCATATACTATGAGATGCAAAATTGTCGAACCTCATCAAATGGTTCAATTCCTCGGTGTAAGAACATTTGAGTAGATGCTTGATCATCCAGCATTGTAGAATTAAATTGCACCCTTGAAAGACTCGCTCACCTTCTTGGCATTTACCCAAAGCTCGATAAATATCCGCAAGTATCATGGGAGCTAGTGTATGAAATTTGACGGATGTCCCATAGAAGATAGAATGTGTGACCATGACTACACTCGAATGGATAGTATCTTTTGGCCCTTGAGGAAATACCATGAATCCAAGAAGGCATACGACGAATGCAAAGGCTCTTTGACTTTTTCACTCCTTTTTGGATTCAAACTCGTGGCCGAACTTCTTGAAAGCATTGCAGCGTCCAAACCTATAGTATAACTTCCGAAGGGGTATGTTTGGCCCATCGATCCTCCCAAGCCAACTATCATCTTTGATAAAAAAAATGCTTCCTTAATTTGTTGTCGGTCCCATTCTTTTGGAAAGAGGATGTCCTTATCCGATGACCTTCTCCTTTTATCACACATACCCATACTTTCGTAACTTGCAACTATTTCCTCGATGGTTGGGGTCAACTCCACACTCCCAAATCGAAAAACCATATTTTTGTTGTCCCAAAATATGGTCAACACTTGAATCATTTCGGGCCACGCCTTCATATTTATAAAAGAGGGTAAGTATCCAATATGCTCTCGGACGACTCTCTTATCGGTCTTGCTCATGCATTCCCACCAAACCTTTAGGAGTTCATCCAATTTTGTTACCATTCAAAATCTTCTAGCGGGACACGGTAAGGCCATCCTACAAAACAAATAAATTAAGTAAGATTCCCCCTCTTTCGGATGATAATGGATTAATTCAAATGGCATATACTCCTTCAAATTTAAATAAGTATGGATGATCGTCTGTAATTGACTAGTGGTCAATAGACGCAAGGTGTTCATTCTAATGGGTCCAATAATCCTAAGGTATCGGGTCATCCTAGGCCAATGCCTAAAATTGGGTTTGGGTTTTGCTCTACCCTAGGTGTCTAGAGTGGGTTTGTTTTGAAATAGACCGAACCCCAAGTGGAAAACTTGGGTTGAAAATATGATAGCCATTGGACGCATGACGTACCCGTAAACTATCATATTTTTGAGAAAGTGTTATTTATAGCGAGAGGCCACGGGATCGTGAACCTCCCTAAAATATAAATAAAATCGCATGTCATGTGGTGAAATATGCTATGAGATGCAATGACAATATATTTGCGATAAATAAATACATCAGCAAATATCAATCAAAATTTACTAACTATTACAATATTCAAAAAGTTAGTCACACAAAGTTAGTCAAAAATAGTTTAAATTTTTGGTTCGAACCTAAATAAATCCCCAGCAGAGTCGTCATTTCTGTTTTATCCCTTTTTTAGAAAAAATAGTTTTCGCACTTAGAAATTATTTCAAAACTTAAAAGAAATTTTAAAATAATTCTAAAACAAATAGAGTCGCCACTTAATTTTTATAAAGAAATTAAGAAAACTTAAAAGAATTTCAAAGACTTAAAAATTGAAATAAATCTTTAAAATCTAGAGAAAATGGGTAAGGGTTCAAGTAACGTCTTAAGAAGGGTTTTAAGACACTTAAGAACGTCCGTTTTAAAATGGTTGACCAAAGCAATTTTGACTAACATAAATGAAGATGACTAAGATTTGCAAAGAGTTTATTTCATAAAAAATAGCACGGATATTAAAGACTTGAAAAATATAGCGATTTTAAATAAAGAAATAACTTATTTTAGCTAAGTAAAAGAGAAATTCACTTTAAAGAAAATGCAATGAAATTTTCAAGAGGAAGACTTGACCAAATCCTTTATAATTGATTTTAAGAAAAATAAATAAAGTTACAAGATAATAAGTAACTCGTGGAAAAGGAGGTCATTTGAAAAGATGTGATTTTATTCTACCAAAATGAAAAGCGATTTGAGGAAAAGAACTTTTAAAAGGAAATAACAACTCAAGTAGGAAAATTTAGAAAATTTACTTCAACCAATCATATGAAAAGTTAAAGTTTTCAGAGAAAATCAAGTTGAAATCTCTTTTGAACTTAAATATGACTAACTACACGTGAATGAAGAAGCCATTTTTATTTAAAACAAAATCCATTTTTTATGCAAAGTTAACATAAAGTTCGATTTTATTCCAAGATAATTTAAGCTACGCGATTTTGAGTAAAACAGAGATAAAATTAAAAATAACAATACTTTAAGGGATCTATTCAGATTAATATTAAAGAGTTAGTATTAAGCTAATACAAATAATTCCAACTAAATTATATACATATAAGATAAAAGAGAGTAGAGAAATTGGGCTGTCAAGCCCTATTGTCAAGTCAGTCCAGTCTTGGACTGGAAATTTAATGGACCTTGTCCATTTTCTAGCTTGTATATCAGCTATATACATTCTTGTATATCAGCTGTATACTTCACGTTTTTAGCTTCTAAAACATGTATATCAGCTTCCATTTGTCCATTTCTTCTTCTTGATTCCTGTATACCAGCTTCAAGATGCATATGTTGCTGTATATAACTAGTATACTGATGTATATCAGTGTATACCAGCACTCTTTTTGGCTTGATAAGGCTTGGTCGGAATGATGTTGTCAGGCTAACTAGCCTAACAGATAATATGGAGAGAGGGGAGTCCAATGGACTCATATGCAAAGAAAAGAAGAGGATTAGTAACTAGATTTATGAAAAACAAACAAATTTAAAATGGATCATATCAACAGAACACATCATTTATCTAGTTAAACTGTTTGAACAGTAAGGAAGTGAGACTATGAGATGAAACAAACTGAAGCTTCAAACATTAAGCTAAGATGGACTATTCTTTAAGAAATTGTAAGCAGGATGACTTAATCAAGGAGACCAAGTAATTTAAAACAAAAGCATCAGTGCAGATAGAACAACAATCATCGCTAGGCAGCTTTCAAAAACTGGGAATTATTCTACTCTAGGCATGCTCAAGACTTAATATAACATTTTTTGCTAACACCATAGATCCGTTTAGAGAACTCAAAATTGCTATTTTCAGATTGGGTTTATCAAAGAGAAAACAGGGATAGTGGTGATTTACTTAACATGTCGTTATTAAGAAAATGCTGGTTTTGACAAGTTTTTACCTCTTAACTCAAGACTGTTTGAAGCATAGAAGAGAAATAAAAGAAAACGACACATTGGTTCATGCTTTGGTGCCAAAAGAAATTGATTTTACGTGCTAGAATGACTACTGGACTATAGAACTCTTAACACAACATAGACATACAATTCATTATAGAACTCATAGGTTCTTTCCATAGGGACGAGAATGAAACAACAAGAAGCATTCCCTCGTTCCTTCAAAAAACTTCTAACAATGTCATAAGCTAAACAAAGGACTTGAAGGGTCAGAAATGAGCTATGGGATGAGCTCTTCCATCCTTTAAACCTTCTTTCAAGAATCTTTCTTAGTATGAACTAAGGAGACACTCGAAATTCAAACTTGTATTCCACAATTTCGAACGAAACAGTGAGGCAAAGAGAAACACAAACACAATCCATCACAAGATTCTACTCGCTTGGGGATTTTAAAGAAGCAAAGTTAAGTGATGAAAATAGAGTTACAATGAACTTTATTCACCTCTTGGCTGGAAACTTAGAGAAAGACTAGTAAGTAATCCTCTAAGCATCTGTTTCTTTAATGGATCCACATTGGTATCATGAACCAAAGTATCCCTTAAGAACCTTCTTTGATTCATAACCACAACATCATAATAAATTCCACATAGTTACACAAACAACAACTTCAAGCAAACAAAATCTTTGATCCTTCGTCTAGAATCATATCAACCAAATACTTTCAAACAAGACCAGTCCAAACATAGCGAATTTCGCAATAACAGAGGAGTCTTCTTCACTATATTTAGACTCAGAAAACAAAAGAAAAGAAATATAGAAAAGTATAGGTTTTTACCTTCTTTGGTGCAGCAAAATTGAGACAACGAGTTGAGCTCCCGACAATTATTCTGACGGGGTTCGAGCTTCCTTTTTCCAGAATACGTAATGAACAGACCCAAAAAAGAAAACGATAGTATTTCTTGCTCCCTTTTACCTTGAATTCTTAGGTTTCCCCAAAAATCAGAGAAAAAGACTCTCCATGATTTTTGCTACCCAAAACTCTACTCTCAACAATAGAGAGTGAGGGGTTTATATAGGAGAGGATTTAGAGGTTTCCAACGGGTGGAAATAGGGGGAAATTTTGGGGATTTTCAGATAAGAATTGGGAATTTTGAAATCCAAATTGCAACATCCTTGAGATGGTGACACGTTTGTACCTGTGGGTACGATTTCGATCATCTACCAATCATTTGGTGCATGATCATCTGCGATTTTAGGGATGAAGATGCGTTAAGGACACCTGGATGATTTTCAGGTTCTTCTAGAACTTGGACAACTCACTACTTCATTTTACATGACATGGAGGAGAGGATTGGAAATTTGGGAGTCGTTTGGAGCAGATGAGGTAGTCTTTTGGCTGGGTTTTAATGGAGAAGTACTTGGTTGTTGTTGTTTTTGTCTGTTGAAGACGAAGAGAGAGAGGGAGTATAAGGAGGCATTTGGTTTGTGCGTTGTTTAGAGGAGAGAAATAAAGAGTATAAGGGAGTGAGGTTTTGGGCCGGGTAAGGCGGGTGAAAAAGGTGGAAATGAAGTGGGCTGGCAGATAAATGAAGTTGGGGATTTAAGTTGGGTTAAGGATTTGGCCAGTTTGCTTTGCAAATGTGGCCAAATTTGGTCAAATTGATAACCAAATAACTTAAATTTTAGCCAAACCATTAAGATTATATCCAAATTAGACCTAATTAAATTAATTCAAAGAAATTAGGCCATAATTGGCATAGGGACAAACTAAAAACGATTAATTTAACCGAGCTTTATTTATTTTAAAACAACTAAAATAATTAATTTGTTATCATATTCGATCATGTGTTTATAAAACACCAATTTTACAATTTATTTCCATGTTAAATCATTTTTGACCAAGATTGGTAGTTTTAAAACAATTTGAAATAAATTTTGAAAAAATTCTCTGAATATCTACTAAAAATTTCCAAAATAATATACATCTACATATATTATAAATATACGTAGACGTATGTTTATTCATAAAAATTATAGAATATTCTCTAGGATAGATTTTAGGAAATTCTTTTTTTAAATTACAGAATTAATCATTAAAATTGTTTAAAATTTAAAAGGCTCGATAATTAACCGAATAGTAGAGGGTAAAAATTGGGTGTCAACAGCTTGAACACTGAACTGCAGGTGTTGTGCGTGCAAATGACTTTAGCAGGAAAGAGCTTCAATGAGGTCACGAATTATGTTAAGAAGTTATAAAGGGTCAAGCAGGTTGGGCAGGCTAAGGTGTTAGCCAAGAAGCCCCAAAACGATGGAAACTATAGTGATTCGTACTCCAGGGGACACAATTAGCATGTGTTCTCGGCCCATCTTATTTAGTCAGCTCTGCCAGCTGCTACAGGTGGTCGTGCAGGAGCTAATCAACAGTTTTCATCTCTTAGAGGCCAGAGAGCTTCTTACACATCTACCAACAGGCCTACACTCGATCGCAGTTGTTTTCATTATGGTAATCTGGGCTATTTTAAGAGGGATTTCCCTCATAAAGACTGGTAATCAGGCTCAGCAGCAGTCCAAGGCTGTGGTCCCGGCAGGTAGAGATGGCCCTGTTAGAGGTTGTCTACAGAGTGGGCGAGGTAACTTTTAGGGAGGCCGGGGAGATAGGGGAATGATAGCACGGGCAGGGGTGTGGCACAACCAGTCAGGGAAGTTGCTCGAATTGATGATCGGGCTCACTGTTATGCTTTTTCGATAAAGTCAGAGGCTGAGGCGTCAGACGCGATGATCACAGGTACAATTCTTGTCTGTGATAGGATGGCTTTGGTACTTTTTGACCCAGGTTCTACCTACTCTTATGTGTCTGTGAATTTTGCTTTGGGTCTGGACTTGATTTGTGATATCCTTGATTCCCCTATTCATGTATCCACCCTGGTTGGAGAGTCCATGATTGTGACTCATGTTTATCGTGCTTGCTTTGTAATATTTGTGGGGTTGCATACTTGGGTAGACTTGGTAATTCTGGATATGGTAGACTTTGATGTCATTTTGGGCATGACCTGGTTATCCCCTTATCATGTTGTACTGAATGGTAACACTAAGACTGTGACTCTAGAGATTCTGGGTAAGGATAGGCTAGAGTGGGAAGGTGTGTATAGGCTTAAGCCGGTTAAGATCATATCTTTTGTTCGGTCTAGGTAGCTAGTGGGGCGAGGGTGTTTGGCCTTTTTGGCTCATCTCCGGGATGATAGTGTGGATTCCCCATCTATTGAGTCAGTTCCGGTTGTTTCAGATTTTTAGGAGGTGTTTCCGGAGGATTTACCTGGTATGCCTCTGGACAGGGATACCAATTTTTACATTGACTTGGAGCCAGGAACTCGCCCCATTTCCATCCCTACAAATCATATGTCTCCACCAAAGTTAAGGGAACTTAAGACTCAGCTTCAGGAACTCCTAGATAAGGGATTCATCCATCCTAGTGCTTCACCTTGGGGTGCTCCGGTCTTGTTTGTAAAGAAAAAGGATGGTAGTATGCGGATATGCATAGATTATAGGCAGTTGAATAAGGTGACCATTCGAAATAAGTACCCTTTACCCCGTATAAATGATCTATTTGACCAGTTTCATGGTGCATCTGTGTTCTTGAAAATTGACTTAATATCAGGGTATCATCAGTTAAAGATTAGGCCTGAGGATATTCCTAAGACTGCTTTTCAAATTCAGTATGGGCATTACGAGTTCTTAGTAATGTCGTTTGGGTTGACTAATGCGCCGGCAGCGTTCATGAGTTTGATGAATGGGGTATTTAAGTCCTATTTGTATTCTTTCATCATTGTATTTATTAATGACATTTTGATCTACTCCAAGAGTAGGGAGGAGCATGCTAGACATCTCCGTATTGTGTTGGAATTATTAAGGCGCCATAAACTTTATGTGAAGTTCTCCAAGTGTGAATTTTGGTTGACTTCAGTAGCATTCTTAGGGCATGTGGTGTCAGAAAAGGGGGTGATGGTAGATCCCCAGAAGATTTAGGTAGTCAAGAATTGGGTCCGGCCAAGCTCTGTGACTGAGGTAAGGAGTTTTGTGGGACTTGCAGGTTACTACCATAGATTTTTCAAGGATTTTGCGTCCATCGCTACTCACTTGAGAAGGTTAACTCAGAAGGAGGTACCGTTTGTGTGGTCTGACAAGTGTGAGGAGAGCTTCCAAAAGCTCAAGACACTTCTGACCACGACTCCTATTTTGTCTTTGCCGATTGAAGGTAAGAACTTTATTGTTTATTATGATGCTTTACATTGGGGTTTGGGTGTTGTGTTGATGCAGGACAGGAATGTGATATCATATGCTTCTAGACAATTGAAGGTTCATGAGATAAATTACCCCACTCATGACTTAGAGTTGGCAGTGGTGGTTTTTGCACTCAAGATTTGGAGACACTATTTGTAACACCCCAGAACTTCCAAGCCCAGACTTAGCTCAGAAAGCTAGTGGGTTCCTTTTACCCATTAGGTCCCTAGGATTCAGTCAGTTCTTCAGTTCTATATGAAATATTCAGACCTAGGGTTCCTAAAACTTAGGGATTCCTCTTAATTCAGATGCTATTGATTAAGTGCAATTAATTTTATGTTTCTTGGAGAATTAGTATAGTTACATGTACAAAATCTAGTAACCCTAGCTTGTATTGAAATTCAGTATTTACAATCTATACTTGCTAGGTAGATAATTCAGACAAGCATGTTTCAGAATAGAATGCTATCATGTTTCAGTATATATGTATGTTGCATTCTCAGATAATTATCAGCATTTGAGCTATCCAGTACTTCAGCTTGCATTTTATTGCTCACATTCAGTTGGGAGTAGACTTAATACCGAGTGGACGAGTGGATGAAGGCTTGGCTGTCAGATTAGGCTGAGACCTTTATTAGCAGTCCCCAAGTCACAGAACTACGGCGCCACCGTAGGTATAGAAGGGAGTCAGCTGTCAGGTTAGGCTGGTTACCCTTGTCTCTTGTGGACATCAGTTTAGTGGATTCATGTCAGCTTTCTTCGTACCCTTGGAACGGTATGAACACCCTTCTATCTAGGGTTACATGTTAGCCCCACAGTTAGCTCAGCTTGAGGTATGTCGGTTAATAGTATCTCCTACAGTCAGATTCATGTTGCATTGACCATGTACTCAGTATCTATTTCAGTATTCAGTTCAGCATATTATATATTCATGTTAGTACTTGGTCATTGTATCCAGCTCGACTTTCAGTTTATTCTTTAGTATGTATTTCAATGTTCAATTTTATATTGTTCAGCTTAGCCCATTTCTCGCATGCTCAGTACTTTCATACTTTTGTGCTTCATCATTTCATGATATAGGTTCAGGTGATCAGCATTCAGAGCGCACTTAGATCGATTCCCAGTCCCTATTCAGTAACTTCATTGGTGAGTCCTTATGGTTCGAGGATGACAGACATGCTTTATCTTTCAGTCTTATTATTTCAGTTTTCAGATTATTAGAGTTAGCTGGGGGCATGTCCCAGCAACTTGTATCAGTTAGAGGCTTTCAGACATAGATCAGATCCAGCTATTGAGTTGTTAGTGTTGTTTTATGTCATCACTATACTTTATATATGTTTTATATTCAGACATGTTTTGGGCTCTTTCCCACTTCAGATATTAAACTGCTTTCAGCTTTCGCACAGTATATGTTTTTAACTGAAATTATCTGGATATGCCAGACCATGAGTTAGCTTGGGGTTACTAGTGACACTGAGCACTGTGTTAAATCTAGGGGGTAGCCTCGGGGCATGACAAACTTGGTATCAGAGCATAAGGTTCAAGTGTCCTAGGGTGTCTGAAAGTCGCATCATGTAGAGCCTCCTTTATAGGTGTGAAGCGCGCCACCCTTGTGGGGGAGGAACTATGAGATGTAATTAGGAACAACTTCCCTTCTTTCTTTTCCAGCTCGTGCTATAGAGTATGAACTCTATTTAATCTCCTTTCTAACTCATGCTCTTCACATTTCAGAAAATGCCTCCCAAAAGAGCTAACGCCAGGAATCAGCCAGCACCAGCAGCTCCAGCAGACCCATTGAATGAGCAAGTCACGTATGCTGAATTCAGGGCTGCATTCCAAGTTCTTGCCCAGGCCATGACAACTCAAGTCAATCAGCTAGCAGTGGCACCAGCTCTACCCCAGACTAACACTATTGCAGCTAGCATCCGGGACTTCACTCAGATGAACCCTCTAGAATTTCATGGGTATAAATCAGAGGAGTATCAACAAGAGTTTCTTGATGATATCCAGAAGGTGACAAATATTATGAGGGTCACTCCGGTCGAGAGTGCAGATTTAGCCGCCTATCAGTTGAAGGTAGTGGCTTATGCTTGGTATCAGCAGTGGAAGGAGTCTCGTTGTGCAGATGCAGGTCCAGTGGATTGGAACCAGTTCAAGACCTCATTTTGGACAAGTTCTTCCCACTTGAGCTCAGAGAAGCCAAGGTCCAGGAATTCATAAACTTGAAGCAGAATGATATGAGTGTGAAGGAGTATGCACTCAAGTTCACACAACTATCTAAGTGTGCCCCAGCAATAGTGGCTAACTCCAGGTCCTACATGAGTAAGTTCGTGTCTGGTGTGTCTGATGATGTGGTCAAGGAATGCAAGATTGCCATACTTGTTAAGGAAATGGACATCTCTAAGTTGGTTACTTATGCTCAGCAGATTAAGGAAGAGAAAATCAAGGAGAGGGAAAGAGACACTAAGAGAGCTAGAACAGGTGACTTCAACTACTCTCAGCATAGGTCAGAGGGTGGAAATCGCTCTCAGTTCCATAAAAAATCTTCAGCTCCAGCTCCATCTTCTGTTAGTACCCCAGTGCCAAAATTCAGATAGGATTGATGGGATAGAGCGCCAAGCTCTAAGTTCGAAGGTACAGTCACTAGCGGGCGCACTCATCTGGTTTGCAAAAAGTGTGGTAGGAACCCCCAGGATGAGTATATGGAAGGTAGTGGAAATTGCTTTGGATGTGGCAAGTCAGGCCACAGGATGAGAGATTGTCCGGCAGCTTCTCAGAAGGGCAAGGATATTCACCCACAGAATCAGGCTAGTTCTACAGTAGCTCCAGTGGGTCACCCCACTCAGTAGGGTGCCTCGTCTGGTATAGGTGGTGGTCAATGCCAAAATAGTTTGTATGCCCTCCAGACTCGATAGGACCATGAGGATTCCTCCAATGTGGTCACGGGTACATTACAAGTCTTCTATTTAGATATTTATGCATTGTTAGTCCCAAGGGCTATAATTTCTTTTGTAATTCCTTACATAGCAGTAAATTTTGGTGTCAGTCTAGAAATCCTCCTAGAACCCTTCTCAGTCTCTACTCCAGTTGGTGACCCAGTTATAGCTAGACGGGTATACAGAAATTGCCCTGTCACAGTTTCCCAGAAAGTCACCACAACCGATCTTGTAGAGTTAGAAATGACTGATTTTGATATTATTCTAGGCATGGATTGGTTACATTCCTATTGTGCCTTGGTAGATTGCAGAACTAGGATCATTCAATTTCAGTTTCTAAACGAGCCAGTCTTATAATGGAAGGGTAGTACCTCAGTGCCTGTAGGTCGATTCATCTCTTACCTTAAGGCCAGAAAAATGATTTCCAAGGGGTATATCTATCATCTTGTTCGGATTAAGGATTCAAACTCTTAGAAACCAACTCTCGAGTCAGTTCCAGTGGTGAATAAATTCCCAGAAGTGTTTCCAGAAGATCTTCTCGGAGTACCTCCCGAAAGGGAAATCGACTTCGGAATAGATCTCCTTCCAAATACCCAGCCTATTTCGATTCCTCCTTACAGAATGGCTCAAGCTGAGCTTAAGGAATTGAAGGAACAATTGAAAGACCTTCTAGATAAGGGCTTTATCAGATCCAGTAACTCTCCATGTAGTGCTCTAGTTTTCTTCATGCATAAGAAAGACGATTCTCTCATGATGTGCATAGACTACTGCCAGTTGAACAAAGTCACAATCAAGAATAAATATCCCATCCTTAGGATTGATGACTTGTTCGACCAGCTTTAGGGTGCTAGTTGCTTCTCTAAGATAGACCTCAGATCTGGCTATCATCAACTTAGAGTCAGAGATAGTAACATCCCGAAGACAACCTTCAGGACTCGGTATGGTCACTATGAATTTGTAGCTATGACTTTTGGACTAACCAATACTCCTACAACTTTCATGGACTTAATGAACAGGGTGTTCAAACAGTGTTTGGACTTGTTTGTCATTGTCTTCATTGATGATATACTCGTTTATTCTTGAAATAAGAAGGGGCATGCGAATCATCTGAGGGTCATTCTACAGTATCTCAACGACCGCCAGTTATTTGCCAAGTTCAGTAAGTGTGAGTTCTGGTTGAAATCAGTTGCTTTTCTTGGTCATGTGGTGTCTAGTGAAGGCATCTGAGTTAATTCTCAGAAGATTGAGGTAGTAAAGAACTGGCCCAGACCCACCTCTCCGACAGACATCAGGAGTTTCTTGGGTTTGGCTTGTTATTACATGAGGTTTGTTGAAGGATTTTCATCCATAGTTGCCCCATTAACCAAGTTGACTCAGAAAAAGGTCAACTTTCAGTGGTCAGATAAGTGTGAGAAGATCTTCCTAGAATTGAAGACCAAGTTAACTAGAGCTCCCATTTTGACTCTACCAGAGGGTTTAGATGGCTTCGTGGTTTATTGCGATGCATCCAGGTTCGGCCTGGGTTGTGTTTTGATTCATCAGGGTAAGGTCATAGTTATGCCTCCAGACAACTTAAGATTCATGAGAAGAACTACCCGACTCATGAGCTTGAGCTTGCAGCTGTTGTATTTGCCCTAAATATTTGGAGACACTACTTGTATGGTATTCATGTTGATGTGTTCATAGATCATAAGAGCCTACAGTATGTGTTCACCCAAAAAGAGTTGAATCTTTGTTAGAGGAGATGGCTTGAGTTCCTCAAAGACTATGATATGAATGTGCTCTACCACCCAAGTAAGGCCAATGTAGTGGCTTATACCCTCAGCAGACTGTCCATGGGTAGTGTGTCACATATTGAGGAAGAGAAAAAGGAACTAGTCAGATATGTTCACAGGCTTGCTCATTTAGGAGTTTGCCTTATGGACACGACAAATGGTGGTGTGATAGTTCAGAATGGGTTAGAATCTTTATTGGTAGCGGAGGTTAAAGAGAAACAAGACAGTGATCACATATTGCTTCAGTTTAAAGGTGCAGTTTATCAATAGAGGGTGGAGGTTTTCTCCTAAGGGGGAGATGGTGTGCTCCACTACCAGGGCCATTTATGTGTACCTGGTGTGGGTGAGTTCAGGCAGCAGATCCTTACAAAAGCCCATAATTCTAGATATTTTATTCATCTGGGTCCCACTGAGATGTACCATGATCTACGAAAAGTCTATTGGTGGAATGGCATGAAGAGGGATATCACAAATTTTATGGCTAAGTGTCCCAACTGTCAGCAGGTTAAAGTAAAACATAAGAAACCAGGAGGTGTGACTCAGGAGATTAGCATTTCTACTTGGAAATGGAAAGTTATCAACATGGATTTCATTACAGGTTTACCTCGTACTCGCAGACAGCATGACTCCATTTAGGTGATAGTGGACAGAGTCACTAAGTCAGCTCACTTCTTGGCTGTCAAGACTACAGATTCAGTGGAGGGCTATGCCAGACTCTACATCAGCGAGATAGTCAGGTTACATGGGGTTTCCTTGTATATCATCTCAGATATGGGTCCTCAATTTACATCTCATTTATGGAGATCATTTCAGAAAGGTCTTGGTACTCAGGTGAATCTTAGTACAATATTTCATCTACAGATGGATGGTCAGGCAGAGCGTTCCATTCAGACCTTAGAGGATATATTGAGAGCTAATGTGATCGATTTCAAGGGTAGTTAGGATGATCACCTACCTCTCATAGAGTTCGCCCATAATAACAGTTTTCACTCCAGTATTCAGATGGCACCATATGAGGCACTCTATGGGCGTAGATGTAGGTCTCTGGTTAGTTGGTTTGAAGTAGGTAAAGCAGCCTTGGTTGGGCCAGATTCAGTTCATGAGGCTATGGAGTAAGTTCATCTCATCAAAGAGATACTAAAAACAGGTTAGAGTCGTCAGAAGTCCTATGCAGATGTGAAGAGAAAGGACTTAGAGTTCGAGATCGATGATTGGGTTTTCTTGAAAGTGTCACCCATAAAGGGTGTGATAAGATTTGGCAAGAAAGGGAAGCTCAGTCCCCGATATATAGGTCCTTACAAAATCTTAAAAAGGATTGATAATGTGGCTTATGAATTAGAATTTCAAGCAGAGCTAGAAGCGGTTCATCCAGTCTTTCACATTTCCTTATTGAAGAAGTGTGTTAATGATCCAACAATGATAGTGCCTTTAGAGAATGTAGATGTTAAGGATAGCCTCACCTATGAGGAGGTTCTAGTTGAGATTCTTGACCGTCAGTTTCGTAGGTTGAGAAATAAGGAAGTCGCTTCATTGAAGGTTTTGTGGAGAAATCAGTCCGTAGAGGGAGCTACTTGGGAAGCAAAAGCAGCCATGATGACCAAGTAACCTCACCTCTTTCCCTCCGATTCAGTTTCATCTTGAGGTAATAGTTTCTCTCCAGTTTCTCAGTTTACTCTCATGTACTTCAGTCTCAGTATCATATTCCCTGAGCTATTCTTGCATTTCAGCATATTTGCATACTCAAGGGACTCAGTTCAGTAAGATATTAGTTTCTAGGACCCGTTTGGTAGGGATTTCAACTCTTTTCCTCCAAACTCAGCTTGTTTAGTCTTCATTCGAGGATGAATGATCCCAAGGGGGAGATATTGTAACACCCCAGAACTTCCAAGCCTAGACTTAGCTCAGAAAACCAGAAAAAAATAATTTTTCCAACTGTCAGCCAGAATCACGAGTCGATTCCATGACACGTGGAAGTTTCCACAAGTCATTGTTCCCACTCATAGAATCAGATCAGAAGCCTAAAGATTCCTATGAGAATCACAATTGGGTTCTATGGCCCGTGGAAGGATCCACGAGTCGTGAACCCAAGTCGTAGGACCAAACCTAAGGCCTGACTTGCTTCTGAGAACCACGATTGATTTCTACGGCTCGTGGAAAGATCCACGATCCGTGAACCCAAGTCATGGAACAGATTCGAGTAGCCCAGACCTGAGGGTCAACAGTCAGCCAGGATCCATGAGTAGGATTCACGACCCGTGGAAGTTTCCATGAGTCATGGACCACACTCGTAGGACCCAACTCTAGTAGCACAGATTTCCAGACCCCCCAGGAACCATGAAAGGGTTCCACAAGCCGTGGAAGTTTCCACGAGTCGTGGTTCCCACCCGTGAAACCTGAGTCGTGAATTTCAGCAGCTTTCTTTTAAAATTTCTAGGGGCATTCCAGACTTTTCCTACCTCTTTTAAAACCTAAGCTACGTTATTTTGCGTATTCTATGCCTGGTTTATTAGTCAAAAACTACCTAAAACACCTATTCTTCTTAAATCATCAGACTTAGAAAGAAAAGGGAGAAAAGAGGCGACAATTTTCTCTCAAGATTAAGCTGGAGGTCTTCTTCAAGCTCAGCCCTAAACCCAAAGACTTCCTCCATAGATTTTTCTCCATGTATGTGGGATTTTACTAGTGGGTTCCTTTCGCCCATTAGGTCCCTAGCATTAGGTCAGTTCTTCAGTTCTCTATGAAATATTAAGACCTAGGGTTCCTAAAACTTAGGGGTTCCTCTCAATTCAGATGTTATTGATTAAGTGCTATTAATTATATATTTCTTAGAGAATTAGTATAGTTACATGTACAGAATCCAGTAACCCTAGCTTGTATTGAAATTCAGTATTTACAATCTATACTTGCTAGGTAGATAATTCAGATAGGCATGTTTCAGAAGAATGCTATCATGTTTCAGTATATATGTATGTTGCATTCTCAGATAATTATTAGTATCTAGGCTATCCAGTACTTCAACTTGCATTTAATTTCTCCCATTCAGTTGGGAGTAGACTTAGTACCGAGCAGATGAGGGGATGAAGGCTTGGCTGTCAGATTAGGCTGAGACCTTTAGTAGCGGTCCCCAAGTCCCAGAACTACGGCGCCACCATAGGTATAGAACGGGGTCAACTGTCAGGTTAGGCTGGTTACCCTTGTCCCTTATGGACATCAATTTAGTGGATCCACGTCAGCTTTCTTCATACCCTTACCACGGTATGAACACACTTCCATCCAGGGTTACAGGTTGGGCCCATAGTTAGCTCAACTTGGGGTATGTCGGTTAATAGTATCTCCCACAGTCAGATTCATGTTGCATTGACGATGTACTCAGTATCTATTTCAGTATTCAGTTCAGCATATTATATATTCATGTTAGTACTTGGTCATTGTATCCAGCTCAGCTTTCAGTTTATGCTTCAGTATATATTTCCATGTTCAGATTTATGTCATTCATCTTAGCCTATATCTCGCATGCTTAGTACATTCAAAGTACTGATGCATACTTTTTTGCTACATCATTTCATGATGTAGGTTCAGGCGATCAGCATCAAGTTCACGCTTAGATCGATTCCCAGTCCCTATTTAGTAGCTTCATTGGTGAGTCATCATGGTTTGAGGACGACATATATGCTTTATCTTTCAGTCTACTTATTTTAGTTTTCAGATTATTAGAGTTAGCTAGGGGCATGTCCCAGCAACTTGTATCAGTTAGAGGCTTTCAGACATAGATTAGATTCAGCTATTGAGTTTTTAGTGTTGTTTTCTGTCATCACTATACTCTATATATATTTTTATGTTCAGACATATTTTGGGCTCTTTCTCAGATATTAAACTATTTTCAACTTCTGCACAGTATATGTTTTTAACTGAAATTGTCTAGATATGCCAGACCATGGGTTAGCTTGGGGTCACTTGTGACACTAAGCACCGTGTTACATCTAGGGGGTAGCCTCGGGGCGTGACACTATCTCTATGGTGTCAAGTGTGAAGTGTTCACTGATCATCGCAGTTTATAGCATGTTTTTACTCAGAATGACTTGAATCTGAGGCAGAGGAGGTGGATGGAGTTATTGAAGGATTTTGATGTGACCATTCAGTACCATCCGGGTAAGGCCAATATGGTGGCAGACACATTGAGCCACAAGACAGTCAACATGGGTAGTTTGGCTTGCTTGAGGGTGTTCAAGAGACCAATCGCAAGGGACCTTCAGGCTTTGGAAGCTAAGTTCATGCACTTGTGTATCTCAGAATGGGGTGGGATGCTGGCCAGTATTGAGGTCAAATCCACATTCATAGAAGAGATAAAGACCAAGCAGTTTTAGGATTCATAGTTGAGAAAGTTTTGGAGCAAGACAATATCCGGAGAATCAAGGGATGCCACATTGGATTCTGGCAGCATATTAAATTTTAAAGAAAGGATTTGTGTTCCTCGGGTTGATATAATTCAGAATATATTGGTAAAGGATCATGGCTCGCGGTATTCGATTCATCTGGGTGTAATCAAGATGTACCTAAATTTGAGGCAGCTTTACTGGTGGCCCGGGATAAAAAGGGACATAGATGATTTTGTATCCAAATGTCAAAATTGCCAGCAAGTAAAGTATGAGCACCAAAGACCTGCAAGACTACTTCAGAGGATGCCCATTCCAGAGTGGAAGTGGTAAAGGATAGCCATGGACTTCGTAGTGGGTCTTCCCAAGACTTTAGGGAAGTATGACTCTATTTGGGTTATTATAGACAGGCTGACCAAGTCAGCTCATTTTATTCCGGTCAGGGTGGACTACAATTCACAACAATTGGCTATGATCTATGTGAAAGAGATCATGATATTGCACGGGGTACCACTGTCTATCATTTCAGACCAGGGTACGCATTTTACCTCTAAGTTTTTGGGTAAGTTACATGAAGATTTGGGCACTCAACTCACCTTTAGCATAACTTTACATTCTCAGACTGATGGTCAGTCAGAGAATATGATCCAGGTATTGGAGGACATGCTGAGAGTATGTGTGATTGACTTTGGGGGTCATTGGGACCAGTTTCTACCATTGTGTGAGTTCTCACACAACAATAGCTACCACTCCAGCAATGGCACCATTTGAAGTGATGTATGGAAGAGGTTGTAGGTCACCTATAGGGTGGTTTGAGGAATAAGATATAAATCCTTTGGGTGTGGACTTGGTAAGGAAAGCACAAGAAAAGGTAAGAGACATTCAGGCCAAGTTGCTAGCAGCCCAAAGCAGGCAGAAAGAATATGCGGATCGCAAGGTAAGGGACATGGATTTTCATATTGGTGAAAAAGTGCTATTGAAAGTGTCACTAATGAAGGGAGTTATGAATTTATATAAGAAGGGCAAGCTCAGCCCTCGGATCATCAGATTGTTCGAAGTTCTTGAGATTGTAGGGCCAATGGCTTACAAGTTAGCACTGTCGCCCAGTTTGTCGGGTGTCCATGCGGTATTCCATGAACCCATGCTAAAGTGATACCATGGGGATGGGAACTACATCATCTGGTATTCCGGGTTCATCATTACGAATAAACTTTTCATGCCAAGTTTCAAGTCAGAAAACTTCTAGATTTGGGAGTTGAAAATTATGGGCTAGGCTAGTCTCAGTCGGTTTTGGAGTGAGGTATTATCTAGAGAAATCCGGATAAGTATTGGGTAACATATCCTATTTTGATCTATTTTTCCATTTAGCTAAGACATAAAGGAGTCCGGGGGACTTTTTAGAATTGAATTTAGGTAAGTAGAACTCCCGGTATCGAGGTTGACGTGAAGGGGTTATTCTGGAATGTCAAGAAAATGAGTGTGTTGTAAAATGGACTAATTTGGGGGACTTTACGACTTTCTGTCCTATGTAAACCTCCCTAGCAGTTGACATACCGATGTAGCGACCTCCACTATAGCAGAGAAAATACCGCTATAGTGGAAGTCAACGTCGGTCAGCACCACTATAGCGAATGGTTCCACTACGGTGGTACCACTATAGAAGAGCGGGGACCGCTATAGCAGACCCGTTGGGATTTAATGCAGAAAACATCCACAAAATGTTCAGTTTTCATCAAGAATGTTTTTGGAGAAGGGCAAGGCGATTTTAGGCGAACTCTATCAGTTTTCCACCATTTTTCATCCTAAAGGTAAGAATTCTACTCCCCAAACTCTGTACTATCTTTCCTATGTGATAGAATTGCTAGAGGTGGACTTGGGGAAAGGTTTGGAATGACCTAGGATGATAGAATCGGGGGAAGGAGGGGATTCTAGGGTGTAGAAGTTCTTGGGTGTTGTTGATTCCATTAGATTATGATTATGTGACCTTTACTCTCTAAATAAATCTATGAAAAATGGTAGGAATAGGTGAATTAATGGTGAAAAATCCTGGGAAAAGGGTGGAATTATCATGGTTGGCCTGGGGTTTGGGATTTTGCATAATCTGGTAACTAGTAGGCCATAAGGATTGATTTTTGGTTATTGTGTGTTGTTTTAGACTAAGAACCGGTAAGAACTTTGGGAAATGGGAAATCTCTGGTTGAGTAGAGCTTGGAATATTCGAGGTAGATGATGGTTATTGATTTCCTTATGCATTATATGTTCATGTACTTTTGCTTAAGTATTTTATGAGTTGCATGCTTAGGGAGTGTTTATATGAATGTCTAAGTGTCCGGTTATCAGTCCTATGAATTGAACTAGGTGTTATTGCTTGTTGGTTTACAAGTGTTGATTTGTTCATTGTTTGTGACTATTAGATTTTTGTGTGACATTCAGTTTGCTCGGGTACCACGCCTGGTATGGGATATTAAATGATTGGCTCAGGTACCACGCCTGGTACAGGATACTAAATGGTTGATTCGGGTACCATGCCTGGTATGGGATACTAAATAGTTGGCTCGGGTACCATGCCTGGTATGGCTTTATTTTATTGAATTATTGCATTCTGATGATGGTTTCATGAGTGGACCGGGCTGTGTTTCTGAAATTGTGATTATTGCATATGGTCCTTGAGAGGCCGGGTCATTGTTATTTGATTGTGAGTTTGGTCTTGGTGTAGACCGTGTTGCATGTTTAACACTTAGGTGATGTTAGGGGATCCTGGGGTAGGTCCAGGTTATGTGACACGAGATGTTTATTGTTTGTCATTGAATGTTGTCAATGGTTGTGAAGTGGGTTACATGTGGGTTTGAGCTAGGAAGAGACGTGTAGTCTGGGGATTACCATAAAGATTACCAACTACACAATTTGAACCACTATCTTACTCAATCTATTTTTGAATCATAGTTATGGCCTAGTTTTGGATACCGGTACATTTTCAATAAAGTCGCTATCTCTATACCATGTGATGTTATTCCCATCTATTTGCGTGAAAATTTGAGAGCTAACCCTCACCATAGTGAGTCTATGGAACAAAGAGAATTTTTTTAACCGATTGAATCAGGTACGCACGATAAGGAATGAAAGAATAGAAATTTCCTAAATGTCCTATAGCCTCTTGAAGATAGGTACGGACGTCATCGTACTGATCCGCAAAACTCTACTAGACATTTCTCTTGTACTCATGAGACCTATGACCATGCTCTGATACCATATTATCACGACCTAAAATCCCATTAGGCCGTGAAGGCACCCACTATCCCTGTAGGCGAACCCCTTTTCTTTATTAACCATTTAATAGTATAAATAATGCAAAAGTAATATAAAAGTAAACAACCAACTCTTATAGATGCGAAATAAACGAGTTTAAATCCAAACTACCCCAAGACTTGGTGATACCAGTACAAGAGCATCTATGAATATGAATTAAGTCTGTGAAAACTAAAATAATTATCTGGAAGAAAGTAAGACAGAAAACATAAAGAATCTCTAGAATCCAGTACTACCAAAGAAAAACAGCTCACCCTGAATCTTAACCACAGCAGCCTCAAACACAAATAATAAGTCAAGTATTCCTAGTACCTAGCTTAGTTCCTGCACGCAAAAAAGTACAGCAAGTATAGAGTGAGTACGGAAAACACGTGTACTCATCAAGCTTTGATTACTAACTCCTTCTAGAAGTGATAACGAGATGTATCTTAAAAGTTTCCTTTTTCACAAGTAAAACCTTACCAAAATGTAAGTCACCATAATATAACAAATAAGGTACGTATTTGTAACAATTCAATAGAAAGTGCAATATAGATAAAATATAATGCAATGCAATGTACTGGCCAAAAGTAAATTGGTATATACCCGCCAGAACCATTTCCTATCGGCACAATAAAATCCACCAACCATTTTCCATCAGCATAATAAGACCCGTCGAAACTATTTTTCATCGACATAATAAGACCCACTAGAACTATTTCACATCCGCATAATAAGACCCCCCGAAACTATTTCTCATCGGCATAATAAGAACCTGAATTTTATAATAATCACAGTACCACTCGCCGAAATTATTTTTCATCGGCTTTACATGATGTCACTTGTCAAAACTATTTTCCATCGGCTCAATAAGAATATGAATTTTACAAGCAACTCAATGGACAATATCAACCAATAATTATCATGCAACAGTAAGAGTGGTATGAATGAGTATGTATGATCAAGTATATATAATGAATTTATCAATCACAATCAGGTTCACATAATTCACAAATCTCAACACTTCAATTATATCACAACTTATGAGATTCTATCAATCGATAATAATTTTATAAGAATTTCCCATAGCATGGTATCGGTACCCATATAAATACTCGTTATCTCATTTATATATGACCCCTTATTATTTATTACCCTTAATTTTATGTAATATAATAAATCTAACACCTTAAAAAGAAATTAGAAATCTCTACTTGCCTCAAATTAGAGTCCAAACATCTATTTATGAATTTGCCCTTTCGTAACACTTCCAAATGATCACAATCTCGAATGTCGAACAACGTATCATGAATTTTTAAGATTTTTTGTTCCCCTTTCACAAAGCTTCATAACATTCCCAATCTATCAATATACCTTATTCATAAGTAAACGAGACTGAAATATTCATATTATTGTACTTCTAGCCCGGACCCAAAATCACCCAAAAGAGAATTTCACTAAAATACTTATATAATCTCATATTTGTTTGGTTGATAATTATAACACAAGAAAGTCGATAGTATCAACAAAAATGAAATCGGTAAAGCTAGGCAGTGACACAATTTGTCTGTGTGAAATGCTCACCAAATCTCATAATCATGGCTATTAAACTCAATTTATAGACTTCTCATCCTCACCACCGAAGCTATGGAATTTCTTAAAGAAATCGAATCCTATATGCTGCCTAAATTTTTTATTATTATACTACAATCCCTCTTCTAATCATTTTGTCATTATTAAGCCTGTAATCATTATGCCATCATCAAACCATAATTGAACCACAATTTGACCCACCAATTATGACCCCATGTTGCACGCAGCAAATCTCATTTACCAATTCAACCTTTTTTTTACTATCCCAAAAATACAATACTACTAATATATAATTGATTCCCTTTCAGTAATAAAGATATGCATATACGAAGATTGAATTTTACTCTATGTTTTACCTGAAAGTTGTTTATTTCCCTGTTGATGCTGTAGACGTGTGACTGCTCCTCATCTAGGCTATTGTTCAAAGTAAACAAAATAGTTTGTGCTCTAAAGGTATTAACCCCACTGATTCAATTCTTCCTCTCAGACACGGGGCCAAAGATATTCGATATTAAGTGAATAACGACCCTGGCTCGTTAACCACCATCTAAATTAATTATTTAAAACCACACATTAATTTACCGAATCTAAATAAGTAGTTTAAAATTCTCATTTAAAAATTGACGAGAAGAGTCTTTTAGGGAAAAAGAATTTTAGTGCTCAAAATGATTAAACGGGTCGTTAGAGGTACAAAGACGTCTGTACTTTTCTTCGAGAGGCTATATGACTTTAGAAAACTGTCCTTTCTTTATTCCTCCATGCAATAACTTGATTTTAATTGGTATCTAGCAATCCAAATTGGTATCTGACCCTCTTCATTTTTTTGTTCGTAGATAGTGAACAGTAGAGTGAATGAAGCAAGAGCAGCAGCTCCAGCTGTGGAACCAACTATTCAGGGATGAGGTAGGGGTAGGGGAAGGGGAAGAGGAAGAGCAACACCATCCAGGGGTCTAGCTCAGGCAGTAGCTGAACAGGCCCATCAAAGGACAGCATCACCTCCCCCACCCTAGGATCATTTTGAGAAAGTTGAGGCAGTAGACGAGGATGGTGTGGAACTAGGGGTGGAGGCACCCACTAGAGTTGAAGCCCTTCCTCCGATGTCTTCTGAGGTTATTCAACAGGTTTTGACTTTTTTGAATGGGTTGACAGGTACTAGAGCTACCCCTACTGTGCTGACTTTCTAGGTTCCAGGTGCTCATAACACTGCCACTTTAGCTCCCGTGATAGATGAGGCTTCGGGTACTGATGCATTTTCCCATCCTACACTAGGCCCCATTATGAATGAGACCGAGCATGAGTTGCTGACCAAGTTTCTAAAGATGAAACCTCTTTCATTTCATGGTACTGAGGCTGAGGATGTATTTGAGTTCATCCTTGATTACTATGAGAGGCTACACAAATTGGGGATTGTGCAACAACATGGTGTTGAGTTTGTGACTTTTTAACTACAAGGGAATGCCAAGAGTGGTGGAGTGCCGGTCACCAGCTTAGCCTTCATTGACTTGGGATCAATTTCATGTCCTATTTTTGGAGAAATATGTACCTCATATTTTTTGGGACCGCAAGAAAGATGAGTTGTTGGCCCTTAAATAGCGCAGTATGTCAGTTATAGCCTATGAGGCTAAGTTCCATGCTCTGTATCACTATGCTACTATTGCTCCTAAGCATACCCGTAAGTGTACGTGGTCGTGCAAGTAATAAACTGGCTCTTGCGAGTCGAATATCGATCCCACGGGGACTTTGTGTTTAGCAAATGATCTAACTTAATTATTACTACTAAAGTTACAAGTGCGATTCGTAACCAAAAGAAGTATGAGCTTTTATTTTGTAAACTAAACACTAAAAATAACAACGATATAAAATTCAGATTGTAAACAATATATGGAGAGATCCAAGATTAAGGCATTTACTTCATATTAATGCATAACTATGGTTTCTAGCCGGTGTTAGTTTTATCACGATTGTTGATCCATGGGGTTGATATTACAACTTGGGAATGGTCATCCTCTAAGTCATCTACCCAAATTAATCTTACAACTACATCATTGAGCGGGGATGTGAGTCTTCAATTCGGATGCATTAAATTATTTTCCCGTTTCATTAACCAAGTGGGGTGTTTAGGTATATCGCTATCCTAACCGCAAATCATCCTCTACAATTAGTATCTACTAATTAAAGACATGATCCATAATCCCTACGTTCTTCATTCCATCCCTCCACTCCTATGGTCAATTCATTTTAAGACTTAGATGTACCCTAAAGTTCATGACGCTTTAGAATAGTTAAAACAAGAACGCAAGAACAATCACATGACTTGATAAACATATAAATCAACTATAAAACTATAATCAAGCAATCATGTTGTAGTGTCAACACAAGAAAAAGGGTGTTTATCCACTCATAGTCTTACAAATAATCACCATTGATGAGTTCATAAAGTAAAACTACAAGAAAGAAAATTTAAAGAACAAAGAACCCTAGTTTGAGCTCCTTAATGTCTCCTTTGCTCTCCAATTCGTGTCTTCTTCCAAAGATGTATGTAAATGTGGATAAGTACTCCTTATATAGAGTTTTCGGTCTTCCATAGTCTGCCCCATAAGATACATATGCATTTACAACTTTGCCCCCACTTAAACCAAGTTTAAAAAATCTGATTTTGGACGTTTTAGGGGGGTTGCATTGCATGGATTGCCAAGTGGCCAAACCAGTGGACCTCTGCAATAGGGGGTGCGAGGCTGAGACTCCTACTGTGCCTTGGGAGGCACAAGGCAGGGCCTCCACCCATGCCTTGGGCTTCAGCGCAAGGCCCCCTCCAAAACGTGGGAGTTCGCCCAATTTTTGCTCTCTTCTCCTCGTGCACTTGTTCCTTGATTCCCCACTTCTTGTGGCTTATTTGTAGACTTAATTTATATTCCATAGATCCTACAATGGTCTCCAACATAAATTCATAACACACATTAGTTCATACAATACAATAGAGCTCATCAAAGTACACTAGAATACGCATTGCTCAAGCTAGCACCACTAGTTTTCTCGTCTAAACTCTATTTGATAATTTTGACTCTTGACTTATTCCAAATTCACCTAAAACAATTTAAACATGTAATTTAGAAACCAAATACACATATACACACAATATACCTGAATATCACATCAAGTTGTCCTCAAAACTAAGCTAAACGCGCATAGATAATGACACTTAGGTGTGTAATTATGCATAAGATCACCACCCCACACTTAAAGCCTTGTTCGTCCTCGAACAACTCTTTACATTAATCACAATCAAGGAAGACTCTAACATCCCTATTATAACTAAGACACTCAAGATATAACTACAATGACCATATGAACAACATGTTCTACATTCAGCATGCCATATTACAACCAGAATCACATGAATAATACTACAAGACTTCCTAGTATCAAGAATTGACTCTACTCAGTTGGCAAACTCATGCACATTACTCAACAAAAAGATCATATAAGTAACCTATATATCATCAAAAAAGTGCCATCATCACAAGAGAGTTACCGATGTTCACTCACACCTATGAAAATTATCACAAGAATGGGTGTAAGAATCAAACTTCGCTCACTCTCACAAAGAATTCACATGTCACATAAGATCAATCATAGGCTTGCCCGTAGTGTAGTACTCCATTAATATCAGAATGTCAAAGCTCAAGATCAAGTAGGACTTTGAGGATTATAATGTAGGATAATGGATGGGTAGGAACTATTTGGTCAAGAATAGTGACTATCTTCCCTAAGAGCTTCAATACATCACACTTTACGTCAAACATCATCTCCAACCAACCTATTTTACACCATTATTATCTTCCCAACTTTCTTTTGTTTAGCCTCATCTTTTTAAGCTAGCTTACACATCTTTAGTAGGAAGTATTTGCTATCAACATATGATTCACTTTTCTTTTCATTACATCACTCCCTACCAACCAACACATAAACATTTTCAACACATCAAAAGCTATTTCATTGGGGCTTCAATTTTACTTTTTCCTTCTTCAATTTTACACTCCTTAACATCTTAATTTCTTAACTAAAGCGCTTAAGAGTTTTGGATCAAATTGTAGGCAATTGAAAAAAAATGAATAAGCTATATATGAGGCTACCAAAGAATAGGCCAAAGGTTTAACGAGGCTGACTAAGGTCATACACAAAGGGTAGATACAGAGGATGTAAAATATGGCTATCAAAGAAATGCCTATATCATCTCCTAAACTAGACATTCTTTATTTCGCTTTGCAAACACACGGGGCAAGTTCTACACACCAAAAATGCAACATGGAATAAAAAAACCTCACTCACACTTGGCACATGTTCAAATCAAGAAGGGAACTTATAGACTCTCAACCAAGCAATTGTAAGAATTTAAATTTAAGCCAACATCACACAAGAGTCAGATAAAAGAGCCTAGGTGTCTCACAGTAGTCATTCACTTTTTCCAATCATGCCATAAAATTCAACACCAAAAAATCAAAAAGGATACTGGGTTGAAAGGTCTCCTCCTCGAAAAAGAACCACAAAGAAAAATTAAGGGGTCGGTGAAATGTGCTTCTACTAAATAGACCAAACAAAACAAACAAAGATAAAATCTTTGTCATTTTTTAATTTAATCAAAAACATTCAAATAAATAAGAATAGAAATCCTATAGCGCACTTCACCCTAAACAAATCGGAAGATTCCCACCACACACTTAGAATCATGCTTTGTCCACAAAATATAATTTAAATATAAAGATAGAGATATTCTCTGAGGCCTTTAGGCCTAGCTAGTAGCATCAAGTTCATCAAAGGGGTCTGAAGGACCCCACATTTTGTATTTTCCATGCTCCTTAGCTACAATCTCAGTTACTCAGACTTCCCTTCAACCTGTCAACACAAAACAAAAACCAAACCAAAGGTGATACTAAAAAAAACTAAAAAGAATAAAAATACTACCTTAACTTGTGTTGCCTCCCAAGCAGTGCCTGATTTATTATCGCAGCATGACTCACATCACAACTCTCATTCCCATTCTCTCATCCTTTTTCTCCCACTCCGGACCCATCTTCTCCTTTTTTTCAGCTCTCTGGTGTGCTCACAATCGAGATTTGTAGCCTTTCTCACACCTACCCTTTTGGTATTCCATTCAAGACTTTCAGCTTTAGGCTTGTGTGTCGACTTAGGCAGCTCTATGAGAGAGTTCAAAGAGGTAATTGGAGGTACACTCTTCTCCACCCCACACTCATCCACTTCCATCGCTGTGATCATGCATAGGTCTTTGTAGTGTGAGGGTGTGTTTAGTGCTTTGTACACTCTGAAGACCACCTCTTTATAATTCAATCTCATCTTTAGCATGCCTTCTCTAACATCAATCAATGCTCCACCGATAGCCAAGAATGAATGTCCCAATATAATTGGTACCCTGTCATCTGCATTATAATCAAGAACATTAAAGTCAGCAGGAATAATGAACTTACCAACCTTGATGAGAACATCCTCAATAATTCCTTCGGAGATCACTCTAGTTCTGTCCGCCATCTGTAGCACAACTGATGCAGGCCTTGGCTTCCCCAACCCAAGAGTTTTAAGTACTGAAAGGGGCATTAAGTTGATGCTTGCCCCCAAATCACTCAAGGCTTGGACAATATCACTTTCACCAATTTGTATAAGGAGGGTGAAACTCCCTGGGTCCTTGAGCTTTTTAGGCATCTTGCTCATAACCACTGAATTGCACTCTTCAGTAAGTGCCACAGTCTCAATATCTATGAGCCTTCTCTTGTTTTCCACCACATCCTTCAAGTATTTAGCATACTTGGGCATTCTCTACAAAAAATCTAACAAAGGAAGGCTAATGTGAAGTTCTCTGAACGTGTCAAAGAACTTCTTGAAATACGCATCCTCTTTGGTTTTTATAAGCTTTTGAGGGAATGGTAGTGGTGGTCTGTCTTGAGTCTGCTCAATTGGATTTTTATTAGGGTACTCAGACTTTCCCTTTTTATCAGCTTCTTTGGACTCAGTCTACTTTTTTGTCTGCTTGGCAGTGATCAACTCTTCTTACACCTCATGATTTTTTTTGGAGGTGCGTCAACGAAATCTCTACCACTTCTCAAGGTGATTCCCATCACTTGCTTTGGTTTTTCTATATCACTAGGCAAACCCCTTTGAGGTCTCTGTTCTGTGCCTGAGCCAACTGAACCATCTGCATCTCTAAATTCTTTTGAGCCAATTGCTGATTTTTAATCTTAGTAGCCATTTGTTCTTGGCTGGCCAGAATCTTTTTCAAGGTCTCTTCTATATTGTTGGCTTGAGTGTTTCTCTGAATACCTTGTTGTTGTTAGAACTATTGCGGTTGAGCCTGATTAGTGTCCCAAGAGTAAGTGGGCTTTTTCTGTCAGTTGCAATTATAGGCATTACCATAGTTTTGATTGCCTTTCTATGCATTTCCCACATAATTTACTGACTCCAGATTCGCTCCACAAAAGTTTGCCGAATGACCACTAACACCACATGTTTCGCACCAAGTCTTAACCTCCTGAACTGCATTTACCTGAGCCTGAGGTTGAGCCACACTCAACTTGTTGAACTCAGCCATGATTTGAGTCTGAAAACTGGCCAACTGTGCCGCTAATATTGTGACACTATCTACCTCAATCATACCTACAGGCTTCTTTACCATATTTCTGGGCATATCACCATGCCATTCTGGATTACCTTGTGTCATTCTATTTAGGAGAGTGTACAACTCATCATAAGTTTTTTCCAAAGCCTGACCACCTGCCGCTAATCTAGCAAAATTTTCGTGTTGTGATCAAGGCTTTCAAAGAAGGCGTGAGCTAATACCTCATTATTCTGCTGGTGATGTGGGGAATCCCTGAGAAGAGACTTGAATCTCTCCCATGCATGATAGAGATTCTCGTATGGCTTTTGCTTGAAACTCAAGATTTCACTCCTCAACTTTGCAGTTTTGCTTGATAGAAAGAATCGCATGAGGAACTTCTTTGCTAAGTCATCCCAAGTTGTGATTGAGTTTGAAGGTTCTGTCTTCAACCATTTCTTTGCTTCTCCCAAAAGTGAGAATGGGAAAAGTGTGAGCCTCACATAATCTGTGGAGACTTCAGCGGGAATAAATGCTCACTGATCTCCAAAAAAATTTGAAGATGGACATGTGGATCCTCATGTGACAAGCCAGTAAGTTGTCTGCTTGTGCGCAATAATTGCACCATGTTCTACTTTAGCTCAAATCTACCTCCTGCGGCTGGCTTTTGAATACAGGAGGTCACATTAGTTGCAAGTGGGATTACCACTTTGAGTACTATCATACGGGCTGGTGGTTATGCATCAACCATGACTGCAGGAAAGGTCTCGCCTTGTTGAACTGTCATGACCCAACCCATCGTGAATGGCACCCACCCAACACCCGGATGAGCGAACCAATAGAGTTCAACCCTTGCCTAGCCTAACAGCCTAAAACCAGCAAGCGAAAAGTAAACTAACAATCAAACAATTCAATAACTAAACATAATTATTATCCTGCAGAAAATCCCTCCTAGGAACTGAAAGTCATTGTACCAAACATCAATACCAAATATCTAGAATACGGGGGTGCAACCCCAAAAGACAAAATGAAATAGTTTTAAGTCCGAAACAAATGGACCGAAACTCTAAGATTACCCAAGGTAGCTCGAAACAAGCAGCTCACCCTTGAAAGTCAGAAATCGCCGGTGCTAGATGTGAGGTCGCATCTCAGTCGCTGGTAGATTTCTTGTACTCACCAAAAGAAAGACAAGTGCAGTATCAGTACACCACCACTGTGTACTGGTAGGATCATCAGCCAGTTTCGGAGTAAACAATATATATAACAGTACAACATATACAAGTAAATATATGGAAAACATACAACAAGTATACAAGCCCTAGACTACAAGTCTCTACCTACCTTGTCCCAACATGAAATCCATCTCTTACAGTTCTATACCATGAACATGATCCATTAACTATACCCTTCAGTCTATCCCGGACTCACCCTGGAATCCCCTCTAGACACATACCAAGTAATGATTCAACCCAGCCTAAACCAAGACAAATACAACAGTTAAACAAGTTCTCGGCCACTCAAGGACCACCAACAATAGCACCTTTAACTAGACAACCCGGTACACTTACGGAACCAATACCAAGTATCACATTAAGTAAAACAACCCGGTCCACTCACGAAACCAATATCAATCAATGCAATACAATAGTCAATAAAACAATGTAAGATTCAATAAAGTAAACCCGTACCAGGTGTGGTACCCGCGCAAACCAAATGTTATACTCGTACCAGGCGTGGTACCCGTGCCAACCATGTGTTATACCCATACCATGCATGGTATCCGAGCCAACCGAATTTCAACAAACCACAGTCAATATATGAACACACACAACTTGTAAAACCAACAAGTAAAACTGTTCAATCACAGACTGTAAATAGAAACCTAGACATTCCACACAATTTCCCTAAGCAATGTAATGCATACAATCACTTAGACACGAGTACATAAATATACACATTCACAAAAAATCATCAGCCATCACCTACCTCAAAATGTTCCAAGCTCTATTTGACCCGAGCTTTCCCGTGTTCCGGATTCTCTCTCGTTCTTGGTCTAAAAACAACACACAGGACATATATTTAACACCCAAGGCATGTACATTATCTGGATTATACTAAATCCCCAAACCCTAGGCCACCCATGATCATCCCACCCCTTTCCTAGACTTTTCTACAATTAATTCTCCTAGTTCTATCATCTTTTAAGAATAAAACAAGGAATTAAACAACCTATGATCATAATAATGTACTTTAATCCATACCCAAGAACTCACATGCTTGGAATCCCCTTCTTTCCCCGAATTCCACCATTCCTTGGTTATTCTAACCTTTCCAAAATTCCCTCCTAGCAATTCTACCGTATAGGAAATGTAATACAAAGATTGGGGAACGAAAACTTTCCCTTAGGGAAGAATTTTGACGGAGAAAGGAAGAAAAACTTCTGGAATCGCCTAGCCCTTCTCCCAAAATGAACTTGCGAAAAACTAAATGTTTTGGGAGCTATTTCTGCATTAAAAACCCGTCGGCCCACTTTGGTGGTCCCCGCTCCGCTATAGCAGTCCCGCTATAGCGGTAGCCCGCTGCTATAGCGGTCTTAAGTAGGTTGACCGCCCTTTGACCGCCGCTATAGCGGTAATTTCTACCGCTATAGAGGTGGCCGCTATCTTGCATGACCGCGCTCATCACGGATATAAAGTCTGGAAATCTGCCAGTTTTGGCTATTTCACAACACACATGTTTCCCCCGATGTCCTGAAACAACCCCTTCACGTCAAACGCGACTCCAGAAGTTCTACTTACCCAAATGCGATTCTGAAAAGTCCCCCGGACTCCTTTATGTCTTGGCTACATGGAAAACTAGCTCAATCCAAGACACCCTAACCCATTTTTACCCGGATTTCCCTAGAATCTACCTTGCTTAAAAACCGGTCGAGGCTAGCCTAGCCCAGAATTTCAAACTCCCGAGCTCGGAGTTTTCTAACTCTAAAACATGGCACGATGGAACTACCCATAATGACAGACCCGGTCATTACAACAGATACCAATTTACCCATCGTTCATCCCCGAACGATCAACCCGAAATTACAGAAATAAAAGAAAGGAAGTATAGTACCTGAATCCTCAAACAATTGAGGGTACTTATCGCGCAAGTCCTTCTCAGTTTCCCAAGTGGCTTCCTCAATCGGATGATGCTTCCTCTGAACCTTCACCATATCAATCACCTTTGTCCTCAACCTCTGGACATCCCGAGCAAGAATCAAAACTGGTTCCTCCTCATAACAAAGATCCTTATCAAAAAGTACCTCATCCCACTTGATGATGTAGTCCCCATCCCCGTGGTATCGCTTGAGCATAGATACATGGAATACCGGATGGATGCCCGACAAACTAGGTGGCAGTGCTAACTTGTAAGCCACTGGCCCCATAATTTCAAGCACTCCAAACGGACCGATGAACCGAGGGCTAAGCTTGCCCTTCTTACCAAACCGCATAACCCCTTTCATTGGCGATACCTTTAGCAATGCTTGTTCACCAACCTGAAAGTCCATGTCCCGGACCTTGCGATCTGCATACTCCTTCTCCCTGCTTTGAGCAGCCAGCAACTTGGTCTGTATGCCCCTTACCTTTTCATGTGCTTTCTTCACTAAATCAACGCACAGAGGCTTCATATCACCTTCCTCAAACTACCCAACTGGTGATCTACAGTTCCTCTCATACAGGGCCTCGAACGATGCCATATTGATACTGGAGTGGTAGCTATTGTTGTACGAGAATTCGCACAACGGTAGAAACTGGTCCCAATGACTACCGAAGTCCATTACACATGCTCTCAGCATGTCCTCAAGTACCTGAATCATCCTCTCCGACTGACCATCAATTTGAGGATAGAAGGTTGTGCTAAAAAATGAGTTGTGTACCCAACTCTTCATGTAACTTGCCCCAGAACTTAGAAGTAAATTGCGTACCCCTGTCTGAAATAATGGATAGTGGTACCCCATGCAGTCTCACAATTTCCTTCACGTACACCTTATCCAATTGCTGCGAATTGTAATCTACGCTGACCAGAATGAAATGAGCAGACTTGGTCAGCCTGTCAACAATGACCCAAATTTAGTCATACTTCCCCAATGTCTTGGGAAGACCCACCACGAAATCCATGGCTATCATTTTCCACTTCCACTCTGGAATTGGCATTCTCTGAAGTAGTACTGCAGGTCTCTGATGCTCATACTTTACCTGCTGGCAGTTCTAACATTTGGACACAAAATCTACTATGTCCCTTTTCATCCCGGGCCACCAGTAACGCTGCCTCAAGTTCTTGTACATTTGGTCACACCTGGATGAATTGACTACCGCGAACCATGAGCTTCTGTCAAGATTTTTTGAATTATATCATCATCCCGAGGAACACAATTCCTCTCTTTGAAATGCAATACTCCACCAGAGTATAACATGACATTTATGGACTCTCGGGATATTACCTTACCTCGCAACTTACCCAGTTTCGGATCCTGAAATTGTTTTGCCTTTATTTTCTCTATGGAGGTGGCCTTGACCTCAATGCTGGCCAATAATCCACCTTGATCTGAAATACCCAAGTGCATGAACTTGGCCTCCAAAGACCGAATCTCCTTAGCCAATGGTCGTTTGGACGCCCCCAAACAAGCCAAGCTACCCATGCTAACAGTTTTCTGGCTCAATGCGTCTGCCACCACATTAGCCTTACCCGGATGGTACTGAATTGTCACATCATCATTCTTCAATAACTCCATCCATGTCCTCTGCCTCAGATTCAAATCCTTCTGAGTGAAAATGTGCTGCATACTGCGATGATCTTTGAATACCTTACACTTGACACCATAAAGATAGTGTCTCTAGATTTTTAATGCAAAAACCACCGCTGCCAACTCTAAATCGGGAGTCGGGTAATTCCTCTCATGCACCTTCAACTACCTGGATGCATAGGCTATCACATTCTTGTCCTGCATCAACACAGCACCCAAACAAGAATGTGAAGCATCACAGTAAATAACAAAGTCTTTACCTTCAACCGGCAAGGACAAAATAGGGGTTGTGGTCAGAAGTGTCTTGAGATTTTGGAAGCTCTCCTCGCACTTGTTGGACCATATGAACGGTACCTCCTTCTGTGTCAGCCTGTTCAGGTGAGTAGCAATAGAAGCAAAATTCTTAACAAACCTCTAGTAGTACCCCGTGAGCCCAACAAAACTCCTCACCTCAGTCACAGAGCTAGGCCGAACCCAACTCTCGACTGCCTCAATTTTCTGGGGATCCACCATCACCCCTTTTTCTGACACTACATGCCTCAAGAATGCCACTGAAGTCAACCAAAACTCGCACGTAGTGAATTTTGCATAAAGCTTTTGGTGCCTCAAGATATCCAGCATAATACGAAGATGATTAGTATGCTCCTCTCTACTCTTAGAGTAGATCAAAATATCATCGATGAACACGATAACGAAAGAATCCAAGTAGGACTTAAACACCCCATTCATCAAACTCATGAATGCTACCGGCGCATTGGTCAAACCAAACGATATTACTAGAAACCCATAATGCCCATACCGGGTCTGAAAAGAAGTTTTCGGAATGTCCTCAGGTCTAATCTTTAGCTGATGGTACCCCAACCTCAAGTCGATTTTTGAGAACATTGATGCACCCTAAAGCTGGTCAAACAAATCATCTATACGGGGTAGAGGGTACTTATTCCGGATGATCACCTTGTTCAACTGCCTATAATCTATGCACATCTGCATACTACCATCCTTCTTCTTTACAAACAAGACCGGGGCACCCCAAGGCGAAGCACTGGGACGTATAAATCCCTTATCTAGGAGTTCCTGCAACTGAGTCTTAAGTTCCCTTAATTCTGCCAGAGTCATTCTATATGGAGGAATGGAAATGGGACGAGTGTCTGGCTCCAAATCAATACAAAAATCTATGTCTCTGTCCGGAGGCATGCCAGGCAAGTTCGCTGGAAACACCTCTAAAAATTTAGAAATCACTGGAACTAACTCAATAGGAGGAGACTCCACACTATCATCCCAGAGATGAGCCAAGAAGGCTAGACACCCCCTCCCCACTAGCTTCCTAGCCTAGACAAATGATATTATCTTAACTGGCTTAGGCCTGTACACACCCTCCCACTCTAGTCTATCCTTACCCAAAATTTATATAGCCACAGTCTTGGTGTTACAGTTCAACACAGCATGATAAGGAGATAGCCAGGTCATACCCAAGATAATATCAAAATCAGCCATATCTAGGATTACCAAGTCTACCCAAGTATGTAACCCCACAAGAACAACAGAACAATCATGATATACATGAGTCACAACCACCGACTCTCCCACTAGGGTAGAAACATAGATAGGGGAATCAAGGATATCACAGGTCAAACCCAGCCCCAAAGAAAAACTCACAGACACATAGGAATATGTAGAACCTGGGTCAAATAATACCGAAGCCATTTTATCACAGACAAGAATAGTACCTGTGATCAGCGCATCTGAGGCTTCTGCCTCGATTCTACCTGGAAAAGCATAGCAATGTTCCCGATCATCAATTCGGGCTGGCTGCGCCGCACCCCTTCCTGTGCCACCGTTCCCTCTATCTCTCCGGCCTCCCTGAAAATTACCTCATCCACCCTGTGGGTGACCCCTAGCATTATCGCCTCTGCCTGCCGGAACCACTGCTCTAGTCTGCTGCTGACCCTGATTACCTGTCTGTCTATGTGGACACTCCCTCTTAAAGTGGCCCAACTCACCACAATGGAAGCAACCACGGTCAAGATTAGGTCTGCTAGCTGATGTATAGGATGCTCTCTGGCCTCTAGGAGCTGAAGACTGAGCTCCTTGATGACCACCTGTTGTAGCTGGCAGAGCTGACTGAATAGGACGGGACGGATAAGCCTGCTGATGCTGGCCCTGGGAGTATGAACCACTATAGTTTCCCTCATTCCGGGGCTTCTTGGCTAAAGCCTTAGCCTACCCCGCTTGCCTAACTCCCTCAATCTTCTTCACATAATCCACCACATCATTAAAACCCTTTCCTAAAGAAGTTATATACACTAAAAGTACCTGCAGATCACTATTCAGACCTGCAGATCACTATTCAGACCCTTGACAAACAACCGGACCCGTTCCTCTTTGGAACCCAATATCTGTGTAGCAAAATGAGACAATGCATGGAATTAGCCTCATAAGCTGAGACCGACATGCTACCCTGCTCCAAGTTTAGAAACTCATCCTTCTTCCGGTCCCTTAAAGTACGGGGAACGTACTTCTCTAGAAACAACATATGTAACTGCTCCCAAGTCAGTGGAGGTAGGATAGTAGACCGACACTCAACATGAGACCTCCACCACTGCTTGGCATCAACCTGCAGCTGAAAAGTGACAAACTCCACCCCATGTTGACATACAATACTCAACTTGTGCAACCTCTCATGGCAATCCAGGATGAAATCATAGGCATCCTCCTTGTCTCTACCCTGAAACATCGGAGGTTTCAGCTTAAGGAACTTAATCAGCATCTCATGCTCATTACCTGTCATCACTAGGCCTAGCATTGGCCTGAGGAGATCATTTGTGCCCGAAGCTGCATCCATCCTTGGTGTAGTAGTAACTGCTAGCTGAGTATCCAAGGCCTGATTTGCATAAGCTGCGGGTATGGCTCCATCACCAACCAACCCACTCAGAATATCCCACGCCTGCCTAAAAGCTTCTGGTGTCATAGTAGGAAGTCATGCACCCCAACCGGGGCCGCCTCCTCTTGAGCCCCTCCATTCTCTACAACCACTTCTTCTACATCCTCAGCCACATGATCCTGAGGTGGGGGAGGGGTTACCTCATGTGCAATAGCAGTTTGAGCTCCACCCCAGGCAGGTGTGGCCCCAGCTCGTCCCCTGCCCCTTCCCCTACCTCTGTTGCGAACTGCCGGGCCCACTGTTGGGGCTGCTGGCCTTGCTCCATTATTCCTTGTAGTAACCATCTGCGGACAGAAGAGTGAATGAGGTTAGATACAAATTTGTATCACCAGATGTTTTTTTCCTAAAGCCCCATAACCTCCCGAAGAAAAGTACGGACGTCTCCGCACTATTCTGCAAGACTCTACTAGACCTGTTTGGTACAACGAGATCAACGAACCTAGGTTTTGATACCATCTTTGCCATGAACAACCCATCGTGAGTGACACCCACCCAACCCCCAGATGAGCGAACCAATAGAGTTCAACCCTTGCCTAGACTAACAGCCTAAAACTAGCAAGCAAAAAGTAAACTAACAATCAAACAATTCAATAACTAAACATAATTATTATCCTGCGGAAAATCCCTACTAGGAACTGAAAGTCATTGTACCAAACATCAATACCAAATATCTAGAATACAGGGATGAAACCCCAAAAGATAAAATGAAATAGTTTCAAGTCCGAAACAAATGGATCGAAACTCTAAGATAACCCAAGGTAGTTCAAAACAAGCAGCTCACCCTTGAAAGTCAGAAATTGCCAGTGCTAGATGCGAGGTCGCATCTCAGTCGCTGGTAGATTTTCTGTACTCACCAAAAGAAAGACAAGTGCAGTATCAGTATACCACCACTGTGTACTGGTAGGATCATCAGCCAGTTTCTAAGTAAACAATATATATAACAGTACAACATATACAAGTAAATATATGAAAAACATGTAACAAGTATACAGGCCCTAGACTACAAGTCTCTACCTACTTTCTCCCAACATGAAATCCATCTCTTACAGTTTTATACCACGACCATGAGCCATTAACTATACCCTTCAGTCTAGCCTGGACTCACCCTAGAATCCCCATTAGACACATACCAAGTAATGATTGAATTCGGCCTAAACCAATACCAACAGAACAGTTAAACAAGTTCCCGGCCACTCAAGGACCACCAACAATAGCATCTTTAACTAGATAACCTGGTCCACTCACGGAACCAATACCAAGTATCACATTCAGTAAAACAACCCAGTCCACTCACGGAACCAATATCAACCAATGCAATACAATAGTCAATGAAACAATGCAAGATGCAATAAACTAAACCTGTACCAGGCGTGGTACCCGTGCCAACCGAATGTTATACTCGTACCAGGTGTGGTACCCGTGCCAACCATGTGTTATACTCGTACCAGGCGTGGTACCCGATCTAACCGAATGTCAACAAACCACAGTCAATATATGAACACACACAACTTGTAAAACCAACAAGTAAAATCGTTCAACCACAGACTGTAAACAAGAACCTAAACATTCCACACAATTTCCCTAAGCAATGTAATGCATACAATTACTTAGACATGAGTACATGAATATACACATTCACAGAAAATCATCAGGCATCACCTACCTCGAAATGTTCCAAGCTCTATTCGACCCGAGCTTTTCTGTGTTCTGGATTCCTCTCTCGTTCTTGGTCTAAAAACAACACATAGGACATATAGTTAACACCCAAGGCCAATACATAACCTGTATTATACTAAATCCCCAAACCCCAGGCCACCCATGATCATCCCACCCCTTTCCCAGACTTTTTCACCGTTAATTCTCCTAGTTTTATCATCTTTTACGGATATAATAGGTAATTAAACAACCTATGATCATAATAATGTACTTTAATCCATACCCAAGAACTCACATGCTTGGAATCCCCTTCCTTCCCCGAATTCCACCATTCCTAGGTTATTCTAACCTTCCCCAAATTCCCTCCTAACAATTCTACCGCATAGGAAATGTAATACAAAGATTGGGAAACGAAAACTTTCCCTTAGGGAAGAATTTTGACGGAGAAAGGAAGTAAAACGCCTGAAATCGCCTAGCCCTTCTCCCAAAACGAACTTGAGAAAAACTGAATGTTTTGGGAGCTATTTCTGCATTAAAAACCCGTCGGCCCACTTTGGTTGTCCCCGCTCCGCTAAAGCAGTCCCGCTATAGCGGTAGCCCGCTGCTATAGCGGTCTTAAGTAGGTTGACCGCCCTTTGACCGCCGCTATAGCGGTAATTTCTACCGCTATAGCGGTGGCTGCTATCGCATGTGACCGTGCTCATCACTGATAGAAAGTCCAGAAATCTGCCTGTTTTGGCCATTTCACAACACACATGTTTCCCCCGACATCTTGAAACAACCCTTCACGTCAAACGCGACTCCGAGAGTTCTACTTACCCAAATGTGATTCTAAAAAGTCCTCCGGACTCCTTTTATGTCTTGGCTACGTAGAAAACTAGCTTAATCCAAGACACCCTAACCCATCTTTACCCGAATTTCCCTAGACTCTACTTTGCTCCAAAACCGGCTGAGGCTAGCCTAACCCAAAATTTCAAACTCCCAAACCCAGAGTTTTCTAACTCTAAAAATTGGCACGATGGAACTACCCATAATGATGGACCCGATCGTTACATGAACTTTCTCAAGATTCAAATTTTTACCTGCAAATTCAGTAGCTAAGACCAAGTAGTTAGCACTTATCAAACAAAATAGTAGAATTAAAAATTAGAATATTGCTAATTTTCAATTCTCCAACAATAGCACCAAAAACTTGTTGCTCCCAAGTGAACACACAAGTGTACGTGGTCGTTCAAGTAATAAAGTGGCTCTTGCGAGCCAAATATCGATCCCACAAGGAATTGGTGATTAGCAAATGATCTAACTTAATTATTACTATTAAAGTTAAACAAGTGTGATTCGTAACCAAGAGAAGTATGAGCTTTTATTTTGTAAACTAAATACTAAAAATAACAACGATATGAAATTCAGATTGTAAACAATATATAGAGAGATCCAGGGTTGAGGCATTTACTTCATATTCATGCATAACTATGGTTTCTAGTTGATGTTAGTGCTTATCGTGATTGTTAATCCATAGAGTTGATATTATAACTTGGGAATGGTCATCCTCTAAGTCATCTACCCAAATTAATATCACAACTACATCATTGAGTGGGGATGTGAGTCTTCAATTTGGATGCATTAAATTATCTTCCCGTTTCATTAACCAAGTGGGGCGTTTAGGTATATCGCTATCCTAACCGCAAATCATCCTCTACAATTAGTATCTACTAATTAATGAAATGATACACACTCTCTACGTTCTTCATTCCATCCCTCCACTCCTATGGTTAATTCGTTTTGAGACTTAGATGTACCCTAAAGTTCATGATGCTATAGAATAGTTAAAACAAGAACTCAAGAACAATCACATGACTTGATAAACATATAAACCAACTATAAAATCATAATCAAGCAATCATGTTATAGCCTCAACTATAGAAAGAGGGTGTTTATCCACTCATAGTCTTACAAAGAATCACTATTGATGAGTTCATAAAGTAAAACTACAAGAAAGAAAAGTTAAAGAACAAAGAACCCTAGTTTGAGCTCATTGATGTCTCATTTGCTCTACAATTCGTGTATTCTTCCAAATATGTGTATAAATGTGGCTAAATACTCCTTATATAGTGTTTTATGTTATCCATAGGCTACCCCATGAGATACATATGCATTTACAACTTTGCCCCCACTTAAACCAAGTTAAAAAAACTCGATTTTTGACGTTTTAGGGGTTGCGTCGTGTGGCTAGCCATGTGGCCAAACCAGTGGACCTCCACGAGGGGGGGTAAAAGTATGAGCCTCATATAGTGCCTTTGGAGGCGCAAGGCAGGGCCTCCACCCATGCCTTGGGGGCTGCAGCACAAGGCCCCCTTCAAAATGTGGGAGTTCGCCCGATTTTTTCTCTCTTCTCCTCGTGCACTTGTTCCTTGATTTACCACTTATTGTGGCTTGTTTTTAGGCTTCATTTAGCTTCCATATATCCTCCAATAGTCTCCTACATAAATTCATAACACACATTAGTCCATACAACACAATAGAGCTCATCAAAGTACACTAGAATACACATAGCTCAAGCTAGCACCACTAGTTTTCTCGTCTAAACTCTATTTGGTAATTTTGACTCTTGACTTATTACAAATGAACCTAAAACACTTTAAACATATACTTTAGCAACCAAATACACACATACACACATTATACCTGAATATCACATCAAGTTATCCTCAAAACTAAGCTAAACGCGCATAGATAATGACAATTAGGTGTGTAATTATGCTTAAGATCAGCTACCCAGTTGTTGGGCACTAAGGAGGAGAGGATCCAGTTGTATTTTAAAGGTTTGAACACTGATCTTCAGGTTTTGTCTATTCACATGACTTTGCCGGAAAGAGTTTCAATGATGTTGATGATTATGTGAAAAAACTTGAGGGAGTTAAGCAAGTTGGTCAGGCTAAGGTATTATCCAAGAAGTCCATGAATGCGGGTAACTATGATGGATCTTATTTTGGGGGTCACATCCAGCATGTTCTCTCAGCTCATCCTATGCAGTCAACTTTGCCAGCCTTTAACAGTGGTCATTCAGGGGCTATTCAGCAGTCTTCAGTTGCTAGAGGCCAAGGGGCTTCTTATTCTTCAACCAACAGGACTTCTTTTGAGCCAGGTTTTTATTCTTGTTGTGCTGTGGGGAACTTTAAGAGAGAGTGTCCTCTGAGGCAAATAGGTAATCAGGCACGGGAGTAGGTCAGGGCTGTGGTTCCAGCAGGTAGAGATTGAGGTGGTAATGGTAAGGGCCATTTGTATGGTGGACGGGGTAATAATCAAGGAGGTCATAGTAAAAACAAAGAGTATGGTAATGTAGGGAAGGGTGGAATGCAGTCTGCTAGGGAGGTTTCCCAGCTTGATGATAGAGCTCACTGTATACATTTTAGGCAAGATCGAGGCTGAGGCATCTGATGTTGTTATCACAGGTACTATTTTTGTCTTTGATCGGATGGCTACTATTTTTTTCGATCCAGGTTTCACTTACTCTTATGTAACTATTATATTTTCTTTGGGTCTGGACTTGGTCTGTGATGTACTCGATTCTCCTGTATATGTTTCTACTCCAGTTGGAGATTCTGTCGTAGTGACCTATGTATATCGTACATGTTTTATTTTGTTTATGGGTCTTCAGACTTGGGTAGACTTGATCATTTTGGACATGTTTGATTTTGACATTATTCTGGGTATGACTTGATTGTCTCTATATCATGTTGTTTTGACCTGTAACACCAAGACAGTGACTCTAGAAATGTGGGGTAGAGGTAAACTAGAGTGGGAGGGCATGTATAAGTCTAAGCCAGTAAAAATCATCTTTTTTGTTCAGGTTATAAAGCTAGTGGGGAAGAGGTGTTCAACCTTCTTGGCGCATCTTCGGGATGTTAGTACAGAGTCTCCATCTATTGATCCAGTTCCGATGGTTTTAGAGTTTCAGGAGGTATTTTCCATGAATTTGTTTCCTGGTATGCCTCCATACAGGGATATTGACTTTTGTATTGATTTTGAGCCGAGCATTCACCCAATTTCTATTGATTTTGAGCCGAGCATTCGCCCAATTTCTATTCCTTTTTATTGCATGGCTACGGCAGAGTTAGGGCACTCCTGTTTTGTTTGTTAAGAAGAAAGATGGTAGTATGAGGATGTGCATTTGATTATAGACAGTTGAACAAGGTTACAATCAAGAATAAGTATCCCTTGCCCCGCATAGATGATCTCTTTGACCAGTTGCAAGGTGCTTCGATATTCTCCAAGATTGACTTGAGGTCAGGTTACCATTAGCTAAAAATTCAGCTTGAGGATATACGTAAGACAGCTTTTAGGATTCAATATGGGCATTACGAGTTCCTAGTGATTTCTTTTGGATTGACCAATATGCCGACAATCTTCATGAGCTTGATGAATGGTATTTTCAAGTCCTTCTTGGATTCCTTTGTTATAGTTTTTATTGATGACATCTTGGTTTAATCCAAGAGCAAGGAAAAACATGCAGGTCATCTTTGCATTATCTTAGGAATTTTGAAAGAGAATCAGTTGTATGCAAAGTTCTTGAAATGTGAGTTCTGGTTGTCTTCGGTAACCTTTTTAGGGCATGTAGTCTCAGCAAAAAGGGTGATGATAGATCCCCAGAAGGTTGAGGCAATTAAGAGTTGGGTTTGGCCTAGCTCTATGACTAAGGTTAGGATCTTTGTGGGTCTTGCTAGTTACTACTACAAGTTTTTCAAGAATTTTTCTTCTATTGCTACTCACTTGAAAAGGTTGAATCAGAAGGAGGTGCCATTTATTTAGTCGGATAAGTGTGAGGAGAGCTTTCAAAATCTCAATACATTTTTTACTACAACTTCTATCCTATCATTTTCAGTTGAAGGTAAGGATTTTGTTGTATTTTGTGATGCTTCACATTTGGGTTTATGTGTTGTGTTGATACAGGACAGGAATGTCATTGCTTATGCTTTGAGGCAGTTGAAGCCTCATGAAAAGAACTACCCAACTCATGACTTAGAGTTGGCAGTAGTGGTGTTTGCACTTAAGATTTGGAGACACCATCTTTATGTTGTCAAGTGTGAGGTATTCACAAACCATCACAGCCTGCAATATGTTTTCACGCAAAGGGATTTAAACTTGAGACAGAGGAGATGGATGGAGTTATTGAAAGACTATGATGTGATCATATTGTATCATTCAGGTAAGGCTAATGTGGTGGCAGACGCATTGAGCCGGAAAGCGGTAAGTATGGGTAGTTTGGCATATTTGCAGGTGTCAAGGCGACCCTTGGCTAGGGAGTTTCAAACTCTAGCATCTAAGTTCATGCCGTTTGCAATTTCAGAAAGGAGTGGAGTGTTGGCTAGTATTGAGGTGAAGTCAACATTCCTATATGAAATCAAGGCCAAACAGTTTAAAGATGTGGAATTGAATAAACTCTGGAACAAGGTGGTGTCTAGTGAGGCTTCAGATGCCACACTTGATGCGTGTGGAGTATTGTGGTTTAGAGGGCATATGTGTTCCTCGGGTTGGTGATTTGATTCAGAATATACTAGCAGAAGCTCATGGTTTGCGATATTCTATTCATCCAGGTATAACCAAAATGTATCGTGACTTGAGGCAGCTTTATTGGTGGCCTGGGATGAAGAAGGACATAGTGGAGTATGTATCCAAATGTCACAACTATCAGTAGGAAAAGTATGAACACTAAAGGCCTGCAGGTTTGTTTCAAAGGATGCCCATTCTCGAGTGGAAGTGGGAAAGGATCACTATGGAGTTCGTGGTAGGTCTCCCTAAGACCTTGGAAAAACATGACTCAATTTAGGTTATAGTGGATAGGCTGCCTAAATCAGCCCATTTTATTCCGGTTAGAGTAAACTATAACTCTAAGAAGTTGGCTAAGATCTACATTAGGGAGATAGTGAGGCTACATGGGGTACCATTTCCATCATTTCAGATAGAGGTATGTAATTCACTTCTAAATTTTGGGGCCAATTGCACGAAGAGTTGGACACCCAACTCACTTTTAGCATAGCCTTTCATCCTCAGACAGATGGACAGTCGGAGAGGGTGTTTGAGGACATATTGAGGGCGTGTGTGATCGACTTTGGGGGCTATTGGGACCAGTTCTTGCCGTTGTGTGAGTTCTCATACAACAACAGTTATCACTCTAGCATTGATATGGCTCCATTTGAGGCACTCTATGGGAGGGGTGTAGATCACCCATAGAATGGTTCGAGGCTGGTGATGTGAAGCCTTTGGGCACTGATTTGGTGAAGAAAGCTCAGGAAAAAGTGAGATTCGTCTAAACTAAGTTGTTGGCAGCCCAGAGAAGGCAAAAGGAGTATATTGACCATAAGGTGAGGGACATATCATTCCATGTTGGTGAACAAGTTTTGTTGAAAGTGTAACCTATAAAGAAAGTCATGAGGTTTTGCAAGAAGGGTAAGCTTAGACCTCAGTATATTATTTCATTCGAGGTTCTTGGCAATTTGGGGCCTGTAGCGTACAAGTTGGCATTGCTGCCAAGATTGTCGGGGGTTCATCAGGTAATCTATGTATCCATGCTTAAGAGATACCATAGGGATGGAGATTACATTATCAAGTGGGATTCAGTTTTGATAGATAAGGATCTTACTTATGAGGAGGAGCCAGTTTCCATCCTTGATCGGGATATCCAAAAGCCGAGGACAAAGGAGATTAGATCGGTAAAGGTTTAATGGAAGCATCGTCCGGTTGAAGAAAATACTTGGGAAATCAAGAAGGACATGCGGGACAAGTACCCTCACTTGTTTAAGAATTCAGGTACTCTTTTATTTCTTAACTCGACTCATCTTATTTGATCATTTGGGGATAAATGATGGGTAAATTAGTATTTATTATAATGATCCTTTCTGTCGTTATGAGCGAGCCAATCATGCAAAAATCTAAGTTAGAATTTTTCTGAAATTGGAAGTTAAAAATTTCAGGCTAGGCTAGTCTTAGACAAAATCTGAGTGAGGTATGGTCTAGGAAAATCCAAAAATGGATTGGATAAACATAATAAAGTTTAGCTGGATTTTATGTTATCTAAGACGATAAGAAATTCGTAGGACTTTTTGAAAGTGAATTCAGGTAAGTAGAACTCCCGATATCGAACTTGACATAAAGGGGTTAGTCCGAGATGTCATGATTTGAGGGTGTGTTGCAAAAAATCTGTCTTACCATACCTACTATAGAGTGTGGCAGGCCACTACTGTGCTACCTCTATAGCGGGAGTGAAAGGCGATTAATCTCGCTATAACGGGTGGATCGCTATAGCAGGATTGAGCCGCTATAGCGGGGTAAATCACTATTAATGCAGAAACTTCACCAAAAATATTTATTATATCTAAAATATATTTTAGGGAAGGCTTACGCAATTTGGGATAATTTTCACCTGTTTTCTACCAGAGTTTTTTGTAAAGGTAAGTTATTTATCTCTATTAACTAGTTTTTTGATTCTTTAACCTTGAAATCACTAGTTTACGGGTCTTAGGGAGCGTTTAACTTGACCTAGCTATAAATTTTAGTGCAAGAGGGTAAATTTAGTGTAAAACCTTTGGGTTTAAGTTAAAGATTGATTATTTACCCTTGCATGACCATAATTCACTAATGTAACTATGAAACTGGTAGTTTTAAGGTAAATTTACAATGGAAAAGCCCTAGAATGGGTGGGATGATCATGAAATTGGCCTTGAGTTCGGATTTAGGTTGTTATCCGCAATATTATAGGTCATTTGGTTGATTATGTGTTTACATTTTTGTTTTTAGATCACAATCAAGCCAAGGTTGCAAGAAACGAGAAAGCTCAGGTTCAGTAGAGCATTTCAGGCTTGGATTGAGGTAGGTGATAGTTTAAATGTAGTTAAAATCCAATTTGTGTTATATGTACATCATAACTATTCCTTAATATTACTTTTACAATGCATATTCAAGAAAAGTGAATGACTATTTGATATCCTGAGTATTGATCATATGCAATGATTGTTTAATTGAAAGCTTATTTACTTTTACAAGTGTTATCATTGTGGTTCTGATTGTATTGATATCTGTGATTATTATAGAATATACCAGTATTTAGACATCTCCACGGGATTAGTTGATATAAGGTTGGCAGACACTTGATGTCTGGGATTTGGTACATGGATAAGAGCCCATTCCCTGCAGGTCATGGCTAGTGGGCGATCATAAGACCCTTAGCATGTGTGTACAAGTATTTGGTGAGTGTGATGGTTCCTTGAGTGAACCAAGAATATCTATTTTCTCGATTATTTGGTTCCTTGAGTGAATCAGGCTTAACTTTTTATTTGATAGACATGTTGGTTCCTTGAGTGAACTGGGAATATGTGTTTTCTTGATTATGTTGGTTCCTTGAGTGAACCGGGCTTAACTATTTATTTGATATACATGTTGGTTCCTTGAGTGAACCGGGGATATGTGTTTTCTTAATTATGTTGGATCCTTGAGTGAATTGGCTTAACTATTTACTTGATATACATGTTGATTCCTTAAGCTGACTCGGTTGATGTGCTTAATTACTAAGGTGGTTTCTTTATGTAAATCAGAATGCATGTTAATTTCCATAGTTGTTGTCTTAGGGATCCTTGGGTTGTCTGGGTTACTTGCGAGATATGACATAATTCAGTATTGTTTATTACTTGTGTAGTTGGGACATGGTTCATATGTTTATTGGGTCTGGAGTGTTGATTTGGAGTCTTGTTGGTGGTCATAGTTTGACTTGACTTGTTATTCTTGTTGACTCATATTGATTGAACTTCATGTTGTACTTTTTACAAGGTTAAGTGTTATGAACTTGGAGTAGAGTTGTATGATAGGGTATCATTGTTGTCTTGTTGTACTATGTTATGGTTAAGTGTTCATATTTCTTATTTTGGGTTGGCCGATGATCCTACCAGTACACCATTATTTTTTGTGTACTCATACTGCACGTGCTCTTTTTTTGTTGAGTACAGAATATTTTTTGGCAACTGCTTCGAGACCTCAACTGTGAGTCAGACTATATTCGAACTCAAGGGTGAACTGCTTCTTCTGGGCTACTATGAGTTCTTCACTTATTTTTGAAAATCGGTGTCGTGAATTAGAACTCCCCCTAGAAAAATTCCAAAAACAGTGTCTACTAGATGGAATTCTTTATATGAAATGCTTAAAGTTGCTTATGAATATAGAAAGCTTTTACAAATGGTTTGGAATGCTCACAATTCAGATAATGATTATAGAATTACTGACACTGATTGGAAAGAAGTATATGAACTTAAAGAATTTTTAAAAGTTTTTTATTTAGCTACAAAACAAATATCTGGATTTTATTATCCAACTATTTATTCAGTTTTACCAAATATATGTGCTATTTCTGATAAATTTTTTCAATACAAAAATATTTCACGGTTTAAAGATTCTATTAATGCAATGATTAAAAATTTTAGAAAATATTTTATTCCTATTCCTCAAATTTATTTAACTGCTTGTTTATTAAACCCAACTTACAAAAAAATAGGTGCAGCACGAATGGTTGAAAGAATATATTCAAATTTAGATATTTTAGAGATTATATATCAGCAAAGTATCCAAGGTGATGAAGTTGCCGAAGAGGACAAAATACCTAGTTTGTCCGATGTTAAAGATAGCATAAGAATTGAATCTAGAAAATTGTATGACTTGTATAATTCTAGTAAAATAAATGATGAAGTATGTAATGTAGAACCTTCAAGTTCTAGGCATAGATATTTAAATGAAGATGATATTGATGATATGATGGAAAATTATCTTGGTCTTACTTCTAATGAAAGGAATGATTTTGATGAATATCTTAATCAGGGAATGGAAAGCATTAAGGATGCACAAGGCAAACCTCAACTTTTGGAATGGTGGAAGACTCGCGGCAGGTCATTTCCAAAACTTCAACCAGTGGTTCGAGATTTGCTAGCTATTCAAGCATCTTCAGTAGCTTCGGAGGGCACTTTTAGTGCAACAAGATATCAAATTGAGGAGCATAGATATTCATTAGCATCAGACAGCTTGGAGATATCGATATTGTTTAGAGATTGGATCAATGCCGAGCGAAGGAATTATGGGCGTCCTAGTTTACCTGCCCAATTTGAATATGATATAGATAATATTTTGGTAAATTCTAGTGAAGACGGAATGGATGCATTGGAGGATCAAGCACAACAACCACTTCCAGAAAATGTTACCAGGGAATTGCTAGAAACTCTACGTCAATACTATTTTCAAGGATTCAAATATTAGTATGATAGTTCGAGGCCTAATTCAAACAGAACCCTTCCTACAAGGTGGCTGCGTAGATTAGGTCCTCTTCTAATATTTGTAATACAAATTGTATTATTTAATTTTTATGAATAAAATTATAGGCTATTCGCCTTAAATTTTTTTAATTATTGTCTTCAATTTAATACAAGTCTTTTTTATATATTTCAATTTTTAAATGTTTCAAACTTAAGTTACAATTTGAAATTTAAAAAATTTTAAAAAATGAAAGTTTGATATAGCTTAAAAAGTTTCAAACTTAAGTAAGTAATTTATTATGTTAGTTATAGTTTAAAAATTTAAATTTAAACTTTTAAGACTTAAGACTTAAGAGTTTGAAAAGTTTTTAAGAGTTTAAAATTTGAAATTTAAAGTTTTAAACTTTTAGAGTTTAAAATTTAAACTCTAAAAAAAGTCTAATTTATTAAGTTATACTTTTAAAAGAAATATAAAATAACTTATATATTTTGAAACTTTTTCAATTATAAATAATCAAATTTTAATTTAATTAAAATTTTAAATAAAAAGGGAGCGAGACCCGGTATACCGGTCCGGTCCCGGTAGGTACCGGTCCGGGACGAAAAGGGATAAATTCCCGGTACTACCGGTACCGGTACCGTCCCGGTTCCCGGCCAACCGGCGGAAGATGACTCCGGTACCGGTTCGGTTCCGGTTAATACCGGTCCGGAAGTCCCGGTACCGGTGCCGGTGCCAGACTTAGATACCACTCATGACGGATTTTGAGTTCGTGACATATATAAAGGTCAAATATCGGCTTAATAGAATAATTAATTAATCTTGAACACCCTTGGCACAACTGCGAGGATAGCTCAGTGGCCAAGGGTTGTCCGATTACTGAGGAAGTGTGGGTTCGATTCATGTTGCCTCCAATATGTGTATATCAATTTTCGCACACTCTTCCTAAAATGTCTGGTTCCGCCGCTGTGTACCAATATATGTATAATTTTTTTCACACTCTTCCTAAAATGTCTGGCTTCGTCATTGTGTACCAATATAGAGGTTGTATGAAATCAGTTTTTCTCCAAAGAAATAACTTTAACAGAGAAAATTGTACATCAAAATATAGAAATTGAATAGTTTTAATGAGTTTAAAATTTTACTAACCAAAAAAGAAGAGTTTAAAATAGAAGTTGTGAAAATGACATATGAAAAGTTGATAATAAAAGGAGTGATGTATATAAATTAGAAGGAAGATATCGCAAATTTTATTTCCTAATAGTCAAGGAAAGTATAGTAGCCAAGTAAATAAAAGCCACACATATATAAGGCAGGCACAATTAACGTTAAGTATTTTGAATTATTTGTCCCCAAATTGAACTATTTCCCATGGCCAGTCCCCACTAGGTACGTACTGACACAACATTATAATCAAATTGAAGTTTTTAGGTGAGAAAATGATATACTGGAAATAATGTCAATTGCCCCCTTAAATTACTCACCCCCACTATACATTAACCTTGGCAAGCCAAGCCACACATGCATATCACATCACACACAATCGCCACACTTTGATTTTGATGTAGGCGCCAACTTCTGCATATACATATCATTTTGATTCTCTATCTACTTTGTTTCATTAGGGTCTAGAGGGGAAGGAGGGAGTATTTATTATTACTTCCTCCGTTTTAATTTATTTTTTAATTTTAATTTAAATTAAAAATATATTGAATGTATTAAAATATCATTTAATTTTGTAGTCTTAAATATGTCATGTGAAAAATTAAAATTAAAGTGTTGTCAAAATAGAAAAAAAATATTCTCTTTTTAAGCGGACTAACAATAAAAGTAAGACAAATAAATAAAGACGAAGAAAATATTATTATTATTATTATGATGATGATTATTGTTATTGTTGTTGTTGTTGTTTCGAAAGAATATATTGCAAATAATGAGTTTAACATATGTAAATAGTCTTAAACAGTTCAAATAGATTCCTGCTAATTCTGTAAGTGACATCTATGTAGCAGCAATTTCTAATCTTTTACAAATTTCTATATTTTGTACTTTTTCCATCTTAATTTTATGTGAGACATTTGATTAGATGCGGAGTTTAAGTATAACAAGAAGATTTTTGAAATTTGTGATTGTATTGGGCAAATTTGGCTAAGATACATTGGTAACATGAGGAAGGGAACACGTGATGGTACATCTAGTAGGAGTAATAAGGAGTCGGCAATGATCATCCCTCGAAGGAATGTTCTTGAGATAAAAAAGAAGACATATCCGTGAAGAGATGGATTCAGAATCGTATTTCGGTGATGTGAATAAAATGACAAAGGAACAAAGGAGCAGAAAGGACAGGTGAGCGGACGAGTCGATATGACTGTCAGAGTTGGTCAAGAATAATAGCTGACACCACCAATGGCTTTACCATGTGGCTCACATCCATTGGTCCTGGTACTTTAGGGTCGAGTGGAGCGATATCATTGGCTAATGTCTTATCCTTGTAACATATAAATAGTTTACCCCTTTCACTTGTAATTCATTCTGATTTCTCAAGCAATACAACACTATACTTTTTCCTTATACTTTTAAGTTTCCTCTTTGCATTCTCGTCTACAATGCTCTCTTAGTTTTGCTATTATGAGATTACCTTAGGGAAAGCGAGGATCGACTTTAGACGCTCACTCCGATGAACCACTAGATTTCCGGGCTCTTTCTTTACTTTATTTCGTGCTATTTACATTATATTTATATTAATCAAATAATATTCAAACTATTAATCAACCTAATCAACGAGCTAAACTGATAATGTGTGTTCTTGACCTCTTATAAATTTAATTATATCCCTTTTCTGGTAAACAATTTGGCATTCACCATGTGTCCAAGACAATTGTGTGAAACAGCTTACGTAATATTCTCGTTTTGCAGGATTACTCATGGAAAACAACGACGACCAAATCAATGCTGACAGGATCAACGACAATTCACTCATCGAGGATGTAGATGGCACACAGAAGATCGAGGTAACCCCATTGCGGACTCTCCATGATGACCAAAATTTGTTGTACCGGTGTCAATGGTGGTGATTGTGATAACATAGGTGGTTGGCAGTTGACGAGTGTGGTGGTGGTTGACAGTGGTGTTGGTGATTATGGTGACATGGGTGGTTAGTAATGGTGGCTGGTGGTTGTGGCAGAGTCGTTGTGAAAATTATCCACACAAAAATTTCAATATTACGATTGTATTTCAGATCTTAATGATTAAGACGTATTCAGACTAAATAAGTGCTTAAATATGAATGTAAACAAATGCACTTAATGACCTAAGGTGTAAACCATTCAAATAAGACCTTCATTAAGTGCAAACTAATGAGGCCTAAATTTGTATATTTGAGGCTTCTATTTCAGTCTCATTTATTTTTTTAACTTCAATCATGTAAATTTGAAGTTTGATTTTGGGCATATCAACTGGGATACGAATGGATCCACGATGATTCGACCGATCTTGAAATGTGATATCTCTTAGCGATGAAATGTTAGACATATGGTTACGGGGGTTTCCATGTGTCAATTTGGGTGGGTGGTTGATCAAAATTAAAGTCAAATTAATTTAATCAGTTTTTAAATTATTAAAATTAAATCAAGTCAAATATAATATACATTTATTAAGTTGGTTGTTATTGATTTTGATTCGATTATTCAGTTATTAATCATACACAAAAATAAATTAAAAGACGGGATGGGGAAATAGAAAAATAAATTAGTTAGCAAACAGACGCCTACCAACATCATTAGTCATAATGTATTTTTTTCTCAAGTTGAGTCTTTACTAATAGAGGAGAAAATGAAATCAAAATTAAAAGAGCCAACAACTGTATCACGTCATCAAGTTGATTCCATTACCCCCTCACAAATCGTAAACACGTGTATGGCTAGCAATAACTCTGTGATATCATGTGGAATTATTAGTTCAAGCATTTTGGCGTCAATAATTGTTAGTCTCGACTAACAACTAATTACAATTGTCTTAAGAAGTTAGAAATGTCATGTGGAAGAAAAGTAGATGCATGACAGAAGGCAGGAAGTATCATTTATTTTGTGCTACAAACTAAACCTTCAATCATTATCATTCAACTAATGATTTGAATCATAGAATGGTCCTTGAAAATAGCCATTCCTCCAAGAATCACGATGCTTTGTTTCTCACCGACAAAAAGACAACAACAATAATTCTACACCACTGCAATTTTGACACGTTTTATTTTAATGCCTTTTTTTTTCTCGTGTGAAATTTCCCACATGATGACATGAACCACTTTATGTTACAGGAGCATAACCAAAGTAAAAGAAAGAATGAAATAATAAGACCTAAAACTTCTAAAATTCACATCATAATGTAACAGGACAGGCAGTAACGAGCAATTGAGTGCATTTTGACGGCTAGAAGGAAGATTAACAACATACTCCATTTAGTAGTTTTAGCACTACTGTCTACTGTAATCCTAGATTCTTATTTCTTCTCTTTTGCCATTTTTACTTTTGTTTTCACTTTTCTATACTTAGTATGATGCAATATATGTTGGCTTTCAAGTAACTTGAGTGTATATCCAAATTAAAGGATAAATGCATAATCAATTCCTTAAATTTATCAGTATATTTTATTTAGACATTTGAACTAAGTTATGTTCCAATTAAATATCAAAACTCATAATAAAGTCTTCCAATTAAATATTTTAGGTTCAAATTCCGAAAAAACTTTTATGTGTATTTTAATCCATCTATTAGGTAGTTAAGTTAACTACATAAATATGTTATCTCTTTTAATTATATATGCAACAACCTCAAATATAAAATGCATGGAGTTTTAATTTATTGAGGCAAATGCGTATAATTAAAGGAGATGACATATTTTATGTGGTTAACTTAAGGCTGAGGTCATATGCAGACACCTAAAGTTGGCACGAAGTTTTCACTTAGACGCCTCAACTAAAATGTGTACCATTTAAACACCTGTAGTAGGCTCAATTTGTTACGACGAAAAGCACCAAACCCAAAAATAAAGAACATCAAATTTAACGTGAAAAATCCTTCGAATCGAAGCTAACAACCACGGGATCACAAAGATCAAAATAGCTTCATTATAATAATAAAAAGGTTATAAATATTCTCTCAAATGGCTACACAATAAGTGCCAAACACGGAAAAGCAATAGCTACACCAATAAAATAAATTAAGAGAAATCAGCCAAAATAGAGTTGTTGTTCGGGACTTGAAACTCGATATTGCTGACCTCCAAATCCGATCTTCACCGTTTAAATCAAACACCAAGATGTTAGAAAGTAAAAGTTTCAGCCTGTCAACTAAAATGTGTACCAATTAAACACCTGTAGTAGGCTCAATTTGTTACGACGAAAAAAATTTAAATTTAAACTTTTAAGACTTAAGACTTAAGAGTTTGAAAAGTTTTTAAGAGTTTAAAATTTGAAATTTAAAGTTTTAAACTTTTAGAGTTTAAAATTTAAACTCAAAAAAAAGTCTAATTTATTAAGTTATACTTTTAAAAGAAATATAAAATAACTTATATATTTTGAAACTTTTTCAATTATAAATAATCAAATTTTAATTTAATTAAAATTTTAAATAAAAAGGGAGCGAGACCCGGTATACCGGTCCGGTCCCGGTAGGTACCGGTCCGGGACGAAAAGGGATAAATTCCCGGTACTACCGGTACCGGTACCGTCCCGGTTCCCGGCCAACCGGCGGAAGATGACTCCGGTACCGGTTCGGTTCCGGTTAATACCGGTCCGGAAGTCCCGGTACCGGTGCCGGTGCCAGACTTAGATACCACTCATGACGGATTTTGAGTTCGTGACATATATAAAGGTCAAATATCGGCTTAATAGAATAATTAATTAATCTTGAACACCCTTGGCACAACTGCGAGGATAGCTCAGTGGCCAAGGGTTGTCCGATTACTGAGGAAGTGTGGGTTCGATTCATGTTGCCTCCAATATGTGTATATCAATTTTCGCACACTCTTCCTAAAATGTCTGGTTCCGCCGCTGTGTACCAATATATGTATAATTTTTTTCACACTCTTCCTAAAATGTCTGGCTTCGTCATTGTGTACCAATATAGAGGTTGTATGAAATCAGTTTTTCTCCAAAGAAATAACTTTAACAGAGAAAATTGTACATCAAAATATAGAAATTGAATAGTTTTAATGAGTTTAAAATTTTACTAACCAAAAAAGAAGAGTTTAAAATAGAAGTTGTGAAAATGACATATGAAAAGTTGATAATAAAAGGAGTGATGTATATAAATTAGAAGGAAGATATCGCAAATTTTATTTCCTAATAGTCAAGGAAAGTATAGTAGCCAAGTAAATAAAAGCCACACATATATAAGGCAGGCACAATTAACGTTAAGTATTTTGAATTATTTGTCCCCAAATTGAACTATTTCCCATGGCCAGTCCCCACTAGGTACGTACTGACACAACATTATAATCAAATTGAAGTTTTTAGGTGAGAAAATGATATACTGGAAATAATGTCAATTGCCCCCTTAAATTACTCACCCCCACTATACATTAACCTTGGCAAGCCAAGCCACACATGCATATCACATCACACACAATCGCCACACTTTGATTTTGATGTAGGCGCCAACTTCTGCATATACATATCATTTTGATTCTCTATCTACTTTGTTTCATTAGGGTCTAGAGGGGAAGGAGGGAGTATTTATTATTACTTCCTCCGTTTTAATTTATTTTTTAATTTTAATTTAAATTAAAAATATATTGAATGTATTAAAATATCATTTAATTTTGTAGTCTTAAATATGTCATGTGAAAAATTAAAATTAAAGTGTTGTCAAAATAGAAAAAAAATATTCTCTTTTTAAGCGGACTAACAATAAAAGTAAGACAAATAAATAAAGACGAAGAAAATATTATTATTATTATTATGATGATGATTATTGTTATTGTTGTTGTTGTTGTTTCGAAAGAATATATTGCAAATAATGAGTTTAACATATGTAAATAGTCTTAAACAGTTCAAATAGATTCCTGCTAATTCTGTAAGTGACATCTATGTAGCAGCAATTTCTAATCTTTTACAAATTTCTATATTTTGTACTTTTTCCATCTTAATTTTATGTGAGACATTTGATTAGATGCGGAGTTTAAGTATAACAAGAAGATTTTTGAAATTTGTGATTGTATTGGGCAAATTTGGCTAAGATACATTGGTAACATGAGGAAGGGAACACGTGATGGTACATCTAGTAGGAGTAATAAGGAGTCGGCAATGATCATCCCTCGAAGGAATGTTCTTGAGATAAAAAAGAAGACATATCCGTGAAGAGATGGATTCAGAATCGTATTTCGGTGATGTGAATAAAATGACAAAGGAACAAAGGAGCAGAAAGGACAGGTGAGCGGACGAGTCGATATGACTGTCAGAGTTGGTCAAGAATAATAGCTGACACCACCAATGGCTTTACCATGTGGCTCACATCCATTGGTCCTGGTACTTTAGGGTCGAGTGGAGCGATATCATTGGCTAATGTCTTATCCTTGTAACATATAAATAGTTTACCCCTTTCACTTGTAATTCATTCTGATTTCTCAAGCAATACAACACTATACTTTTTCCTTATACTTTTAAGTTTCCTCTTTGCATTCTCGTCTACAATGCTCTCTTAGTTTTGCTATTATGAGATTACCTTAGGGAAAGCGAGGATCGACTTTAGACGCTCACTCCGATGAACCACTAGATTTCCGGGCTCTTTCTTTACTTTATTTCGTGCTATTTACATTATATTTATATTAATCAAATAATATTCAAACTATTAATCAACCTAATCAACGAGCTAAACTGATAATGTGTGTTCTTGACCTCTTATAAATTTAATTATATCCCTTTTCTGGTAAACAATTTGGCATTCACCATGTGTCCAAGACAATTGTGTGAAACAGCTTACGTAATATTCTCGTTTTGCAGGATTACTCATGGAAAACAACGACGACCAAATCAATGCTGACAGGATCAACGACAATTCACTCATCGAGGATGTAGATGGCACACAGAAGATCGAGGTAACCCCATTGCGGACTCTCCATGATGACCAAAATTTGTTGTACCGGTGTCAATGGTGGTGATTGTGATAACATAGGTGGTTGGCAGTTGACGAGTGTGGTGGTGGTTGACAGTGGTGTTGGTGATTATGGTGACATGGGTGGTTAGTAATGGTGGCTGGTGGTTGTGGCAGAGTCGTTGTGAAAATTATCCACACAAAAATTTCAATATTACGATTGTATTTCAGATCTTAATGATTAAGACGTATTCAGACTAAATAAGTGCTTAAATATGAATGTAAACAAATGCACTTAATGACCTAAGGTGTAAACCATTCAAATAAGACCTTCATTAAGTGCAAACTAATGAGGCCTAAATTTGTATATTTGAGGCTTCTATTTCAGTCTCATTTATTTTTTTAACTTCAATCATGTAAATTTGAAGTTTGATTTTGGGCATATCAACTGGGATACGAATGGATCCACGATGATTCGACCGATCTTGAAATGTGATATCTCTTAGCGATGAAATGTTAGACATATGGTTACGGGGGTTTCCATGTGTCAATTTGGGTGGGTTGTTGATCAAAATTAAAGTCAAATTAATTTAATCAGTTTTTAAATTATTAAAATTAAATCAAGTCAAATATAATATACATTTATTAAGTTGGTTGTTATTGATTTTGATTCGATTATTCAGTTATTAATCATACACAAAAATAAATTAAAAGACGGGATGGGGAAATAGAAAAATAAATTAGTTAGCAAACAGACGCCTACCAACATCATTAGTCATAATGTATTTTTTTCTCAAGTTGAGTCTTTACTAATAGAGGAGAAAATGAAATCAAAATTAAAAGAGCCAACAACTGTATCACGTCATCAAGTTGATTCCATTACCCCCTCACAAATCGTAAACACGTGTATGGCTAGCAATAACTCTGTGATATCATGTGGAATTATTAGTTCAAGCATTTTGGCGTCAATAATTGTTAGTCTCGACTAACAACTAATTACAATTGTCTTAAGAAGTTAGAAATGTCATGTGGAAGAAAAGTAGATGCATGACAGAAGGCAGGAAGTATCATTTATTTTGTGCTACAAACTAAACCTTCAATCATTATCATTCAACTAATGATTTGAATCATAGAATGGTCCTTGAAAATAGCCATTCCTCCAAGAATCACGATGCTTTGTTTCTCACCGACAAAAAGACAACAACAATAATTCTACACCACTGCAATTTTGACACGTTTTATTTTAATGCCTTTTTTTTTCTCGTGTGAAATTTCCCACATGATGACATGAACCACTTTATGTTACAGGAGCATAACCAAAGTAAAAGAAAGAATGAAATAATAAGACCTAAAACTTCTAAAATTCACATCATAATGTAACAGGACAGGCAGTAACGAGCAATTGAGTGCATTTTGACGGCTAGAAGGAAGATTAACAACATACTCCATTTAGTAGTTTTAGCACTACTGTCTACTGTAATCCTAGATTCTTATTTCTTCTCTTTTGCCATTTTTACTTTTGTTTTCACTTTTCTATACTTAGTATGATGCAATATATGTTGGCTTTCAAGTAACTTGAGTGTATATCCAAATTAAAGGATAAATGCATAATCAATTCCTTAAACTTATCAGTATATTTTATTTAGATATTTGAACTAAGTCATGTTCCAATTAAATATCAAAACTCATAATAAAGTATTCCAATTAAATATTTTATGTGTATTTTAATCCATCTATTAGGTAGTTAAGTTAACTACATAAATATGTTATCTCTTTTAATTATATATGCAACAACCTCAAATATAAAATGCATGGAGTTTTAATTTATTGAGGCAAATGCGTATAATTAAAGGAGATGACATATTTTATGTGGTTAACTTAAGGCTGAGGTCATATGCAGACACCTAAAGTTGGCACGAAGTTTCACTTAGACGCTTCAACTAAAATGTGTACCATTTAAACACCTGTAGTAGGCTCAATTTGTTACGACGAAAAGCACCAAACCCAAAAATAAAGAACATCAAATTTAACGTGGAAAATCCTTCGAATCGAAGGTAACAACCACGGGATCACAAAGATCAAAATAGCTTCATTATAATAATAAAAAGGTTATAAATATTCTCTCAAATGGCTACACAATAAGTGCCAAACACGGAAAAGTAATAGCTACACCAATAAAATAAATTAAGAGAAATCAGCCAAAATAGAGTTGTTGTTCGGGACTTGAAACTCGATATTGCTGACCTCCAAATCCGATCTTCACCGTTTAAATCAAACACCAAGATGTTAGAAAGTAAAAGTTTCAGCCCGATCCAACAGTGAATGAACCGACAAACGTGATTTGATGGTGGATGATCAGAGAGTAAAACTGCAGCAAAAAGAACCTTTTTCTTTTCTTTTCTCTCTTGGTGTAAGCTCTCTAAAAAAAATCTCTTATGTGCTAATGTCTTTCAAAGACAAATACCAATGAGCCTTGAATAATTCTCTCAAGTTGTCCTATTTATAGATAATTTGTGGTACTTTCTCCTTAAGCCAAAACCAATTTCAAATAGGAATAAAAATTGAACTCCTATTCCCGCTAGGATTGGAAATCAAAAAAGAATAGGACTAGCTCATGTGCCTTTAGATGGAACATGGGTCATAGCCCAACAAATTCTCCCTCTAGCCAAGGGGCCTAATGAATCTTCAAGTAGAAGAATTCTGGACAGGCTTCATGCCTACCGAAGTTCTACAAAACTCATGATTATCTGCAATCACCACTCTCGTTGGCATATCTGAAGGATTTTCATCTTTGTGTATCTTCTTAACCTCTGAATCTAGATTTGCGGCTAAGCTTAGAACTGGAGATGAATAAAACTGAACCGCAAATTAAACTAAACCGTAAACTGGGTCAAACGAAAATAAAACTCGACTAGTAATTTAGTTTGACTTGGTTTGGTATTAGAAAAAGAAATCGATTATTTGGTTGGTTTTAACTAAAAAAAAGTCAAATCGAACCGAACCAATCCGATTTACATGTATACTATTTTTAAAAATATTTTATATATAAAAATATTTATTGTGATGTGATTTATAAATATTTCTTAAACTTTTTCATAGTTTTTATCTTTCAACAGATTATTTCAAGTTTAAACTTAGAATTTTAGATGGTCCAATAAGTTTTATAACCCATAGATATATATTAGTAACTCAAATAAAATTCAAATCAATACTACTGCTAACAAATAATTATTCAATTCAACACTAGGAATGACAATTGTAACACCCCAGAAATTGATCCAGCTTTTAAACTCAGAACTTGCAGAAATTATTGAACTTTCAGGGATCACGGGTCAAGTCCACGAGCTGTGGGTGGTTCCACGAGTCGTGAAAGTGACTCGTGATTCCAGTTCTGTAGACCGTCCTCAGGTCTGAGAACACAAGTTAGGTTCACGGTTCGTGAAAGTTTCCACGGGTCGTGGAACCAACCCGTGGAACTCAGACAGAGAGTGGTCAGGTCCCCTGATTCCCACGACTTGGTTCTACGACCCGTGGAAGCTTCCACGAGTCTTCCTGTTGAGTCGTAGGGAACCTTCAGCAGCCTGAAATCTTGGGCAGTTTCCACGAGAAGGAACCACGAGTCGTGGTTAGGTCTACGAGTCGTAGACTCCACCCGTGGAACCTGAAGCCGAGTTTTAAATTAGCTTTCTCCTAATTAAGTACCAGAGGTAATTTAGTCATTACCCACCCTTTTAACTCCTAAATGATTTTGTTTTGAATATTTCAAGAAGGGTTTCCACCCTCATTAGCCTAAGTTCCTTCTCAAATCTTCACTCTTCTCCCAAAAAGGAAAAATTCTTTTTCAAACTCCAAGTTCAAGTCTCCTAAGTCTCGTCAATTCAAGTGGGCTAGCTTCAATCAAGGTATGTGGGTATTCAACAATGGGTTCCTTTCACCCTTGTGCCCAAAATCCCCAATTCTTATGTTACATCATGAGCTTGTGAAATTAGGGTTTTGATCTAAATTAGGAAAACTTATGAAATCAGTTTCTATGCTTAAATTCATGGTTTCTTATTGCTTAATTATGATTCCTTCATTGATTTCAAAAGCCCAAGCTCTAAAGTTGATTTCTAGCATGACTCCATTGAATTGCATGTTTTCAAGAGAAATTTGACATGATTGGATATCATGACCTTATGCACTTTATGAAATTGCATGCCAAATTCTTCAAGTATGAATTTAGAAAGGAAATTCATGATTTGAATTATGGCTATGCTAAGTCTTTAGATATATGATTTGAATTGCATGGCATTAAGATATGTCTTATTGCTTTTCAACAGTTTTGACTTCAGATATGTCACCAGTTATGATCAGTTGTGGCATCAGATATGCCCCAGTATTATATGAGCTATAAGTATGTTTTGGGAGTAGTATTTAGCACCGAGTTGGACCGGGTGAGAGTACTCTTAGTGCTAGAACTACGTGCCCCCGTAGGTTTACAAGTCCCCTCTGTTGGGCATCAGTTTTAATGATCACGCCATAGTCATGCCATTATACTCTGGCAAGGTATATTGGGTCCTCTCGATGGGGCGTATACATCGGATTCCATGTAACTCATATGGTCTATGTCGGTTAGAGAACCTCTCACAGAAACAGTTTATGCTTTAAAAATGTACTTGACTCTTATTCAGATTACAGACTCTTGTTTATGATCATGTTTTCAGCTTATGGTGTTTCATAGAGTCATTTGCATCCAGTTTTACTTTTAAAGTATGATTTCGATTGTTAAAGCATATTCAGCATGTTTTAAACTGTTTATCATGTTCACGCGTCGCTCACATACTCGGTACATCCTATAGTATTGACGCATATATTGCGCTGCATCCTTTGATGATGCAGATTCAGGAGTCCCTTCCCAGGCACGTGGCTAGAGCTTCCAGGCCACTCTATCTGTCAGATGTCGGTGAGTCCTCTTAGGTCGAGCACTAGTTATGTTCTTAGCATGTGTTAGCTTTTATTTTTGTACTTCGAGTTAGCTAGGGTCTTATCCTAGCAACTCTTTATGTTATGAGTAGAGGCTTTTCAGACATAGACAGTATTTGAGTCTTCGTATGGATCTTGTATTCCTATTTGACTTGATTCTCCATTTACGTTATTCTGACTTTATCTATTATGCTTTCGCTTACCTTTTGTTATGCTTGAGGATGCTATGATCAAGGGTTAGCTTGGGGCACTTGTGGTCCCAAGTCCCGTGTTATGTCTACGGGGTAAACTCGGGGCGTGACAACAATCATGTTAGATATCTATGCTTCAATTTTGCATAAATACATAAACTAATTTTATTTATTTTTTTAAATATTTTTAGTCATGTAGTTAATACTTATTAGACTTATTCTAGAATAATTTAATACTTTTAAATTATAATTATTTTTATTTTGACTTATTAATATACAATATTTATTCTATGCGATTTTATTATTTTTTTTGGTTGAATATTTTATTGTCATCACTCATTTTATAATTTGTGTTATTAAAATACCTTAGATAGTTGTATCTTGCTAGGACTAAAGAAATATTTGAAGCACAAGTTAATTATATATTTGTATGAAGACTTTATCGAAAAAACTAAAAAAAATTCGAGGAAATTAAAAAATTCAAAAAAATTCGAGGTTGAAAAACTCGACTTTTATTGATTTAGTTTGATTTATAAATTTAAAAATTTGACACAAATAATTTTGTTTTTAAAAAATCTGAATCAACCCGGTCCATGTACATCCCCTACCTAGAACTATACGAATAGAAGACATTTTCACAATAGGAGAGCAAATTTCATCAAAGTCAACTCCTTTCCTCTGGTCAAAATTTTTGACAACTAATCTCGCCTTATACCTACGCGCAGAGGTATGTTGATCTTGCTTTACTCTGAAAATTTATTTATTTGATAATGCTCTCTTACCTTTTCGATAATTCTACTAACTCATATGTGCTATTCTCATGGAGTGACTTCATCTCATCTTCCATAGCTTCTAATACCCACTAATCTCTCTGAGTTTCTTGCATGGCTTCATCATAATCTCCAGGTTCTCCCATGTCAGTCAAAAATACATACTCATTAGGAGAATAATGTGTTACTTTTTGCTTCTCCCTAATAGATTTTCTATCAGAGGTTTCAGGAGTATCCAAAGTAGTAAACTTAGCGGAAACACATACTCCTAAAACCTGAGAGAGATAAAGCACTGAAACCTCAAGGTCTTGCCCATGTCTAGGATATACATGTGACTTCTTTCAACAATGCAATTTTGTTGAGGTATAGACATAGAGGAACTCCGGTGGAGTACACCATATTCTTTCAACAGATCAAAAACTTGATGGTTAAAGAATTAAAAATCATTATCTATTTTGAAGTATTTCACATTACATTCAAACTAATTTCTTACCATTTTTAGGAAGTCCTTGAGAATAACGAAAGTATCTTCCTTAATGTTCATTAGGAAAATTCAAGTGAATCTAGAGTGATCATCTACAATTGTCATGAAGTATCTCTTATCACACGAGTATCTAGGAACTCTGTAGGACCCTTAAACATCAGCATGTATAAGATCAAAGGTAAAAGTAGAACAAGAATGACTAATTGAAAAACACAACTTTGTTTATTTTAAAAAAGGACAAATAGTACAAAGATGTTCTTTCAACTATGCATATTTCAAGCCATTAACCTTATTTAACTCTCAGTGGTGCATGCCCTAACCTTTTATGTCATAGATCGAGAAGTAAAATCAGAAGGGATGGGAACAATAGGAACACTACTATCAGTACCAAAATTTTTTGACTACTAGTAGTAGAGACATTATCCACATTAGGATCTTCTGCCTCATCTGGTCCTTCCTTTATTATGCTCTCCCTTCATAATGTACAAATAATTTATCTCTCTACCAATCCCTATCTCCTTCCCAGTGAAAAGCTCTCAAAACACACAAAAATCAGGGTAACATCTTAGCTTCTTAGTAATCTTTGATACTAAGAGTAGGTTGTATTTGAACTCATGGATATATAAGACATTCAGGATTGTCTTATATCCATTTTATCACATGATTTACTGATACACACAAACTCCTTCCGTTTTAATTTGTTTGACCTACTTTCCTTTTTAGTCCATTTCAAAAAGAATTATCCTTTTCCTTTTTAGCAATTTTTTAATTTCAACTTTCCACATGGCATGTTTACAACCACAAGATTAAAAGGCATTTTAGTACATTTGGCATATCTTTAATTTAAGATCACAAGATTCAAAAGTCTTTTTTATTTTCGTAAACTTCGTGCCAAGTCAAAATAGGTCACTCAATATGAAACAAAGGGAGTATTTTTTAGTAAGTGTATACTTCTAATCAAATTAGTTAAGTCTTTAATATTGCTTACCTAATGAATTTTCATTATGAATCATATAATTTATTGCACATGAATCGAATATCCAGTTATAGTCGACTAAATTAGTCAGAAAAATAGCAACAATAAATTGCACCTGTAGTACTTACACCTGTTGTACTAACTTGTGTTGCATTAGCAACATGCTTTACTTTCTTTCTTTGTTCAAAATCTGTAGAATTGGGAGTATTGATTTGGAGTGAAGATAGGTGAAAGTGTTGTTGTTGATGTCTGAGAGTTGGATTCCCAAGGACAACCCTAACAAGGCTGAGAATAGCTTTGAAAGTCTGAAGCTTGATACCATTCACTAATAGCATTATTAGCATAGGCACCATCATTCTTCTTGAAATTTGTTGGATAACTATGGAGTCTATAGCAGATATATTTTGTATAACCATTAAAGTGACAGTAATCACACTGCAAAGAGGACTAATCAAGAGTATTTTTATCATAGGTGTTTCTAGGTTTGAACACCCTGTCGAGCATCTTGTTACTCAACAAGGTTGTTGGATCTCTGTTGTTACTTGAGCACTAGCATTTCCTCCACTATGATTGATCACGTTTTGTCTCTCTACATTTAAAATTATGGCATAGGCCTGATATATGGTTTGAAGAGGCACGATCATCAAAACCTGATTCTTAGCATGAAAATAGGACTCATTAAAGTCCATAAGGAATTGCCACAACTTCTGTCGTTGAAAATGTTAAACATACTATTTTGACTCTGGACAAGCACATGATGGGGGAGACATTAAGGCCTCAAATTCATCTCTCAATCCCTTCAACTTAGAGAAATACACAAAATAAAATTAACACTTTGAGATAAAATAGCAATTTTCTTATGAAAATAAAATGCTTCAAAATGTATTCACTTTGTTAAACCTCTCTCTAAGGTCCTCCAAACTTTGTGACCATCAGGAGCATAAATCACAGTGCTAATAAGGTTTTTAAAAATTGTGTTCATAATTTACGCTAAAATTATAGCTTCACACCTATCTCACAACTCATATAGATTAGAATCATATACCTCTTTCTTATACGTATCAAGTACAAAATCTATTTATTCTTTTCTCACAGAACAAGCTTAATAGATTTACTCCACAATAAGTAATTCTTAGATCCTTGAAGTTAAATAAATATTAGAATCGAATTTTGAGTATCTGATGGATGAATGTACATAAGATGATTGTGATGACCCTTATTTTTTGACTGAGTTGTTGGGTGTATATTTGTGATTTTAACAATGCTATTTTCGATAGAAATTTCTCAATCTATAATCACCATTCCCTCAAATATTTAGTAATCAACACAGAAACACAATTTCTCTGTGGATAGAACTCCAAATTCATAAGATTTAACAAAAAATTCAATACTTTGACTCAATTTTGAGAAGAAGATATCTAATTGAAGTATGCTCGTCTTCGAATTCTCCTTTGAGCTCAATACAATTGAATGTTGCGAATCTTGCAGTAAAGCTCTGATACCATGTTGAAGCACTTAACCATGGTGAAATAAAAGTTTGAAGAAGAAGAAATCAAGAGAGAAAGAGAGAGAGTCAGTTACCAATTCAAGGAGAAATAGAATAAATATATATTTCAGTGTAATAGTGAATACTGAGGTTAATCTATTTATAGAAAGCTATACTAACCATCTAACTAATTATAGTTATGCAACTAGTTAACTAATCCAACTAATTACTCTTTCCGTTCACTTTTACTTCTCCATTATTTCAAAAATAGATTTTCACTTTTACTTTACCGCTTTTAACATATCAAGAAAAGACAAAAAAAAAATCATGTTTACCATTATCATTAAATTACTTATTCCCCAAGTTATTTTTCAAGACATAATACTAAATATCAATTAATATGGGTATTATGGTAAGATACTCATATCAATTATTGTTTCTTAAGAGGAGTGCAAAGTTCAAAGTGGACAAGTAATAGTGAACGGAGGGATCGCAGTACATATAAACTTAATGATCAGGTTCGGTGGTGAGTGATCCTCACCAGGGGCGTATCTAGGTGGGGGTCACCGGATTCACGTGAACCCATGCTTCCCTCCCTAGATCATATATAGTAGTGATATATTTTTTAAAAAATATTTAAGTATAGATGTCTGAGCCCACATTCAAAGTATTATATAATGCAATGATGATTGAGTGCACCTCTTTAAGTGAGGTTAAAAATTTAATTGTTATATCTATCTTTTTTTTTCTTTCTAAAATTGGGTAGCACCTTTATCTAAATAGTTATTGATAACAGTACTTTTTGCGTTTTAATTAATTTTTTCTTTAGTCTTTCAAAATTTTCAAGTCTGTCACATTGAAAATTTTTAATTTTTTTATCACTGTAAAATTTTATATAATTAAGCCAAATGTGTATATTAAAACTAGTAGTAATGAATGATATTACATACAATCAATGGGTTCAAGCGATCTTAATACCTTCGACACGAAATATAACTATATATAAAAATTACTATTTTAAGAGATAAGAATTAATTTTGGACCTATAATTTTAAAAGTTGAACGGGTTCAATGATAAGAATCTAAAGGTCAAATCGGTCAAATTTATATCTTGGATCCACCTTTTCGTAATAGTGCACCCATACTCTCGAAATCCTGAATACGCCTCTCCACAACTACTATATTCTACAATACGGTGTATATTATAATTTAAACACCTTAATTAATTACTTTATGTTTAATATGATCATGTAAAATTATTTTGTACTGTCAATATGGTCATTCTAAATTATCGCACATATACTTGTGACAGCGGAGTACTATTTTACAAACAAAATTTGGATTCTCATGAGGAAGCTACCTCGTCCACTTTAACAGCACGATATATGTATATGCAAATGAAACATCATCACTAATAATAGCATTATGCATATCTGTCCATATGAATGGACGGTTTTTATCCTTGGCAATTTTTTGCAAGACAAAACAGAAATTTACTATACACTTTGAATAATTATGATGAGTTCAAGTTGTACAACTGGGACCTGGCTATTTGCTTTATCAACCATTCTATACCATAAATCTTCAAATTATAAAAGCCACCGACTCAACTTCTCTTAGTACCTTACTCTCTCTATATATATTTATGTTTGTCCATTGTAAACTAGTGGGCCGATGGATTGTCAATTCGTGATTCAATTACAGAAGTTTGGACACGTTAAAATACAAGTATAAAATTCAGACGAAAATTAGTGCACAAAACACATTGAAAGTGCTCATCTTAATTCAGGATGGGTTTTGTGGACTTGTTCGTGGTGGCATTAGTGCCTGTTCTGAAAACACTCATAATTACTGCTGTTGGATTATTCCTTGCTCTGGAACGTGTCAATCTCCTTGGATCCACTGCAAGGCACCATTTGAACAATGTAAGTTTTTCTCATCATATTCTTATTCTATTTTCATGCATAGATAGAGATTCATTTTTCGTATCTGATTCAGTCTCACAATCCTTCGCGGGCTGGTAAGAAGTTAGTAATTGAACAAAGAAATTAAAGAGTTCTAAAGTTTCCATAACTTGATAACTATCTGACCTTTAACTTTTTTTTTTTTTTTTTTTTAATTTCTTGAAATGGTTGGAGCAGCTTGTGTTTTATATTTTTACTCCTGCGCTGGTGGCTAGCAGCTTGGCTGAAACAGTAACATCAAGCAACATTGTTTCATTGTGGGTACATTTTCCTTTTATATTTTTGTGGCTCTTGAAGTTCTACTCAACAACAATAATTGTTTGTTACATCTTTTTTATTTTTTATGTATAGATGGTTCATGCCCGTAAACATCCTTCTCACATTTATCATCGGTTCAGCACTTGGATGGATACTTGTGAAAATCACTAAAACTCCCATCGAACTACATGGCCTTGTTATTAGTTGTTGTGCTGCAGGTAAACTACATATATACTACTCCATGTGTTCCAATTTATGTGGTATACTTTCATTTTTAGTCCATAAATGTCACATTTCTATAACTAAAAAGAATTTAACTTTAATTATTATTTTTATCCTTAATGAAATGATTTATAGCCACAAACATCTAAAGTTTATGTACACCATAAATCTAAAGTCTTTATTTTTTTATTAAACTTTATGTCAAATCAAAAGATATCACATAAATTAATAGGGAGGGAGTATTATTTATAATTTTCCGAGGCATTTCCATGGGAAAATGAAAAGTAGCTAGTACTCTCATATTATATTTCACAATCTCAAACTCATATGCTATTAACTTACTGAAGGTGTTTTCTTTTTTTTGTATAGGGAATTTGGGGAATTTGCTTCTCATCATAATACCTGCAGTATGTGAGGAGAAGAATAGTCCATTTGGGGATTCAATTACATGCTCCACCAATGGAAAGGCCTATGCATCACTATCTATGGCGGTATCACTGCACAACTGTCATTTTCTTGGACAACCACCACCCCACAACACAAGTTTGAACTTATTGTTAGGTCATTTTAAAGACAATTAAGGGTAATCAATTATTATTGAGGTTAGTAACCTAAAAAATAAGTCTTTCTACCCCAGAAAGGTAAGTCTGCGTACATATTATTCTTCTCAAACCTCACTTGTAGAATTAATTGAATAATTTTTTTTTAGTAACCTAAAAAATAAGACAAGTAATTAACCTTCTACAATAAGTTAAAATACAATGATCGCGTAAAAATCAATATACACTGTTAGCATTGGCGGAGCTATAGGGGTGGAATTAAGATGGTTCAACCGAACCTCCCCCCAAAAAAATATACTGCATATATATGATTAAATATTTTATTTTTATTATTAGATGTCAAATCTACTTAATTTCTTTGCGTGTTTACTTTTGTTATTTAGTTTATAATTCCCTGGATGGAAATTTTGCCGCTGCGATTGACTGTTCAGTGCATATAAGATAATTTTATAGCTTGTTGTTAATTTGGATATTGACATTGTGCAGATAGGAGCAGTGTATATTTGGACATATATCTATAACATCATTAGAACATCTGGAGCTCAACATAATACCTCAACTGTGGACATAGAGGAATTCCCAGAATTATTGTCCGAAAGTTGTATACCTCCCAAAGATAGCCTACAGAATGATATGGACCATGAAGCTCAACTTGCACTACCACTCATTGGATATCAAACAACAGATGATCAGGTACTTTTCTTAATTTCTTTTTTGTTTATTAATTAATTCCTATCATTTAACATAATATATATATATTAAATGATGTGTGGATAGGAATCTTTAATATTTCGTTTATAACTATTGGGTAGGGCCGGCTCTGTGCTTAAGAAATTAAGGCATATGCTCAGGCCTTCGATTTTTGGGGGCCTCAAATTTTTATCGAGAATAATTTATGTGTTAATTTAATTATTTATGATAAAAAGTATTTTTTAATTTTTTTTTAATACTATTTTATTCTCTTTAACCCTTTTCAAATAGAAGAAATCAAAATAACGTTGTTTTGCCTTCTTAATTTTTGTCTGCTAACACTTATATTATTTTATTCTTTTTTACTCTTTCTTTTAAATTTTTGGTAAGTCAGAGTAATACTTGGTCAAAAATATGAATCAATAGTCGAAATTGTGTTGAACAAAGCTAGTGAATTGCAAATTCTTTTTGTTCTTATTTCTTCTTGATTTTCAAGCATTACATCAAGCATATTAAAGTGGGGTACGTATACTAAGTTATCAACTTTTTGAATCAGATTCTATGATTCTAATTACTCTTACCTAATTATGTTGAGCCGTCCTTGCTATTAGGTAACTTAAAACGTAATACTATTTATACAAGTAATTTGGAATTTGTGCTCTAGAAAATAAGTCAGGTTACCGAATACAACATGTTAAAACACATTCATATTGTAAGTTTTTAAAAAAATATTGGACCAGAATTCCAAAGGAAAATATATGGTGTGAATATGGAAAGTGGAAATTAGCTTATTTTATTCCTTTAATTATATTTTAGTTGTATTAAACATTTCTCTAAATATTGTACAGGGACATGTTGTAAAAAAGATCAAAAAACATATAAAAATATGGACACAAAGGATCAATTTCAAAATGTTGTTTGCACCCTCAACAATTGCTACGGTACGAAGATCACTTTACTCCTCTGGTTCATGTACTTTCTACAGTCAGAATCTAATTTAATACAACACTAATTAGTTGAAAATATAATCTGCAAAATGGCAATTCTAAATTGTGCAGATAGTTGGGATCTTCATTGGTGTATCTTCTTTGCTGAGAAAGCTAATGATTGGAAATGAGGCTCCATTGCATGTGATTGATAGTTCTGCATCTATGCTGGGGTATGAAGCCCAGCTGATTAAACAAAGCTCAATTTTTGAATGTTTTGTATATATAATAATACTATGACAATTGACTCAATGGTACTATGTGTTTTGTGCTGCAGAGAGGCTACAATACCAGCCATGACATTGATAGTTGGAGCAAATCTTCTTAAAGGTAATTCCTGACAGTAGAAGATATATTACAACTTCTTTTTTTCAGTTTAAACTTGTACTCCATCCGTCCCATTTTATGTGACACACTTTCCTTTTTAGTCCGTCTCATTTTATGTGACACCTTTCTATAATTAGAAAATAATTAACTTTGAAATTCCTCTTTTACCCTTAATAAAATGATTTATAACCACACAAATTTTCAACGATTATTTTGGACCACAAATTTCAAAAGTTTTTTTTCTTTCTTAAGCACCATAACAAGTCAAAGGGTGCCACATAAAATGGTACGGAATATCTATTTTTGGCTATAACTTGACAAAATGTTGCTAACTTGTTTTCTCCACTTTTTCTTGGGAATCTATGTTTCTTTTGTGGAATTAATTATAACCCTTATTTTATTTCCTCCGATTCTAAATAAGTGATTGTTTAGCCTTTTCATTTTGTTCCTAAATAAGTGGTGTTTTAGATACTCAAGAACACATTAATGATGTTCTTCCAATTTTATCATTCTTTATATAAAGAAAGTTTTATAAAACCAAGAAACTACTAAAGAGTTACATTCTTTTCAAAGTATTTATTAAGGGCAAGTTTATAAAAACATCTTTTATTTCCTAAGTAATTTCTTAACAGAATGTGTCCAAACTAAAGGAATCACTTATTTAAGAACGGAGACAGTAATTCACATATATCATAGGCAGTTGCCAGAGATATAATTTGATAATGCAAAAAATTATTTATACGGACAATATTATTATTAATGTATATAAGTTAAAAAAAACTGATGTTGGTATTTATTATAAATGCAGGGCTGAAAAAGTCAGCAGTTGGTATGTGGGTTGTTATAGGCATTCAAGTAATACGTTATGTGGCTTTGCCACTCTCAGGCATTTGTGTTGTGAAAGCTGCAAGCCATTTTGGGTTGGTTGGATCAGATTCATTATATCACTTTGTACTTCTCTTGCAATATGCACTTCCCTCTGCCATGACTATAGGTACCAACTCACTTCGTCACTAATTTGAAAATTTATCGGTTTTTACGATCATCTCAAATTGATTTATAATGATAATTAGATTCACAATTAAATATTTATTAAATTTTCATGATTTTTTTTTAATACATATACCGAGTACGAACAAAAACTATTGAGTTCCTAAAAGGATTCGCCCCTGAATACTACTACTCCCACCTTCTCTCTCTCCTTTTCTTTAGTGTATTATTTCTTCCATTTAAATTTATGTAACAAAATATAAATTGACACAGAATTTAAGATAAAAAATAATTTTTTTTGAAATTTATGATTAAAAAAAATGTCATAACATTGTGTGGTGGTAGAACCTTTGAATTTTGTAGCCTTAATTAAACATACCATGATCTTTAATGAAAAATGTAAAGTTAACTGTTTTCAAATTTAAATATGTATCATTCTCTTTGAAATGAACTAAAACAAAAAATGTGGAGCAATTTTTTCTTCTTCTTTTAGGTTACCTAATGTAAGAATTCTTTTACACTGCTAAGTTTATATATATAGAGAGAGAGACACATTAAACTTTTCTTTTTTTCTGGTGGGTGGGGGGAGGAATATGCAAAGACAATCTGTGTAATTATTTCTGATTATCAAAAAGCAATTTTTGTCTCATTATTCTTTTTGGTTGGCAAATGGGCAGGTACAATTACACAGTTGTTTGAAGTTGGTGAAAGTGAATGTTCAGTGATTATGCTATGGAATTATGCACTGGCATCAGTTGCTCTTACTTTATGGACGACTTATTACATGTGGATGTTATCTTGAGTTATTTGTACGAAATATAGATAATTATGGTTTAATGTCTTTTTTTTGGTGATCTAGTTTACAAAATAGCCAGTAAATATATAAATTTTATAAGTATAAATATACATATAATATATATATATAATCAATATATAAATTTTATATATTTGAATTAGCATCGATAATTAAGTTTGGTAGACGGAACAAATATGAAAGAAGCCTACAATAAGGAATGAAGTACGTGGTGGGTAGGGGGGAGAGGTTGAAAAAGAAAATCTACATTTACCTTTTATTTGCAGATTTTTCACTTATTGCTTCTAGTTTGATGTTCAAGAGTGTTTACAGTGATAATTATTGTCAAAGATAAACGACTGTCTTAGCCCACGAAAAAATGGAAATTTAGTTTGTTATGATAAATTATGAGATTTTAAAAATATATCTATCTGTTGAGAATATTGAAAGTGCCTTTTTTTTCAAAAGAATTTCAGTCCCAACAAAGGTGCAAGTTTTTTTCTCTTATCCATAGGGGCTTATCTCTTATTCTTTGATTATTATGTATTGTTGAAGTAGCAACAATATGTTGTCTGCATATATATTATTTAAGGTGCATTTACTCTGTGTAATTATTTATGTAATTGTCTATGTAATTTTGAGAAAATAGACAAATACCCCTCCAACCTATATCTGAATTATCAATTACACACCTATATTTCACGGGATCTTATAACCCCCCTGAAGTATTTCAAACTGAAATATATATACTCTTAAATGGTGATGTGTCGTAGCAAGTGTGTTCACTTTCCTGTAGGCAAGTGTGAGGTAAAAAAGTAAGTCAAAATTAATTAATTTGACAACTGTCATGTCTTAATTGATTGCTATATAATTAATTTAATTTTATTAACTATAATCACACACACTCTCTCTCTCTCTCTAACTCCTTCCTCTTTTACATAACTCAATTCCTCCATGACAAGTACCTGTACAATTTCTATTTTCTCCTTTTATTTTTAATTCATAATATACTTTTTGATTATCAATACCTTCAATATATCCCCCCCCCCCCTTTTAAATAAACAACAATCAAGAAGTGAAACTGAAAATCTCTTTGATTAGAGTAGCAGCCGACGAAATCTTCTCCTTGATGAAAGAAATTTATGGTCCATCATCGAAAGACGAAATGCAATTGCAATCGGAGAAATCTTTTCGATTATAGTAGCAGCCAGAGTTTCTTGACTGAAATTAAAAATGGGTATCAACGTTTGAGATTTGCAAGAAAATTTTCATCTTTAAATTCAGCAAGAAGGGCAATTGGAGAACCAACATGTGCAAAGCTGTCTTCGGGGGACAATGATTATAGCAAAATAATCACCATAGAAAGATTCAATATTCATGTCATATTTATCGAATTCAAAAACGACAGTTGAGTTTTGCACGAATGGGTGATCGAAAAGATAGAATAATGACGGAGGATGATGGGTGTGATGGGGATGAAGGTGGATTGGAGGAGATGAGACATCGTAGTAATAATGGAGAAAAAATGGGATATAGAAGGGGGGGGGGGGTGATGAATTATTGCTGAATCTGAAAATTTGATGATGAATTGGTGATGAATTGTTGCTAAAAATGAAATGTGATGATTTAGGAAAGGAAAAACAATTGTGATGATATTTGGCAATGGTTATGAAGGAAAGAATGATGTAGAAAAAAAAGGAATGTATATGAAGAGGGAAGTGTATTTTGGTGATGAATTATTTTTTTTTTAATTTTTGATTCTAGAAAAATAGGCGCGTGTATTATACTATGCCACAAAGATTTGAGGGTGACGTTTTAAGAGTGTCAAAATCTCTGTTTAAAATACTTCAGGGGGGTTATAGGACCCCCGTGAAGTATAGATGTGTAGTTGACAATTCGAATATAGGTTGAGAGGACATTTGGCTATTTTCTCAATATTCTATCTGCATAAGCCTATAATATTTTTGTACTTGCGTGAAAGTTAATTTAAATGATTTATGTTTGTTTAATCTTATATTTATGTGATTTAAGATATTTATATGATTTAAGATAAGTGCTTCTTAGATGATTGATTGTGTTAGATTTATGACATATTGTCGGATGATGATTGAGAACTTAGTGAACTTTCAAATCTGAACCTGATGGGAAATAAATATTGACATAGTTGATCATTTTTAAGAATTGTTATGTATATGAATTTAGGATAAAATAATGTATATAGTTGTCTCATGATACTTTATACTTGTTTAAATCAGTATGTCAACTGTTGTAAAGAATATTATCGTCGAGCTTAATAAAGATGATAAGCTTAGCGGTGATAACTATAAAATATGGAGCATAAAAATTTAATATGTCTTGGAAGAGCAAGAGGATCTTGAAGCTCTTAATGTGTCTATGATACTTTTCGAAAATGGTGATACCCTCCAATATGTGAAAGACCTTGAGACATATCAGGCTTGAAAAAAGAAGAATTCTCTTGCTCGTATAACGTTGCTGAGCAGCATGAACAATGATATTATGAGAGAATTCTGATAGTATGACGATGCTAAGGACATGTAATCCTTATTAAAAGAAAAGTTTGGTCATACTTCAGTTTGTAAGTTAAGGGCTCTTACTATTAAGTTTGATACTTATAAGAAGCGCCCTGATCATACTATGCGTAAAAGTATCTGCGCCATATGTCAAATATGATGAATAAACTAAAAGATGCCGGTCATGTGTTGAACGAAGACCAACAACTCCAAGTTATGATTCGCTCCCTACTCCAGAGCTGGGAAAATATGAAATACTTTTGACCCATAATATTAGCATCAAAATTATGAAAGATGCTAAGCGTCATTTAGAACTAGAGGAAGAGCGCCTTGGAATTGATAATGTCGCTACTAATGCGTATATGGTTAGTTCTGATTCAAGATATGGACATGATAAAAAATGCAAGTATGGTGAATTTTTTAAGAAAAGGAGAAAAGAAAAGGTCTCAAAGAAGTCTAAAATTAATCAACAAGAAAAAAAGTTATTCTATTCTAAAGAAAAAAAATGAATATGACTGAGCTTAAAGTGCTACAACTGTCAGAACAAGAGACACTTTGCTTCGGATTGTCCTGAGCCTAAAAAGGTACATAATATTATTAATAATTTATATAGTGATATAAATAATTCTTATTTTGCTTTTTTAACCGAATCACTTCCTTTGTAGATTGTAGACTCATGAGTCACCGAACATATAGCGATGAAAAAAGATATTTTTGCAGATTTTTGATGAATTCCAAAAGGATCAAAATGAGTGTATGTAGAAAATAACTCCAAAGAGGAGGTCAAAGAGATTGGTACCTGCATACTTGAAATGTGTGGTGATTGAACTCTCTTTCTATATAATGTACTATTTACCCCATCAATTCACTAAAATTTGATCTCTGTTAAAATATTGATTAAGTTAGGATTTAATCTTTTCTTTCATGAACATGGTTTAGATATGTATTTAGCCAAAACAAAATATGGTACTGATTATTTTTCTGATTATTTTTTGTATTGGATGTTGTTCAGAGTTTCAATAATAATAATATTTATTTTTCCTTATTTACATCAACTTCTAATTGTGAGAATGATGTAAATACACGGTATGCTTAGTTTGATCATATTGATCATCAAAGAATGAATCGCTTAGTCCAAGACGATCTTCTTGGCACAATAGGTAAAGTAGAATTGTGTACTTGCGAATCATGTATAGCTGAAAAAACTGCAAGGAAATCATTTGAAAAAGGCATAAGAGCTGATATTCTATTGTAATTAATTCATTCTGACATCTGTGATTCAATGAACGTAAGGGGAAGACATGGTGCTATTTACTTCGTCACTTTTATTGATAATTTTACTCAATTTAGTCATGTATATTTGATTTCTCACAAATCTAAAGCTTTGAGCTGCTTCATTATGTTTATGAACTTAGTTGAGAATCAATTGGATAAAAAGATTAAAACTTTAAGCACCGATTGAGGTAGAGAGTATTTGTCAGATGAGTTCATAACGATTGTGTGATGAGAAAGAAATTCAAAGAAAATTAACTACTCCCTACACTCCACAATAAAATGGTGTTGTGAAATGATAAAATAGAACCTTGTTAGAAATGGTTAGGTCAATAATGGCGCAAGCGAAATTGCCTATCACCAACTGGGTGTTGCTTTACTCACTTCTACATTTGTGCTTAACTGTGTCCCTTCTAAGTCAGTTATAACTACGTCGTATGAGTTATGGACTAAACGAAAGTCTGATTTAAGTATTTTAAAGCCTTGAAATTATGTTGCTTTTATCCATAATATTTTTTCCCAATATGAAAAATTAGGTCTAAGGGGAAGAAAGTGTATCTTTATACGATACTCTGAACAGTCTAAGGATTATGTGTTCATAGGTGAACAAGATAGTGAAACTGTAACTGAAGTTGAGTCACGTGATATTACATTCATAGAGAATGATTTTATTAAACAGGGCGAGATAGACCAAGACTTGTCTCTTTATAAAACTATGGACTAGACCGCTTCCGCTGCCCATGTTCAAATAAATTTGGGTGGAAATCATTTTGATGATAATGGATTAGTTCTTATTTTCGTAGATACACCATCTGAATTGAATTCTTTGAATATTGCTAGTCCGAGTGGAGTAACTTATCAATTGATAAATTAATTTATCAATCTCAACCTGACGAATAACTCATTTACAAATTCTCTGTCGTCGATTTGAGATCGAAGGAGAAGCATTTATAGTTACTCTAGATGACGAAGAGCCACAAAATATAAATGAGTCTCTTACATACCCTGCTATTCAAAGATAACTTTGATCAGTTTCTTGAGATTCAATTTGGTGTTTGCTATCTTAGTATGTTTTCAAGATATCATTGGTCTGGCAGGACGTCTCTAGAAAAACATATCACGTTGAGATTAGGAGATTCATGAGATGAGAAAGATCATTGAGTATTATTATATTACTTATATTCATTGACCAGTCCTTTATATTTGTATTTGAGGCAAGAATATAATGATGAACTCAAAATTAAAATAAAAAGATTATGAGATATATGAATGTGACACTACTGAAAGAAATTCATTGTTGTACCTTAAAACTATTGCAATAATACTATGGCAACGAGAGTTATGCCCACCGCACCAACTCGCGTGATCATAGATCAATGGCAACAGTTCTTGTAACAGTTCTCAAAATCGTTACTTAAAGTACACCTATTGTAACGGTTATTTATCCCTCAATTACGACTATTTAATATATCAATTGGAATGGTTAAAATCGTTACTATTGATGATTCACAACAGTTCTCTTGTCTATGTTGCAAATTTATTAGCTCAATTGCGACAGTTATTACTTTTATTGTAATGGATTTTGCACAGTGGTCAAAATTACTACAACGACGGTTGTATTTTACCTATTGTAATAATTCTCATATGTTTTGATAATTGATAGACCGTGCTTTAAAAATGCTACTACAACAGTTCTGTTTTACCTATTGGAACAGTTTTCATATATGTTTTTCAATAGCCTAGGCTGTAAATATAAATATTTGACATTACGAAATTGTAAATACCATGAAAGATGATAATTACAAAATAAAATAAAATGATTCTAATTTAAAATATCTTAGTCACAATATCATCCATCACATGCGCAAAATATACAAGATATACCAGTCATAATGTCATTCGCCATAGGCCCAAAATATATAAAATCTACAAGTCATAATATCATCCTTTATAGGCGCAAAAAATCAGTCGTAATGTGATCCACGAGCAAAATATACAATAGTTGACACATATTATGACCGGGTCTATCGTTATGGATAAACTTTTCGTGCCAAATTTCAGGTTAGAAAACTTCTGGGTTTGAAAATTGGAATTTTTGGGCTAGGCTAGTCTCAGATGATTTCTGAGCGAGATATGGTCTAGAAAAATCTGAGTGAGGATTGGATAACGAGTCTTGTGTTGAGCTAGTTTTTTCATTATCTAAGACATTAAGGAGTCCAAGGGACTTTTTAAAAATAAATTCGGGTAAGTAAAACTCTCGGTATTAAGGTTGATGTGAAGGGGTTGTTCCGCAATGTCAGGATTTAAGGTGTGTTGTAAAATGGGCACTTTTGAGGGATTTTCCAAATTTTTGTCCCGTATCAATCGCTATAGTGGTTCACACTGTGCTACAGCGGCTTCTGCTATAGCGGAGAAATTTCCACTATAGCGGAAGTCGATGCTGGTCAACACAGCCATAGCGGTGGGTTCCGCTATGACAGTGCTGCTATAGCGGTGTACGGACTGCTATAGCGGGCTGAGTCGGGTTTAATGCTGAAATTTCCCCAAAAACATTCAGAGACTTTCAAGAATGTTTTGGGGAAGGGTAGAGACGAAGAGAGGCGAATTTCAGTGATATTTCACAAACTCCATCGAAAAGGTAAGGTTTTCGCTCCCTACTTTGTTATTTCAATTTCCGAACCTTAAAATCTATAATCTACGGGTTTGGGGGAAGGTTTGGGTTAACCTAAAAATGTGGAATCCAGGGAAAAAGGGGATTCTAGTGTGTTGAGTTCTTGGGTTATGTTGTTTATGGGTCATTCATGCCTTAATCACCATTATTCACTAAATGTAATCGTGAAAATGGTAGTTTAGGTTAAATTAGTAGTGAGAAAGCCCGGGAATGGGTGGAATGATTATGGTTTGGTCCGAGAGATTGAGATTTTGCATAATTTGAGTAATTTTAGGCAATTGGACTGATTTTAGTATGTTGTGTACTTATTTTTAGACCAAGAGCAAGAGAAAGCTTCTGGAAATAGGAAGGCTCCGGTCCAATAAGGTTCAGGCTATTCAAGGTAGGTGATGGTTATTGTCTTGCCAAATTCAATGTATATACATGTAACTATAGCTTAGTAATGTATGTGCTTTCATGCTTAGGAAAAAAAGTTATGAATATCCAAGTATTTGGGGTGTGAATTATGTGAAATGAACTTGATTATTGTTTCTTAGTTTTGCAAGGGTAGTTTTTGTTCATATAAGTATTGACTGTTGGCTTTGTGTAATACTCAGTTGGCTCGGGTACCATGCCTGGTATGGGATATTAACTGTAACACTTCAGAACTTCTAGCCTAGACTTAGCTTAGAAAAACTAGAAGAAAAATATTTTTCCAACTATCAGTAGAAATCACGAGTTGAACCCACGAACCGTGGAAGTATCCACGAGTCGTGGATTAGATTCGTGAATCACTGGCAATTTCTCTGAGAACCACGATTGGGTTCTACGGACCATGGAAGTATCCACGGGTCGTGAACCCAAGTCGTGGAACCATACCTGAGACGAGCCATTCCTCTGAGAACCACGATTGGGTTCTACGGACCATGTAAGGTTCCACAGGTCGTGAACCCAAGTCGTGAAACTCAGACCCGCAGCTAGAAAAAAGACCCAGGAGCCACAACAGGGTTCCACGAGCCGTGGAAGTTTTCACGAGTCGTGGAACCCATCCGTAGAACCTGAGTCACGATTTTTCCAGCAGAATTCTTTTATTTTTTCAGGGGTATTTTGGACTTTTTCTTCCTTTTTTAAGGCCTATGCTACGTCGTTTTGGTTATTCTAAGCCTGATTAATTAGCCAAAAATTATCTAAAACATCTATTCTCCTAAATTCATCGGACTTAGAAAGAAAAGAAGAGAAAGAGGCGACTGTTTTCTCTAAAGAACAGGTAGAGGTCTTCTTCAAGTTCAGCCCCAAAATCCAAAGGATTTCTCCATAGTTTTCTTCACTAGGTATGTGGGATTTCACTAGTGGGTTCCTTTCACCCATTAGGTCCCTAGAATTCAGCCAGTCCTTCAGGTTTCTCCAGGATTGATTAGACCTAGGGTTCATAAACCTTAGGGTTTTTCTTTGATATTCAAAAGCTATAATTTATATATGATGCTTAGTTCATGTTTCTTGGAGGATTACTACAGTTCATGTATAAAATGCAGAACCCTAGCTTGTGATAATTTTCAGTAATTCATAAATTACGTTTGCTAGGCAGATCAGTCAGATAATTATGCTTCAGAAATCGAATGTCATATCTTTCAGTATAAGTATGTTGCATTCTCAGTTAATTATCAGTACTTTGAGCTATCCACTATTTCAGTGCATTGTTGTTTATATTCAGTTGGGAGTAGACTTAGTACCGAGCGGATGAGGGGATGAAGGCTTAGCTGTCAGTTTAGGCTAAGACCTTTAGTAGCAGTACCCAAGTCCCAGAACTACGGCGCCACCATAGGTATTAAAAGAGTCAGCTGTCAGGCTAGGCTGCACATCTTTGTCCCCTGTGGACATCAGTAGTGGATCCACGTCAGACTTGTTCATACCCTTGGCAAGTTATGAACACTCTTCCATCCAGGGTTACAGGTTGGCCCCATAGTTAGCTCAACTTGGGGTATGTCGGTTAATAGTATCTCCTATAGTCTGATTTCATGTTGCATTTACCATGTACTCAGTATTTATGTCAGTATTCAGTTCAACATGTTATATTCATGATTTGTACTTGGTCATTGTATTCAGTTCAGCTTTCAGTTATATTTTAGTGTACCTATTTTTATGTTTAGTTCTTTATTGCCCACCTTAGTACATATCCTGCATGCTCAGTATATTCAAAGTACTGACACATACTTTTGTGCTACATCATTTCATAATGTAGGTTCAGGCGCTCAGCATCCAGACCACGCGTAGTCAACTTCCAGTCCATACTCAGCAGATCAGTGGTGAATCCTCATAGTTCGAGGACGATAGGCATGCTTTACCTTCAGTATTTACTTTTCAGTTTCAGTCCTGTTAGAGTTAGCTGGGGGCATGTCCCAGTAACTCATATCAGTTAGAGGCTTTCAGACATAGACTATATTTCAGCAGTTGTTAGTGTTGTTTTCAGTCAGCACTATACTATTTATATATTTCATATATTCAGATATTTGGGATCTTTCCATTTCAGTTATTAAATTATATTTAGCTTTCGCACAGTGCATGTTTTAAAAATTGAACTTGTATAGATATGCCATGCCATGGGTTAGCTTGGGGTCACTTGTGACACTAAGCATCGTGTCGCATCTAGGGGTAGCCTCGGGGTGTGACATTAACAGTTGGCTCGGGTACTACACCTGGTACAGGTTCTATATTAGTTGGCTTGGGTACCATGCCTGGTACAGGTTCTATATTAGTTGGCTCGGGTACCACGCCTGGTACAGGTTCTATATTGATTGGCTCGGGTATCACGCCTGGTACGAATTTAATTTGCATTATTGATTGTGTTTGTGCAAGGTTCTATGGGTGGACTAGATTAATTGCTGAATTTGTGATATTGCATGTTGGTCCTTGAGAGGCCGAGTTGTTACACTTAAATATGGGGTTGGTCCTGGGATGGACCGAGCATTGTATGTTAACACTACGTTTTGGTCTAGGGATCCGTAGTTGGTTTGGGTAATTTAAGGAGGGTATGTATTGGTTATTTGTTCATCATTAAATAATTGTTGAACCTGTTTCATGTGGTTGATAAGTTAGAAGGTAGGCTGAGAGCCTGGAAATTATATTACTGGTTGTTGCTATATGTTTGTGCTGCTTTACTCAATTTTGGTTTATTGTATTTATATTATTTGTTGGAGCTGGCCAATGATCCTACCAGTACACGGTTGTTGTGTACTGATTCTACACTTGTGTTCTTTCTATGAGTACAAAACATCTTTTGGCGGCTCCTACTTGACCTCAGATCTAGTCCCAGTGATTCCATACTTCAAGGGTGAGCTGCTTCTGTCGGGCTACCTTGTTTTCTTCCAGTTAGTTATAGTCCAATTGTTTCTGGACTTAAACTCTTATTTTATTTTGGGGTTGCATCCCCGTTCTAGACTTTTGGTAGATTGTTTTGATATGATGACTTTCAATTTTTAGGGATAATTCCGTTCGATGTTATTAGTTTTTTTGATTAGATGTGAATGATAGTTTATTTTCAATGCAAATTAGTTTTGAGCTGTTAGATTTGCTAAGTGTTGGGTTGTTGACTGGTTCGCTCATCCAGGGGATTCGGGTGGGTGCCACTCATGGCAAATTGGGTTGTGACAAAGATAGTATCAGAGCCCTAGGTTTGTTGATCTCGTCATACCAAAATGAGCCTAGTAGAGTCTTGTAGAACGGTACAGAGACGTCTGTACTTTTCTTCAAGAGGCTATAGGACTTTAGGAAACTATCTCTTCTTTCTTCGTTCGTGCTATAACTCAATTTCAATTGGTATCTGGTGATACAAGTTATTATCTAACTTCTTTCACTCTTTTGTCTGCAGATGGTTAGCACCAAAAATAACAGAGTGAGAGCGGTGGTCCCAGCAGCAGGTCTAATGGTCAGAGAGAGAGGAAGGTGCAGGGTCAGGGGGATGCCAACACCCGCCAGGGGTGGAGCTTAGGAAGCTGCAGGTGAAAGGGCGGCGACCCCTCCCCCACCCCAAGATCCAGTTGAGGAGGAAGTTAAGGTTGTTGTTGAGGACAGCGCGGAACAGGTGTAGGCGGCACTGGCTGGAGGTGCAGGCCTTATCCTTGTGACGCTCGAGGAATTTCAGCAAGTGTGGAACTTTCTGAGTGGGCTGGTAGGTGCTAGAGCCACCCCCATAGGTACTATAGATTAGGTTCTGGGTACCCAGTCAATGATTGCAATGGCTCCTAGGATAGATACGGCATCGGGTACTGATGACTTATTTTGTCCAATGCTAGTTTCAACTATGACTGGGAATGAGCACGAGATGCTGACTAAGTTCTTGAAACTAAAACCTCCTATGTTTCAGGGTACTGAGAAAGAGGATGCTTATGAGTTTATTCTGGACTATTATGAGAGGATGCATAAGCTGAGCATTGTGTAGCAGCGTGGGGTAGAGTTCATCACCTTTCATCTTCAAGGTGATGCCAAGTAGTGGTGGAGGTCTCATGTGGAGTGTCGGCCATCAGCTTTGCCTCCGCTGACCTGGACGAAGTTCCATGCTCTTTTACTAGAGAAGTATGTGCCCCGCACCTTGAGGGATCATAAAAAGGATAAGCATCTGTCTCTTGAGCAGGGTAACATGTCAGTTTCAGCCTATGAGGCCAAATTTCATGTCTTGTCCTATTTTGCTACTCAGCTTCTGGGGACAAAAGAGGAAAGGATTCATCTGTTTGTGAAGGGACTAAATACTGAGTTGCAGGTGTTGTTTGTACATAAGACCTAAGAGGGGAAGAGTTTCAATGAGGTAACAGACTATGTGAAGAAATTGGAGGGGGTCAGGTAGGTTGGCCAGGCTAAGGTGTCAGCCAAGAAGTCACAAAATAAAGGAAATTACAGTAGTTCATACTCCAGGGATCACAATCAGCAGGTGTATTTTGCCCGTACTATCCAGTCAGCGCTGCCTTCTACTACAGGTGGTCGTCCGGGAGCCAGTCACCAGTTTTCAGCTCCTAGAGACCAGAGGGCTTCTTACACTTTTACTAGCAGGCCTAATCTTGACTGCGGGTGTTTTAATTGTGGTGATTTGGGTCACTTCAAGAGGGAGTTCCCTCATAGGCAGATAGGTAATCAGACTAAGCAGCAATTTAAGGCTGTGGTTTCAGCAGGTAGAGGTGGCTACGCTAAGGGTCGTCCATAGGGTGGGCGAGGTAACTTTCAGGGAGGCCAGGGAGACAGAGGAAATAGTGGCACGATCAGGGGAGTAGTGCAGCCAGCTAGGGAAGTTGCTCAGATTGATGATCGGGCCCATTGTTATGCTTTCCCAGGGAAGTCTTAGGCTGAGGCGTCAGATATAGTGATCACAAGTACAATTCTAGTCTGTGATAGGATGACCTCTGTACTATTTGACCCAGGTTTTACTTATTCATATGTTTCTGTGAAATTTGCTTTGGGTGTGGATTTGGTTTGTGATGTCCTTGATTCCTCTATGCATGTTTCTACCCTAGTTGGAGAGTCTATAATAGTAACCCATGTTTATCATACTTACCCTGTGGTTTTTGTGGGGTTGCAGACTTGGGTAGATTTGGTTATTCTGGACATGTTAGATTTTGATGTTATTTTGGGTATGACCTGGCTGTCTCTATATCATACAGTGTTGAATTGTAATACTAAGACCGTGACTCTAGAAATTCTGGGTAAGTATAGGCTAGAGTGGGAAGGTGTGTACAGGCCTAAGCCAGCTAAGATCATATCATTTGTTTGGGCTAGAAAGTTAGTGGGAAGAGGGTGTTTGGCCTTCTTGGCTCATCTCTGGGATGATAGCATGGAGTCCCCATCGATTGAGTCAGTTTCGATAGTTTTAGAGTTTTAGGAGGTATTGGTGGATTTGCCTGGCATGCCTCTAGAAGAGATATTGACTTTTATATAGACTTAGAGTCGGGCACTCACCCAATTTCTATTCCTCCTTATCACATGGCTCTGACAGAGTTGAGGGAACTTAAGACTCAACTTTAGAAACTCTTAGATAAAGGCTTTATTCATCCCAATGCTTAAATTTGGGGTGCTCTGGTGTTATTCATGAAAAAGAAAGATAGTAGTATGAGGATGTGTATAGACTACATGCAATTGAACAAGGTCACCATCCAAAACAAGTATTCTTTACCTCGCATAGATGACCTCTTTGACCAGTTGCAGGGTGCATCTGTATTTTCAAAAATTGACTTAAGGTCAGGGTACCATCAGTTAAAGATTAGGCCTGAGGACATTCCTAAGACGGCATTTCAGACTCGATATAGGCATTACGAGTTCCTAGTGATGTCGTTTGGGTTGACCAATACACCGAAGATATTTGTAAGTTTAATGAATAGGGTATTCAAATTGTATCTAGATTCGTTCATCATCATGTTTATAGATGACATTTTGATTTACTCCTAGAGTAGGGAGGAGCATGCAAAGCATCTTCGTATTGTTTTGGATATTTTGAGGCACCAAAAACTATATGCTAAGTTTTTCAAGTGTGAATTTTTGTTGTCTTTCGTCGCCTTCTTAGGGCATGTGGTGTCAGAAAAGGGGGTGATGGTGGATCCCTAGAAGATTGAGGTAGTTAAGAGTTGGGTCTGGCCTAACTTTGTGACTGAGGTTAGGAGTTTTGTGGGGCTTGCAGGCTACAATCACAAATTTGTCAAGGACTTTGCGTCCATCACTACTCACTTAACAAGGTTGACTCAAAACGAAGTACCGTTTGTGTACTCCAATAAGTGTGAGGAGAGCTTCCAAAAGCTCAATACACTTCTTACCACAACTGCCATCCTATCATTGCCGGTTGAAGGTAAGGATTTTATTGTGTATTGTGATGCTTCACATTCAGGTTTGGGTGCTGTGTTGATGCAAGACAAGAATGTTATAACTTATGCTTTAAGGAAGTTGAAGCCTCATGAGAAGAATTACCTGATCCATGACTTGGAGTTGGCAGCGGTGGTATATACACTCAAGATTTGAAGGCACTACCTCTATGGTGTCAAGTGTGAGGTGTTCATGGACTATCACAGCCTCCAGCATGTGTTTACTCAAAAGGACTTGAGTCCTAGGCAGAGGAGGTGGATGGAGTTGTTGAAGGATTATAATGTGACCATCCAATATCATCCTGGCAAGACTAATATGGTGGCAGCTGCATTGAGCCGTAAAGCAGTCACCATGGGCCGTTTGGCTTGTTTAGGGGTGTTCAAACGACTATTAGCTAGGGAGATTCGGCACTAAAATCTAAGGTCATGCAATTGGGAATCTCAGAATAGGGTGGGGGTGTTGTCCAGTGTTAAGGTCAAACCACATTTATGGAAGAAAAAAAGGCCAAACAGTTTTAGGATGCACAGTTGAACAAGCTCTAAAGCAATGTAGTATTCGGAGAGTCTGGGGATGCCGTGTTGGACGCCGATGGGGTGATGAGTTTCAGGGGAGGATTTGTGTTCCTCGAGTTGATGACATAGTTCAGAAGGTCTTGGCAGAGGCTCATGGTTTGCGATATTCAATTCATCCAGGTGTAACCAAAACATACCAAGACTTGAGGCAAATTTATTGGTGGCCTGGGATGAAAAGGGACATAGCTGATTATCTGTCCAAGTGTTAGAGCTGTCAGCAGGTCAAGTATGAGCATCAAAGGCCTACAGGATTATTTCAGAGGATGCCCATTCCCGAGTGGAAGTGGGAAAGGATAGTAATGTATTTCGTGGTGGATCTTCCTAAGACTTTGGGAAAGTATGACCCTATTTGGGTCATTATAGACAGGCTGACCAAGTCAGCTCATTTCATTCCGGTCACGGTAGACTATAATTCACAGCAGTTGGATAAGATCTATGTTAAGGAGATTGTGAGGCTGCATGGGGTACCACTCTCCATCATTTCAGACAGGGGTACGTAGTTTACCTCTAAGTTCTGGGGTAAGTTACACGAAGAGTTGGGCACTCAACTCACCTACAAACACTGCATTTCATCCTCAGACACACGGTCAGTCATAGAGAATAATTCAGGTATTGGAATACATGCTGAGAGCATATGTGATCAACTTTGGGGGTCATTAGGACTAGTTTCTACCGCTGTGTAAGTTTTCATACAACAACAACTACCACTCTAGTATCGACATGGCACCATTTAAGGCATTGTACGGGAGGGGATGTCGATCATCCATAGGGTGGTTTGAGGCAGGCGATGTGAAACCTTGGGGCGTGGACTAGGTAAGGGAAGATTAGGAAAAAGTAAGGGAAATTCAAACCAAGTTGCTAGAAGCCCAAAGCAGGCAGAAAGAGTATGCAGATAACAAGGTAAGAGACATGAATTTCTAGGTTGGTGAACATGTGTTAGTGAAAGTGTCACCAATGAAGGGGGTTATGCGGTTTGGCAAGAAGGGTAAGATCAGGCCCTGGTACATTGGTCCCTTTGAGGTTCTCGAGATTGTAGGGCTAGTGGCTTACAGGTTAGCAGTGCCGCCCAGTTTATCCAGAGTCCATCCAGTCTTCCATGTATCCATATTGAAGTGATACTATGGGGATAGGGAATACATCATTAAGTGGAATTCAATTTTTCTAGATAGGTATCTTCAATATGAAGAGGAATTGGTTGTGATTCTTGATAGAGATGTACGGAAGTTGAAGAAAAAGGATATCAAATTGGTAAAAGTTTAATAGAAGCATCGTCTGGTTGAGGAAACCACTAGGAAACCACTTGAGAAATTGAAAAGGACATGTGGGACAAGTACCCTTACTTGTTTGAGGATTCAAGTACTACACTTTCCCTCTTTTATTTCATATTTTTGGGTTTGATCATTTGGGGATGAACAATGGGTAAATTGGTATCTATTGTAATGACCGGGTCTATCATTATGGGTAAACCTTTTATTCCAGGTTTCGGGTTGGAAAACTTCAGGGTTTGGGAGTTAGAATTTTTGGGCTAGGCTAATCTCGAAGGTTTATAATTGAGGTATGGTCTAGGACAATCCGAGTAAGGATTGGTTAATGAGTCTTGTGTTGAGCTATTTTTTCAATTAGCTAAGACGTTAAGGAGTCCGGGGGACTTTTCAGAAACAAATTCGAGTAAGTAGAACCCCCGGTATTAAGGTTGACGTGAAGGGGTTGTTCCAGAACGTAAGGATTTAAGATGTATTATAAAATGGGAACTTTTGAGGGATTTTCTAAGTTTCTGTCCCATGTCAATCTCTATAGCGGTTGACACTGCGCTACAATGGCTTCCACTATAGCAGAGAAATTCTCACTATAGTGAAGGTCAATGCTGGTCAGCATCACCATAGTGGTGGGTTTTACTATGGCGGCGCCACTATAGAGGTGTACGGACTGCTATAATAAACTGAGTTGGGTTTAATGCTAAAACTTCCCCCAAAACACTCAGAAACTTTCAAGAACATTTTGGGGAAGGGCCGAGACGAAGGGTGGCAAATTTAAGTAATTTTACACAAAACTCTGTCTAAAAGGTAAGATTTTTGCTCCCCACTTTGTTATTTCGATTCTCGAACCTTAGAATCTATAATCTACGGGTTTGGAGGAAGGTTTAGGTTAACCTAAGAATATGGAATTTGGGGAAAAGGAGGATTCTAGGGTGTTGAGTTCTTGGGTTATGTTGTTTATGGGCCATTCATGCTTTAATCACCAATATTCACTAAATGTAATCGTAAAAATGGTAGTTTAGGTCGAATTGGTGGTGAAAAAGCCTGGGAATGGGTGGATTTATTATGGTTTGGCCTGGAGGATTGAGATTTTGCATAATACGGGTAATTTTAGGCCATTGGTCTAATTTTAGTATATTGTGTACTTGTTTTTAGACCAAGAGCAAGAGAAAGCTTTCGGAAATGGGAATGCTCCGGTCCAGTAAGGTTCAGGCTATTCGAGGTAGGTGATGGTTATTGTCTTGCCAAATGTAATGTATATACATGTAACTATAGCTTAGTATTGTATGTGTTTTCATGCTTAGGAAAGAAGTTATGAATGTCTAAGTATTTGGGGTATCAATTATGTGAAATGAACTTGATTGTTGCTTGTTGGTTTTACAAGAGTATTTTCTGTTCATATAAGTATTGATTGTTGGCTTTGTGTGATACTCGATTGGCTCAGGTACCATGCCTGATAAGAAATACTAATGGTTGGCTCGGGTACCCTGCCTGGTACAGGTTTTATATTGACAACTTTAATGCAACAGTTAATTAATCAAATACTGATGAGCAAGTTAGTAGCAAGTTGGCACCAAAACTGTAGCAACAAATCTGCATCAAGTGTAGCAGTTTTTGACCTCATTACTGTCACAAAAATAAATTATTTTTTAACTTTGAAATGCAACAACATTTGGCCAAAATATATGGCAATTGGTTGCCTTAAAGTGCAGCAAATTTGACCAAAGTGCAGCAGGAAATCGACTCAAAATGCAATGACCATTAAGCTCAAAATATAGCGTTGCTTGTATATGAGTTAAGGAATTTTCTAAGGATGTTCCCAGAGAATCCTAACAGAATACGCCACTTGTATATAAGGTTCAAACACATGTGAAGTTCTAAAAGTGCTCTGTAGTCTATACACTCAGTCTCAAAGCTCACATATTATACGATAGGATTATTAATTTTGGTTCCTACATTATTCCTCCTAAATGTAGCTCTGAATGATCAGTTAATCTATGATTATTATTTAAAATATAAAGCGTTGGGCAGTAGTCAAAGGCATTCAAATAGAAGTTTTAGCAATAATTACACGCTTGTGCATAAATAAATTCAGTCATCTTGAATTAAACATAAAGATCTCTAGCATATGAAATATACTAAAAATGGGATCTAAAATAATGATTTGAGTCATATTGAATTAAACATAAAGATCTCTAGCATATAAAATATACTAAAAATGGGATCTAAAATAATGATTTCTAAGGTTCATGGGTAGTGGGCATTTTTACGATTGGCCTTAGCACAATATTTTTACATAACTTCACAAGTAATAACTAAAGAAAGATTTCATAGAACATGTTCTCTATAGGGGAAGGACAAACCAAAATAAAACACTAAATGACAACGTTTAGACATACATGTCAAGACCAACTTTTTCATGGCAATATCAAATAATTTTTTAAAAGCCAAATCACTTCTATGTGTGATCTACCAAAAATTTGACTCCACTATCCAAGCTAAAACGGACACTGAATAAAAACAAGAGGGAAGTGAATGTCTACGTGAATATTTAGAGAAAGGAAACTCTAATATAAAAAGAGAGTAGGAAAATAAATAACTGAATGGTTCTCTTAGGTACTATGAAGATCAGAACTTTCATCATTTATTAGAAATAATGGAACTCACAAAAATATATTAAAAACCAAGATATCATAATAGAATTTTGTTTTGCACACACCTAAAAGTGAACAAGACTAGCTCCTAAGTTACTGCATCCAAATTGACTTCTTGCAAAAGGAGAATCAATCAGTTCTTGGGCTCTTGTTGTCACAATCTCTGCAATTTCCTTAAAGAAATTAAAGTAGACCATCTACATAATAAAATTTGCTTATCAAAAAGCAGTATACCAGATTCAAAGACAACAACAATAACAACATACCTATTATATTTTTATAAAGTGGGATCTGCGTAGGGTAAAGTGTACGCAGTCCGTATCACTACCTCAAAGTGAGGTAGAGAGACTATTTTTGATAGACCACCAAATTCAAAGACCAAACAGAAAAAAAGAAAACCAAATATAAAGGCCAAAAACAGCTCTTAGATTTGAAAATGAAACACTAAGAAGCTTAGTGTCACTGTTTACAAATCAGAAGACTAAATAGCTTTCGGATCATCACAATTACATAGAAGCTAATACAAGAAAATCTAAAGAATTTCTTTTCGAAAAGTTAAAATATAAAAAAACTATTTGCACCGTAATTGCTTACCCTACTTTTAGATTTATATCATAGCAAACAGAGAAGCAGGTTCGGAACAAGTGAAAACATAAAGTAATTTTCAATTAAAGAATGTCGCAGAAAACAACAAATGTGCTCTTAGAACACACAATGAAAATCAAAATATGCAAACCACAAGTAGATTTGTTTTCTAGTGAAAATCAATTCCAAAATGTCCAGCACTCATTTCATCAAAGCAAATCAGAATCATACAGGGAAGAGCTTTAAAGGAATTAAATATATCCAAAATTCAGTGTCTTAAGTAATACTCCTAATTTGAATCACTTAAGGCAAAACATGCAAAAAAACACACATCTGATTTATCATAATAAACAAAGTAACAAAGAAGACTTTTGAATTTTGTGGTCTTTAACTAAAAATATATAAAAAGTATCAAATATCACTTAATCTTGTGGTCTTAAATATACCATGTGAAAAAAAAATCACCAAGAAAGGAAAGAGACATTATATTCTTTTGGACGGAGAAAGTAGCACTTAGTAGAAGATATAAGAACCTAAAACTCTTAACCACTCGCCTAAAATATCCGATTCACGCACAATATTTTATCGGAGAACAAGAATATACATTAATGAATTAAACAACTATAAGGAATGGTAAAGAAATAAACACACCCCACTAGGAAGAATTTAATCAGTCTTGTACATATCATTTTAAAGTTATTTAATACTACAAATTACCTTGTATATATGTTTCACTAAAAATCTCATCACATAAGCTACCTACTCCAGAAATAAAGAAAAGGCATACGTCAAATAAGTATAACACTAATACATAACTGTCCATTTTGGCAGATTACTGATGCTTGGATGAGGTCAAGTTCAAACATTTAACAATAGAAAGTATTTCTTTTACCAAAATTTACTTATCTAGAAGTCAACATTTCATAGTTGAACTTGCAATTACCCAAGATAAGTCCAGTCATGTGTAAGGTTGGTCGCCGAACCGGTTTCAACTGGTACCATTTCAATATATTTTGATACCGATACCGGTCCATACCAGTCCGTACCAAAATGGAACGGTATGAGTTCTACCGGGTACCGATTCAAAATGGTATACCTATTTTGTGTTGGAAAATCGGTACCGGTTCATACCGATAGCATTCCAATTTCATTTTGGTTCTGACCCGATCATTCGGTCAAATTTTTTAATTTTTTTAAATATTTAACGGCTACTAGCCGTTGGGAACCATTGGGAAACGGCTAGTGGGGGCTCCCAACAGCTAGTTTTAGCCTCAGCCCCCCCCCCCCCACCCACCCAACAGCCTCTCCCCTTTTTTTATTATAAATACCCCTCCCCTTTTAATTCTTTATTCATTCAACAACTCTCATTCTCTCTCAATTGTCATCTCTCAATATCTACAAATTCTATAATTATTGTTATTATTTTATAATTGAAGTATAATTTGGTGAATTTTGGAGGAACAATCTTTTTCAAGTTTTGATTATAATCGTCTGCTTTTATGGCAGAAGTTTGGTACATTCGTTCCACTCTTTATTCTTTTAATTTTTTTCTTATTTATTAGTTGTGATTTGTGAACTTGTGGTTTATTTATTTTAATTTGCTAATTTCATATTTTATTTTATAATTTTATGGATTCATCTAAAAAAAATCCGGTAAAAAAGGTATTGTTTTAAAAGTAAAATTTTTTGTGAGGGGTAAAAAAAGTAATGGTTCTTCTAGTTCTTCTCGCCCTGTTGCTCCTGAAATTAGACTTAGTACGGATAATTTTACGCTTATTAATGAAACTAATTTTGCATTTACTATGGATGAACCTATTCTCCACGAAACTTATGAAAGAATGTATAATGATTATGAAGATGAATTAGATGAAGAAGTAGAATTGCATGAGGATGATGATTTAGAGGAAATCGATACAACGACTAGTCTCACTCTCGCCCCCACCCCCACCCCCACTATTGCCGAAGCTCCAACTTAGGATAATCCTCAAGTTGGAGCTGGTCTTCCCCCTATTGCTCCAGTGAGGAGTAAGACCAAATCACAACGTGCTTTAAAATTACTTGTGTGGTAATTTTATTTTTTAAATGAAGAATTTTGTTTGTCTACGTGTCGTATTTGTAAAGAAACTTAAAAATATGTATCTGACGCTAGTGGAGGTTCGACTGGGGGATTAAAAACCCATTTGGTTAGGAAACATCCGAGAGAGTGGCAAACATATTTAGTTACTCTAGGTCAAACTGCAGGCTCTAGCGTTGGACCCTCCGTTGGCGGGTCAAATATGGTTCAAATTTCACTAAATCCTTTAAACCCTGCTGGTCATGTTTCACAACGGCCCTATAATAGGGATCATGATCGTGAAAATTTTGCTAAAATGGTTGTTGTTTGTATTTGCCTTTTAAATTTTAAAGAACATGATAGTTTTATAAGATATATTCGAGATATATTTTATTTCAATTTTGAAGGTATTACATGAAGCATGGTAAAAAGAGATATTTTTGAATTTGAAGAAAAATATATGCAATATCTTCGTAAATATTTTTATATTATGGATTGTAGGGATTCTATTACAACTGATATGGGTCGTAGTCCTAACGGATTTGATTATTTAAGTATTACTGCACATTGGACTGATTATAAGTGGATAATGCAAAAAAGAATTATCGCTTATAAAATTTGTGAACACCAAAAAATTGGTGCTTATATTGCTCAAACTGTATGTCGTATCTTAGAATTTTTATCTTGCTGATAAAGTGATTAGTATTTCTTTAGATAGTGCTTCTGTTAATTTAAATGCTCTAAGTATGGTAGAAACTAGACTTTGTCCAATTAGTAAATATATTTTTCATATTTAATGTGGTGCATATATATTAAATTTAGTTATGAAAGATGGTATTAAGGTATTTGATAAGTGTATTGATAAAGTTGAAAATGTATTTTTTTTAGATTTTTCATACGAATAATAATAATAATAGAGTTAGACAATATAAAGAATTTTGCCGTGTGTGTGATGTTCCATTTAGAAAAGTTCCAAAGCATGTTAAAACTAGATGAAATTCTTTTTATAAAATGATTGACATTGCTTATAATTATAGAAAGCCTATTACTATGATGTTTAATAATCATAATCCTTATCCTGATGATAAACTTTCTGACAGTGATTGAGATGCAGTAGATGCACTTAGATTGTCACGGCCCAAACCATCGCGAGTGGCACCCACCCAACCCCCGGGCGAGCGAACCATCAACGACCCAGAACTTAACCATTCTAACAGCTCAAAACCAGAGTGCAATAAGTAAAACTAACAATAATCAAACAAGTCAACACTAATAAATAACACTGCAGAAATTCCTCTCTAGAATCTGAAAGTTATCGTACCAAAACATTACCAAAAATCTAGAATGTGGGGATGCAACCCCAAAATAAGCAAGAGTTTAAGCCCGAAATAAGTGAGATATACTGAAAATGAAAGAGACCAAGGTAGCTCGACCAAAATAGCTTACCCTTGATTTCTGGAAGCGCTGGGACTACAAGTGAAATCATGTGTCAACCGCTGGAAGATTGCCTGTACTCATGAAAATAAATGCAAGTACAGAATCAATACATAACCATCGTATACTGGTAGGATCATCAGCCAGTTCCAGGTAAGCAATATATGAAGGTACAATAGCCAAGTAAAAGTACATAAAACATGTAAACAAGCCAACATGTATCCCTAGACTACAAGTCTCTTCCTAGCTTGTTCCCACATGTAACCCACCCTTATAACCATGATCAAGAATCAATAATAATCAATAAATATACCATTTACATATCTCGGACCCACCCTGTGATCCCCCTAAATAACACCTAAGTGTTAAATATGCAACCCGGTCTACACCAAGACCAAACTCACAAATTAATACTATAACAACCCGACCCTTAAAGGACCATATGCAATATCACAATCATAAACACAACCTGGTCCACTCATGGAACCTATATTAAAATCCAACAATACAATAAAGTAAACCCGTACCAGGCGTGGTACCCAAGATAACCATTTAGTTATCCTGTACTAGGCGTGGTACCCGAGCCAACCATTTGTTATCCCATACCAGGTGTGGTACCCGAGCCAATCAAATGTCACACAAAATCTACAGTCACAAAAAATGAACAATCAATACTTGTAAATCAACAAGCAATAACACCTAGTTCATTTCTCAAGACTGATAACAGGTGCCTTAGACATTCCTAATCATTCCCTAAGCATGCAACTCATGCAATACTTAGACAAAAGTACACAAACATACAATGCATACAGGAATCAATAATCATCACCTACCTCGAATTATTTCAAGCTCTATTGAACCAGAGCTTTCCCCTTTTCAGGATCCCTTGCTTGCTCTTGGTCTAGAAACAAATATGCAAAAACTATAATCAATTACTGACCCAAAGTACCCAGATTGTACAAAATCCCAATCCCCAGACCAACCTATGATTATTCCACCCATTTTCGGGATTTTTCACCATTAATTCACCTAAATTCATCATTTTTACGGATACCTTTAGAGAATTATGGCTAAGTGATCATCACCCATTATCAATAATCAAGACCCAAGAACTCTAGCACCCTATAATCCCTTTTTCCCCCAGATTCTACCATTCCTAGGACATTCCAAACCTTTTCCCAAGTCCACCCCTAGCAATTCTATAGCGTAGGAAAGATAGCACGGAGTTTGGAGAGTATAAACCTTATCTTTAGGACGAAAAATAATGAAAAATGGAGGAAAATCTCCCAAAATTGCCTTGCCCTTCTCCCAAAACGTCTTTGTTGAAAACTGACTATTTTGGAGAAGTTTCTGCATTAAATCCCATCATGCTCCGCAATAGCGGTCTGCTCCACTATAGCGGTACTGCCATAGCAGTATCGACCTCTATGGCAGAGGCTGATCGATGTTGACTTCCATTATAGCGGTATTTTCTCCGCTACGACGGAGGTTTCTATGGCAGTGTGTCAACTGCTGTAGGATAGAAAGTCCTAAAGTCCCTTAAAATGCCCCATTTTACAACACACTTGATTTCTCGATATTCCAGAATAACCTCTTCAAGTCAACCTTGATACCGAGAGTTCTACTTACCCGAATTTGATTCTGAAAAGTTCTCCGGACTCCTTTATGTCTTATCTAAAAGGAAAACTAGCTCAAGTCAAGACATTTTACTTAATCCTTATCCGGATTTCCCTAGACCATACCTCGCTCTAAAATTGACTGAGACTAGCCTAGTCCAAAATTTTCAACTCCCAAATCAAAAAGTTTTCTAACTCGAAACTTGGCACGAAAGGTTTACCCATAACGACGAACCCGGTCGTTATAACAAATACCAATTTACCCATTATTTGTCCCCGAACAATCAAGCCAAAAATATGGAAAAATAAAGAAGGGAGGTGTAGTACCTGAATTCTCAAATAAGTGAGGGTACTTGTCCGGCATGTCCTTCTCGGTTTCTCAAGTGGCTTCCTCAACTGGATGATGCTTCCATTGAACCTTTATTATACTGATCACCTTTGTCCTCAATTTCTGGACATCCCGATCAAGAATAAAAATCAGTTCCTCTTCATAGTGAAGATCCTTATGAAATAATACCTGATCCCACTTGATGATATAGTCCCCATCCCCATGGTATCGCTTTAGCATAGATACCTAAAATACCAGATGGACACCCAACAAACTGGGCAGCAGTGCTAATCTGTAAGCCACTATCCCCATGATCTCAAGAACTTCAAACGGTTTGATGAACAGAGGGATGAGCTTGCCCTTCTTGCCGAAACACATAACTCCCTTCATAGGTGACACCTTCAATAATACCTGTTCACCAACCTGGAAATCCATGTCCCTTACCTTTCGATCCGCATATTCCTTTTGCCTACTTTGGGAGGCTAGCAGCTTAGTCTGAATGCCCCTTACATTTTCTTGTGCTTATCTTTCCAAGTCCATGCCCAAAGGATTTACATCGCCTTTCTCAAACCATACTATGGGTGATCTATATCCCCTCCCATATAGGGCCTCGAATGGTGCTATGTCGATATTGGAGTAGTAGATGTTATTGTACGAGAACTCGCATAATGGTAGAAACTGGTTACAATGACCCCCAAAGTCAATCACACATGCTCTCAGCATATCCTCCAACACCTAAATCATCCTCTCCGACTTAGCATCAGTCTTAGGATGGAAGGATGTACTAACAGTGAGTTGTGTACCCAACTTGTCATGTAACTTACCCCAAAACTTAGAGGTAAACTGCGTACCCCTGTCTGAAATGATAGACAGTGGTGTCCCATACAATCTCACGATCTCTTTCACATAAATATTAGACAATTATTGTGAATTGTAATCTACCCTGACCAGAATGCAATGAGCTGACTTGGCCAGCCTGTCGACAATGACCCAAATAGAGTCATACTTCCCCAAAGTCTTGGGAAGACCCACCACGATATCCATGGATATCCTTTCCCACTTCCACTCTGGAATGGGTATTCTCTGAAGTAGTCCTGCAGGTCTTTGGTGCTCATACTTTACCTGCTAGCAATTATGACATTTGGACACAAAATCGGCTATGTCCTTTTTTATCCCTGACCACTAGTAAAACTGCCTCAAATCTCTGTACATCTTGGTTACACCTGGATGAATCAAATACATCAAATCATGAGCCTCTATCAACACCTTCTGAATTATGTCATCAACTCAAGGCACAAAAACCCTTCCCTGAATTTTAATACTCTGCCAGCCGTCCAATGTGGCATCCCCGGACTCTCCAAATATTACCTTACCTCAAATCTTGCTCAGCTGCGGATCCTAAAACTGTTTAGCCTTTATTTATTCTATAAAAGAGGCTTTCACCTCAATACTGTCCAACACCCCACCTTGTTCTGAAATACCCAAGTGCATGAACTTTGATTCCAACCCCTGAATCTCCCTTGCCAATGGTCATTTGGACACTCCCAAATAAGACAAACTGCCCATGCTAACTGTCTTCTGGCTCAATGCATCTGCCACCATATTAGCCTTACCCGGATGGTACTGAATGGTCATATCATAGTCCTTTAACAACTCCATCCACCTTCTCTGCCTCAGGTTCAAGTCTTTCTGAGTGAAAATATGTTGCAGGTTGCGATGGTCAGGAAACACCTCACACTTGACACCATAGAGATAGTGTCTCCAAATCTTGAGTGCAAACACCACCGCTGCCAACTCTAAATCATGAGTCGGATAGCTTCTCTCATGAACCTTCAACTGCCTAGAAGCATATGCTATCACATTCCTATCCTGCATTAAAATAGCACCCAAACTAGAATATGAAGCATCACAATAAATAATAAAGTCCTTACCTTCAACCGGTAAAGACAAAATAGGAGCCGTGATCAGAAGTGTCTTCAGCTTTTGGAAGCTCTCCTCACACTTGTCGGACCACCCAAACGGTACCTCTTTCTGTGTCAGCCTTCTCAGGTGAGTAGCAATAGATGCAAAATTCTTGACAAACCTCCGGTAGTAACCTGCGAGCCCAATAAAACTCCTCACCTCAGTCACAGAGGTAGGCCAGGCCCAACTTTTTTCTGCCTCAATCTTCTGGAGATCTACCATCACCCCCTTTTCTGACACTACATGCCCCAAGAATGTGACTGAAGTCAACCAAAACTCATACTTGGAGAACTTCGCATAAAGCTTTTGGTGTGTCAAGATCTCCAATTATATACGGAGATGTTCAGCATGCTTCTCCCTACTCTTGGAGTAGATCAAGATATCATCAATAAAGACAATGATGAATGAATTCAAATAAGACTTAAATACCCTATTCATCAAACTCATGAATGCTGCCGGTGCATTAGTCAACCCAAACGACATCACTAATAACTCGTAATGCCCATACCGAGTCTGAAAAGCAGTCTTAAGAATGTCCTCGAGCCTAATCTTCAACTGATGATACCCTGAACTCAAGTCAATTTTTGAGAACATAGATGCACCCTGTAACTGGTTAAACAGATCATCTATATAAGGTAAAGGGTACTTATTTCTAATGGTCACCTTATTCAACTGCCTTTAATCTATGTACATCCGCATACTACCATCTGTTTTCTTCACAAAAAAGACCGGAGCACCCCAAGGCGAAGCACTGGGATGGATGAATCCCTTATCTAGGAGTTCCTGAAGCTGAGTCTTAAGTTCCCTTAACTCTGCAGGAGCCATACGATATGGAGGAATGGAAATTCTATGAGTGCCCGTCTCCAAGTCAATACAAAAATCGATATCCCTATCCGGAGGCATACCAGGCAAATCCACTGGGAACACCTCTTGAAACTGTGAAACACCTAGAATTGACTCAATAGATTGGGACTCCACACTGTCATCCTGTAGATGAGACAAAAAGTCTAGACACCCTCTCCCCACTAGCTTCCTAGCCCAAACAAATGATATTATCTTGGCCAACTTAGGCCTGTACATACCTTCCCACTCTAGCCTATCCTTACCCGAAATCTCTAGATCCACAGTATGGGTGTTACAATTCAACACGGCAATAAACAGGTCATGCCCAAAATGACATTGATGTCTACCATATCTAGAATTACCAAGTCTACCCAAGTATGCAACCCCAAAAATACAACAGAACAATTACGATAAATATGAGTCACAATCATGAACTCTCCAACTGGGGTGGAAACATGGATAGGGGAATCAAGCATATCACAAATCAAATCCAGACCTAAAGCAAAATTCACAGACACATATGAATATGTAAAACCTGGGTCAGAAAATATGAAAGCCATCCTATCACAGACTAAAATGGTACCTGTGATCACCGTGTCTGATGCCTCAGCCTCTAACCTTCTTGAAAACGCATAACACTGAGTTCGATCATCAATCTGAGCTACTTCTTTGGATGGCTGCACCATACCCTTACCCACGCTGTCGTTTCCTCTGTCTCCCCGGCCTCTCTAAAAGTTATCTCACCCACTCTGTGGATGACCTCTAGCATAACCACCTCTACCTGCCGAAACTATGACCTTAGATTGCTGATGAACCTGAATACTAGTTTTCCTGTGAGGGAACTCTCTCTTAAAGTGGCCCTGATCACCATAATAGAAACAACCACAATCAAGTGTAGGCCTGCTGGTGGATGTGTAAGAAGCTCCCTAGCCTCTAGGAGCTAAAACCTGCTGATTATCTCCCGAACAACCACCTATAGCAGATGGCAGAGCTGACTGAATAGGACGGGTTGAATACCTGCTGATTATGGCCTTTGGAGTGTGAGCCACTTAAGTTTCCATCATTCTGGGGCTTTTTGGCTAACACTTTAGCCTGCCCCATTTGCTTGACCCTTTCTAACTTTTTAACATAATCCGTTACCTCATTGAACCCCTTCCCTGTTGAGGTCATGTGCACAGATAATACTTGCAAATCGATGTTCAAGACCTTCACAAATAGTCGGATCCTCTCCTCCTCAGACCCCCAACAACTGCATAGCAAAATGAGACAAAGCATGCAACTTAGCCTCATAAGCAGAGACCGACATTCTACCCTCCCAACTCATTTCCTCCATTTTATTTGAGCTCCAAGCTACTCTTGGAGGGTGGCATAATTCCAGTCTGTGACCATTTCCTGACTCCAATTTGGTAGGTTTCCTTGTTTAATTTCGTTAATTCTCTTTTTGGTTCCCTCTTGATTCTTGGGTTTCATAGGTTGTTTTGGAGCCCTTCTGATGGTCCATTTCCTCTTAAAGTTTGAGCATGTTCTCCCAGGAGTTTAGGGAACACCATGGTATTTTTTGTTTTAAACTTTGGATCGCGGGGCCCAGAGGCCCGCTTGTGACCCAAATATTTACCCGGCTAAACTTTTAGCAATACAGGTACTGTTAGCTTTGTATTAATGTGTAAAGTATTATTATGATAGTGTGGCTGCTTACGGAAGCTTCTCGGGGGAGATAGGCTCCGGTCTTATGGATTGTGCGTGTGTGCTCAGCTTACCAATAGGTTATGGTTTACTTTTCTAGACTTTGCTCGTATGAGATATGAAATGTGAACTTAAAGTTCAAGAGATAATTCAATTGCAAAATATTGCAAACTCATTGCCAGATGTATTTGCTGACCCCATGATATAATTCAGCTGTAAATGCTTCAATGAGAAGTCCTTGAAGGACAGAGTCTATGGCACACTTGAAGCGTGATAGACCAATCGATTTCAAATGTAAAACTCCTTGAAGAAGGAGAGGAGCAAATGATCAAAATGGTCATGATAATGAGGCAAGTGCTTTAAAAGAGCACCATGACATAACTCTTCATAAAACCTTGCCAAACGTTCAGGTACCTGAAAATGATGAAAAAGAAGAGATCGATCTCGATATATTATGTCGTAATGAAATCGATATCAAATAACCGTCGATGGTATCTTTGATATAATGTAGCGCTCACCATTATAAATGGTAATGAGGATCTTGAATTTAAATATGTCAAATAGTATGGACAAATAAATTATTGGCCAGATAAAATATGCAATTCAAGTATATATTATTTCACTTGATAAGTGATGGTCTGGACTTAGTCTATAGACTAAAGCATAATGCCAGTGGGGTACACATGAATTATTATGCGAAATGTAAAATCGTAAGATATAAAATACGTTTTGTGCCTTGAGGCATAAATGTTTTTCACAAAAGTCCTGGCATTATTGTTTGGAGATGTATTCTCTTATTGGTGGATGCAATGAGGTTTCTTTCAATCTAGCAATAGATAAAAAACTTGAATGCGTGTAAAGAATGACTGTTATGTCTACCTAGATGGTAAAGATTGTATGAAAATCCTTGAAGGAATAAGTACCCTGAAATGTAGTAGGTTTCAATTTGAGGAACTTAGTCAGCATCTCATGTTCATTTCCTGTCATTACCGGGCCTAGCATTGGCCTGAAGAAGTCACCAGTACCTGAAGCTGCATCCATCTTAGGAACCATAGTAATTGTTGGCTGATTGCCCAGAGCCTGATCTGCAACACCTACGGGGGTGGCTCCGGCACCAAACAAACCACTCAGGAAGTTCCAAACCTGCTGAAACGCTTTAGGTGTCATAGGGGGAAGGCCCGCACCTCCAGTCGGTGCTGCCTTCTCCTGCGCCCCTCCATCCTCAATAACAAATTCCAATTCTTTGACAACCTATTCCTGAGGTGGGGGAGGGGTTTCTTCTCGCTCTTCAGCCACCGCTTGAGCTCCACCCCTGGCGGATGTGGCTTTTCCCTGACCTCTGCCCCTACCCCTTCCTCTACCTCTGACCACTGGGCCTGCGGCTAGGACCGCTGGTCTTGCTCCGTTGTTGCTTGTGTTAACCATCTGTCGACAGAAGAGTGAAAGAGTCAAATACCAATTTGTATCGCCAAATACCAATTGGAATCAAGTTATAACATAAAGGAAAATAGAAGAGATAGTTTTCCTAAAGTCTTATAGCCTCTCGAAGAAAAGTACGGATGTCTTTGCACCGTTCCGCAAGACTCTACTAGACCTATTTTGGTATGATGAGATCAACGAACCTAGGACTCTGATACCATCTTTGTCATGACCTAAAATGACACGAGTGGCACCCACCCAACCCCCGGGCGAGCGAACCATCAACGACCCAGAACTTAATCATTCTAACAGCTCAAAACTAGAGTGCAATAAGTAAAACTAGCAATAATCAACCAAGTCAACACTAATATAAATAACACTGCAGAAATCGCCCCCTAGAACCTGAAAGTCATCGTACCAAAACACTACCAAAAATCTATAATGTGGGGATGCAACCCCAAAATAATCAAGAGTCTAACCCCGAAACAAGTGGGTTATAATGAAAATGAAAGAGACCAAGGTAGCTCGACCAAAATATCTCACCCTTGATGTCTGTAAGTGCTGGGACTACAAGTGAAGTCACGTGTCAGCCGCTGGAAGATTGCCTATACTCACAAAAAGAAACGCAAGTGCAGAATCAGTACACAACCACCGTGTACTGGTAGGATCATCAGCCAGTTCCATATAAGCGATATATGAAGGTACAATAGCCAAGTAAAAGTACATGAAATATATAAACAAGTCGACACGTATCCGTAGACTACAAGTCTATTCCTAGCTTGTTCCCACATGTAACCCACCCTTATAACCATGATCAACAATCAATAATAATATATAAATATACCATTTACATATCCCAGACCCACCCTAGGATCCCTTTAAACAACACCTAAGTGTTAAACATGCAACCCGGTCTACACCAAGACCAAACTCACAAATCAATACTATAACAACCCAGCCCTTCAAGGACCATATGCAATATCACAATCATAAACACAACCCGGTCCACTCATGGAACCATTATTAAAATCCAATAATATAATAAAGTAAACTCGTACCAGGCATGGTACCTGAGCCAACCAGTTAGTTATCATTTACCAAGCGTGGTACCCGAGACAACCATTTGTTATCCCATACTAGGCGTGGTACCCGAGCCAACCGAATGTCACACAAAATTCATATTCACAAATAATGAACAATCAATACTTGTAAAGCAACAAGCAATAACACCTAGTTCATTTCTCAAGACTGATAACAGGACCCTTAGAAATTCCTAATCATTCTCTAAGCATGCAACTCATACAATACTTAGACAAAAGTACACAAACATATAATGCATACGGGAATCAATAACCATCACCTACCTCAAATTATTCCAAGCTCTATTGAACCGGAGCTTTCCACTTTTCAGGATCACTTGCTTGTTCTTGGTCTAGAAACAAATATGCAAAAACTATAATCAATTACTAACCCAAAGTACTCAGATTGTACAAAATCCCAATCCCCATGCCAACCTATGATTATTCCACCCATTCCCGAGCTTTCCCACCATTAATTCACCTAAATTTATCATTTTTACGGATACCTTTAGAGAATTATGGCTAAGTGATCATCACCCATCATCAATGATCAAGACCCAAGAACTCTAGCACCCTAGAATCCGCTTTTTCCCTGGATTCTACCATTCTTAGGTCATTCTAAACCTTTTCCCAAGTCTACCCCTAGCAATTCTATAGCGTAGGAAAGATAGCACGAAGTTTGGGGAGTAGAAACCTTACCTTTGGGAAGAAAAACGATGGAAAATGGAGGAAAATCACCCAAAATCGCCTTGCCCTTCTCCCAAAATGTCTTTGTTGAAAACTAACTATTTAGGAGAAGTTTCTGCATTAAATACCATCACGCTCTGCTATAGAGGTCCGCTCTGCTGAACCGGTACCACTGTAGCAGAGACGACCGCTATGCCAGAGGCTGACCGATGTTGACTTTCGCTGTAGCGGTATTTTTTCCGCTACGGCGGAGGTCACTATGGCGGTGTGTCAACCTCTACGGCAGTTGACATGGTACAGAAAGTCGTAAAGTCCCTCAAATTTCCCCATGTTACAGCACGCTTGATTTTCCGACATTCTGGAACAACCCCTTCACGTCAACCTTGATACCGAGAGTTCTACTTACCCGAATTTTATTCCGCAAAGTCCCCGGACTCCTTTATGTCTTAGCTAAAAGGAAAACTTTCTCAAGTCAAGACACTTTACCCCATCCTTACCTAGATTTCCCTAGACCATACTTCACTCCAAAACCGGCCGAGACTAGCCTAGCCCAAAATTTTTAACTCTCAAACTCAAAATTTTTCTAATCCAAAACTTGGCACGAAAGGTTTACCTGTAACGACGTATCCGGTCGTTACAAAGACTCTTTTTAAAATCATTTTATGATGCTACCAAATTTTTTTTGGAACATATTTCATGCCTTTTTGCTTTCTATAAACAAAATTGATATTTTAAGAAATCTATTGAAGCTATGATTAAAAAATTTTAAAAATATCTTTTTCCTATTCTCCAAATTTATTTAACTGCAATTCTTTTTAACCCTGAATATAAAGAACATGGTGCAAAAGCTTTAGTTAGAGAAATTTATACTAATTTAAATATTTTACCAAAAGAAAAATTGGATTTGATAACAAGTCAAACTAGTATTCAAATTTGTGCTAAGAAATTGTATGACAAATATAGCACGACCTTAGATAATCTTGATCATGTCCCTCAAAGTTTTACGTCAAAATTAGGTGTTCATGATAAAGCAAAATTAAAACTTGGTCTTGATTTTTCTAATAAGTGTGAATTTACTAAATATCTTGAATAGGGTACTGATAATATTCCAACTGCGGATGGCATACCACAACTATTGGATTGGTGGAAGGCTAGTGAAGAACACTTTCCAAAACTTAGCAAGATGGTGAGAGACGTGCTAGCTATTCAAGAATCATCAGTTGCTTCGGAGAAAGCTTTCAACGCGATAAGATTTCAAATTAGAAACCATAGATATTCCTTAGCAGAAGACAATTTGGAGGCATCAGTATTGTTTAGAGATGGGATCAACGCCGAGCAAAGAAACATTGAAAGATCAAAGTTGCAAAAAGTAGCAGAAATTGCCTTAGATAACCTCATTGGATTTGATAGTGACGATGGTGCTGAACTGGAAGATCGTCAAGAAGCTTTACCAGTACTGGAGGTTGATGACGCTGAAACTTTACAAAATTTAGAAAAGAACTTTATAAATCTATACAACTATTATTATTACATTCGAGGCTTAGTTGAAATAGAACCCTTCCTAGAATGTGGTTGCGTAAATTAGGCGCGCTTAATTAAAACGGAACCCTTCCTAAAAGGTGGCTGCGTAAATTAGGCGCTTTACTAATAGTTGTAAATTATAATATTAGTTTAAAATTTTAAATAAATTGGATTAATTTTTATCATTATTTTATACTTTTATTCATTGCCTATCTTTTTTATCATCGTTTTATACTTTTATAGTTTTATACTTTTATTAATAGTTCTTATAAACATAAACTAATAGACTTCAAAACATAAACTTATAAATTAAAAAACTTAAAAAATAAAAAACTTTAGACAAACTAAAACACTCCAAATATATAACTTAAAAAAATTATAGCTTATAAATTGAAAAACTTTAAAAAATAAAAACTTTAACAAACTAATAAACTTCAAAATTCAAATATAATTTATATAAGTTATAAAATTTCAAAACTTAAACAACTTTTAAGTTATAAGTTATAAAAACTTTTAAGTTATAAGTTATCACTTGAAAATTAAGTTTGAAATTCGAAATGTAATTCAAAATTTAAGTTTTTTTTAAAAAAAATAATAATAATAATTCCTTTTCGGTAATCCAATCCAGCCCATTCTAGTCTGATTTCGGTCTGGTATCGATTAGTACCGGTTTATACTGGAATGGAATGGAATTTGTTTTTTATACCGGTGGTACCACTCTAGTCCATACCGATATCGATCACCATTACAGCACTGGTCATACCGGTCTGGTTCGATATCGATTTGTTTCGGTCCGGCCATTCCATTCCAGTTCGGTGAACAGTCTTAGTCATGTGGAATGAAATTTTTTGCAACAAGAGAATAACAATATAAAGTCCCTAGTGACATTTATATTTTCTCTAGTTTTGAAGCTTAAAATATTTCAGTTGTTATATAATTATGTAGAGTGTACACAAATTTTATCCGTACCTCGTGGAGGTAGAGAGGCTATTTTAGAAATAACCCCGACTCAAGTAACACATATTAAAGAAGATTTAATAGGAGAAAATCAAAGTCTAAAGGAAAGAAAAAAATTAAAAGGAAAAAGAATAAATGCACCACACTGAGCAAACTGTATATTTCAGAAGCAGTAGAGAATTCACAAGGAAGAAAATCACATAACAGTTGAACTTTAATCTCAACTTCCAATCTCTCGGATACACACTAATACAAGCAAAATCTTTGTTCAAGTCATAAACCTAAGATGCATGATGCTAATGGTTATATGTCCTCGGTAGAAAAGAATTTGGAGAAAGACAACTCTCCTCCTATTGATGTTTCTTTCCCCTTCAATCACAGTCTAGCAAGACTACTGCTAGTAGTAAGAATTTGGAGAAAGACGCAATTCTTGCAATTACTATCCAACTTTGAGGTCCCAAAAAAATCAAGACACAACCTAACAACTTTTAGTAAGACTACTACTAGCAGTAGTCAATGTTTTTTTGAGCACTAACTACTGCTTGTAGATAATGTCCAATACAACTCACAGAAGGTTAATTTTATAATTGAATTATCCATAACAAAGATTAATCAGTAACAATTATGGACCTTCACATATGATAGCTTACAAGTACAGAGGAATAAGAATCAACAAGTTTTAAACAGAAATTAACAGTTAATTTCCCTGAATTTTGAATCCAAAAAATTGTTAAGAACAAATTACAAAATTATCATGAATTCCAATAAACAAACGCTAAGGGATACATACCAGAGACAAATTCACAAAAATATGTCTTGAAGCTCAAAAAAATTGAAATCTTGTCGATGAAAGGAAAGCCAGAGTTTGACATTTACAGTGACTAAAATAATGTTGTCATTGACTGAAACTCACCATGGAAGACAGCTGGTGAAGATTTTGGATGGGGGTGGTCGGAGATGGCCTAAGCTTGTGGTGGCAATGGGCGTCTTAGGAGAGTGAAAGAGAGGAGAGAAGAGAGAAAGGGGTGTGGCGGTTAGAGGTCTGAGGGGGAGAGAAATGTGTTGAATTTTTAGGGTATGTAGTAAATTAGAAAGGAAAGAGAAGAGGGATTTAATTTTGGAAAAATTACATGGTATAGAAATATTGAGGTCATAATTACAAGGCATAACTAATGTTTAAATTAATTACCATCTACAACTATGATTTAAAACTTTAAATTAAATATCTATTTTTTTGTGGATCCACCATATATAAATACACATATATTATTTGTATATGTATCAATTGTAATATACAATTTTAATTTATACATCAATGAATTTATATACAATCTATAATCATATAATCTGAATTATATATTTGTATATTTGTATCTGTGCATTTGTACAATTCAAATGTATTTGTGAATTGAAATATTTATGTATTATTGTATCAGTGAATTTGTATACGTTCCAACTCATATAATCTTAATTATATATTTGTATATTTGTATCTCTTTTCCCAAATCGTGATCTCTGAAAATCTAATTTTGTAACAAAAATTTAAAAAAATTATTATTTTACTTTGTATTTGTATATATGCGTGTCATATACAATTATATATGGATGACAATTTGAGTTATTACAGGCAAGTTTGAAGAGAGAATATATGGTAAATGAAGATGCCCATGATTTATGTTATTTTCCATTTTTAAAAAGATTTTGTAACAGATATTTAGGATTTATGTTGTTTTCCATTTTTAAAAAGATTTTCTAACAGATATTTAGGATTTTCATAGTATATGGTTTGTTGGTTTCCATTTTTAAAAAAGATTTTGTAACAAATATTTAGGATTATCAGTTAAATTTGTATTTCACTGTTAATGTCATATATGGATATATATATATATATATATATATATATATATATATATATATATATATATATATTTTTGCTAACTTGTCTACTTAAAAGTAGCTATTAATTATAATTAGCAAACTTTAGCTATAGACCCCCCAATCAAGTCTAAACCTTGGCTATTTATGAAATTTTGCCTTTAACTTTAGCCATTGGATAAATTTAGATGGATGGTTAGGATTGAAAATGGGTAAATGTAATGACCGGATCCATCGTTATGGGTAGTCCAATCGTTCCAAGTTTTAGAGTTAAAAAAATTTTGGGTTTGGGAGTTTAAAATTCTGGGCTAGGCTAGCCTCAAACGGATTTGGAGCGAGGTGGAGTCTACAGAAATTCGGGTAAGTATTGGGTTGGATGTCTTGTGGTGAGCTAGTTTTCCTCGTAGCTAACACAAAAAGGAGTCTGGGGGACTTTTCAGAATCAGATTCGGGTAAGTAGAACTCCCAGAATCGAGGTTGACGTGAAGGAATTGTTTCGGGACATCGAGAAAATAGGTGTGTTGTAAAATGGACTAATTTTGGAGGTTTTATGACTTTCTGTCCCATGTCAATCGCTATAGCGGTTGACACTCTGCCATAACGACCTCTGCTGTAGTGGAGAAATTACTGCTACAACGGAAGTCAACGTTGGTCAGCCTCCGCTATAGCGGACCACTCCGCTATGGTGGTACCTTTATAGCGGAGCGGACCACTATAGGAGAGTGGACCGCTATAGCGGAGCGAGATGGGATTTAATGCAGAAACATTCCCTAAAATGTTCAGTTTTCACAATTCCATTTTGGGAGAAGGGCAAAGCGATTTCAGACGATTTTCCTCTGTTTTCCATTACTTTTCGTCCCTAAGGTAAGGTTTCTACTCCCCAATCTTCATACTACTTTTCCTATGCGGTAGAATTGCTAGAAGGAAACTTGGGGAAATGTTGGAATAACCTAGGGATGGTAGAATCTGGGGAAGAAGGGAGATTCTAGGCATAAAAGTTCTTGGGTATGGTTAATATCAAGGTTTTATGATCGTATGTTGTTAAATTCTTTATTTTTATCTGTGAAAATGATAGAACAAGGGAAATTAATGGCGGAAAGCCCAGGAAAAAGGGTAGGATAATCATGGTTGGTCTGGGGTTTGGGATTTGGTGTAATCCGGGTAATGCGCAGGCTTGGTTGTTAATTTGAGTACTTGAATGTTTTTTTAGACCAAGAATGAGAAAGGAATCAGGAACACGGGAAAGCTCGGGTTGAGTAGAGCTTGGATCATTTTGAGGTAGGTGATAGCTTACGACTCCTGTGAATGTTGTATATTTTGTACTCTTATCTAAGTGTTTGTATGAATTGCATGACTTAGAGGAATTGTGTAGACTGTCTAAAGATCCTGTTTTACAGTCTGTGAATTGAACGGTGTGTTGCTTATTGGTTTACAAGTTGTTTGTTCATTATTTTGACTGTGGATTATTGACATTCGGTTGGCTTGGGTACCATGCCTGGTACAAGTATACTAACAGTTGACTCAGGTACTACGCCTGGTACGGGTATAACAAATGGTTGGCACGGGTACCACACCTAGTACGAATTACTAATGATTGGCTCGGGTACCACGCCTGGTACGGGTTTATTTTACTGCATCATGGCATTGATATTGTTTCATTGCATTGACTGTTATTGGTTCCATGAGTGGACCGGGTGTTTTTATTGAATTGTGATATTCATTGGTGGTCCTTGAGTGACCGGGAATCCTGTTATAATTCTTTAGTTGGTCTTGGATTAGGCCAGGTTGTCTGTTGAACACTTAGGTGTTGTTTAGAAGGGATCCCAGGGTGGGTCCGGGCTAAGAAAAAAGGATAGTTTATTGAATTCTGTGATTGTGGTTTAGAGCTATAAGAATGTGGATTTCATGTGGGGACAAGCTAGGTAGAGACTTGCAGTCTAGGGGAGCCTGTTGACTTGTTGCATGTTTTCTGTACTGGTACTTAATTTGTTGTACTCAATTACACACTGTTTATTTAGAAACTTGCTGATGATCCTACCAGTACACAATGGTGGTGTACTGATACTGCACTTGCTTTATCTTCTTATGAGTACATGTAATCTTCTAGCGGCTGAGACGCGACCTCATCTGTAGAACCAGCGTTCCAGACTTCAAGGGTGAGCCGCTTGATCGAGCTGCCTTGAATCTATCATTACTGTTGTAGCCCATTTGTTTCGGGTTTAGACTATTTCCTTATATATTTGGGGTTGCATCCCCACACTCTAAACATTGGTAGAATTGTTTGGTACTGCGACTTTCAGATTCTAGGTGGTAATTTCTGTAGGTTTATATTAATAATGTTGATTTATTGTTATTGAACTGCTAGTTTACTTTTATGCACTAGTTTTGAGCTGTTAGAATGATTAAGTTCGGGGAAGTGATGGTTCACTCAACCGGGGGTTGGGTGAGTGCCACTCACGACGGTCTGGGTCGTGACAAAAGATGGTATCAGATCCCTAGGTTCGCTGATCTCATCGTACCAAATAGGTCTAGTAGAGTCTTGCGGAACGGTGCGGAGACGTCCGTACTTTTCTTCGAGAGGCTATGGGGCTTTAGGAAAAACTATCTCTTCCTTCCTTCCTTTGTGCTATAACTTGATTCCAATTGGTATCTGGTGATACAAATTGGTATCTAACCTCATTCACTCATCTGTCCGTAGATGGTTAATGCAAGGAATAATGGAGCTAGAGCAGTGGTCCCAGCAGCGGGCTCGGCTGTCCATGGTAGAGAAAGGAAAAGAGGCAAAGGACGAGGTAGAGCCACACCCTCCAGGGGTGGGGCTCGAGCTGCTGCTGATGCGCGTGAGGCAACCCCTCCCCCACCTCAGGAACATATTTATGAAGATGTAGAAGTTGTGGATGAAGATGGTGAGGCGCAGAAGGAGGCGACACTGGTTGGGGGTGCGGGCCTTTCTGCTATGACACCAGAAGCCTTTTAACAGACTTGAAATATTTTGAGTGGTTTGGTTGGTGCTGGAGCCATACTCGCAGCTTTTGCAAAACAGGCCTTGGATACTCAGCCAACAGTTACTACAGGACCTAGGATGGATGCAGCTTCAGGCACGAATGATTTCTTCAGGCCAATGCTAGGCCCAGTGATGATAGGGAATGAGCATGAGATGCTGACCAGGTTTCTCAAGCTGAAACCTCCTACTTTTCAGGGTACTGATAGGGAGGATTCTTATGAGTTTATCTTGGATTGCTATGAGAGGTTGCACAAGTTGGATATTGTACGTCAGCATGGGGTTGAGTTTGTCACATTTCAGCTGCAGGGTGATGCTAAGCAGTAGTGGAGGTCTCATGTGGAGTGTCGGTCTTCTGTTCTACCCCCAATGACTTGGGAACAGTTCCACGCTTTGTTTTTAGAGAAGTACGTACCTCGTACTTTGAGGGACCGGAAGAAAGATGAGTTCTTGAACTTAGAGCAGGGTAGCATGTTAATTTCTGCTTACGAGGCTTAGTTTCACGCCTTGTCTCATTTTTCCACATAGCTGTTGGGTTCCGAGGAGGAATGGGTATGGTTGTTTGTGAAAGGTCTAAATACTGAGCTACAGGTACTGTCAGTGCATATGACTTCTTCAGGAAAGGGCTTTAATGATGTGGTGGATTATGTGAAGTAACTTGAGGGAGTCAGGAAGACGGGGCAGGCTAAGGCATTAGCCAAGAAGCCCAGAGTGAGGGAAATTATGGTGGCTCACATTCCAGGGGTCATCATTAGCAGGTATACTCAGCCCGTCCTATTCAGTCAGCTCTACCAGCTGCTACAGGTGGTCGTCAGGGAGCTCATAATCAGCCTTCAGCTCCTAGAGGCCAGAAAGCGTCTTATACGTCAGCTAGCAGGCCTACACTTGATCGTGGTTGCTTCCATTGTGGTGATCTGGGTCACTTTAAGAGGGAGTGCCCACTCAGGCAGACATGTAATCAGGGTCAGCAACAGCTTAGAGCGGTGGTCCCAGTAGGTAGAGGTGGTAATGCTAGAGGTTGTCCGCAGGGTGGGCAAGGAAACTTTCAGAGAGGCCGGGGCGACAGACATAACGGTGGCGTGGGTAGGGGTACATCACAGCCGATCTGGGAAGTTTCTCGGATTGATGATCGGGCTCATTGCTATGCTTTTCCATGGAGAACTGAGGCGAAAGCCTTAGATGCGGTGATCATAGGTACCGTTCTTGTCTGCGATAAAATGGCTTCAGTATTATTTGACTCAGGTTCTACATATTCTTATGTATCTGTGAATTTTGCGTTGGGTCTGAAATTGACTTCTGATATCCTTGATTCTCCTATTCATGTTTCTACCCCGATTGGAGAGTCTGTGATTGTGACTCATGTTTATCGTGACTGTTCTGTTGTGTTTGTGGGGTTTCATACTTGGGTAGAGTTAGTAATCCTGGATATGGCTGATTTTGATATTATCTTGGGCATGTCTTGGTTGTTCCCTTATCATGCTGTGTTATTATAACACCAAGACTGTGGCTCTAGAGATTCAGGGTAAGGATAGACTAGAGTGGGAAGGTGTTGTTGACACCCAATTTTGTCCCTCCTTTCTTCTAATTTATTTCTTTTGGCTTCTAAATTTTTAGTAAATTAAATATCTTACATTTTTACTATTATTTTTGTTTATTACTACTATTACTGTTATTACTTATTATATATCATTTATTTCTACTACTTTAAATTTTATTATTTATTATTTTTTAAGATTACGAGTATATTATCAACATAACTATTATTACTATCTTCTTTAAATCGATCGTCGTTACCTTATTTCAACTTTCATACTTATTAAATCAATTATACGTGTTTTAACTTCTTACATGATTATTAACTATATATTATACTAATTATTAAATTAGAAGCTCAAAAGAATTAATTTGTGGAAGAAAAAGATTACCAAATTCGGCCAAAATGACCCCAAAACCAGGCCATGTATTCAGCCCATTTCACCTTTAAACCGAGGCCCATTTCTAGTTGTTTTCAGCAGCCCAATAACCATCAACATCTTAAACTAAGATTAGGTCTCTTTTCATTTCTCAACAACCGCTCCTTCCCTTTCCATTTTCAATGAAAGCTCTCCATTTCCATCAACTTCAAGCAGAATTTGTCACACCATTTTAGGAAAATCTTGTAGCTTTCTCACAACTTTGTATCTTAGCATATCTTAAACACACTCTCTCATTCGATCTTCTCTCTTTATCATCTTATTTCTACTTTCATCTCTCAGCTGATTCAATCTCTGCAAGAATTAATGGGTTTTGTTGTCTTCCACTGCAAAAAGCATTCTCCAACGTTCAATTTTCAGCTTTCCTTGACCAAATTCGAAATTCAAAACCTTTCAATTTCCCACCAATTTGAAGAAGGGTAAACCCTAATCTTTGCCTATAAATACATCTCAAATCCTCAGCCGAAAAAAAGCAGGGGACACTCACAAGAAGCACCACGAAAATCTCATTACACACAAAACTTTCAATCTTTAGCTACTACTCTGAACTTCTACATCTTTTTAAGTTTTCATTCCGTCTTTGTTGGCTCGTGTCCATAGCAGAGGCACTTGAATTTATTTGGTTCGGAATCTGTTCTTGAGGGAGTAGCTTCGTGGCCTACGACACCCTTAGTTCACTGCTACAAAACAGGTCGGCCCGTTATCCCTTTTACCCTTATTTTGCTTTTGAGTAATATCTATCATGTTATATATTTGAAGAAAAAATTCACCTTTTGTTTATGGTTAGATATTTTTAATTAGTTGCCCAACTTTGTCCGTATCTTGGTTGGTTTATGATTTTACTTGACTTAAAATACTCATTCTTTGTGTATTAATTTTATTAGCAGTCATATACTAGATCTCTAAGCATAAATTACCATGCTCTAGCTTTCTTCCGGCATGTTGAGATTCATTACAAGATTCACGCCAGATCTAGCCTAGAGGCGATTAATTGCATAGGTTTGTTATATTATTTAAGTAATCCTTGTTCAGTTCCTTTATATTAAAGCTTTGGAGATCATGAAGTTAGGAGATTAATTTTTCAATATTGATGCCTCTGTTAGTTATTTAGCAAGATTCAAGTTGGTTAGATAAACTTTATCTAGTTTTTCTCATAGAGAGTATGACCAAATTAGTTAAGTGGTTTAAGTCATTTGTCTAAATTATTTTAGTGTAAGATATAAAGTATCCTTAAGAATACGTTATACGTATATGAATATAGCTGAATGATATGTTATGTGCGCATGTTATCTTAAGTCCAATTTCTCTTATCAAGATTTGAAAATTAGCAAATATGTTATATGTGCTCGTTAGCTACAGTTTAACGCTTTCATCTTCTTTTTACTTGTGAGCTTTATTTGTATCATCAAACGTAAGATTGGCTACTAATCTTTATCTCCCTCGGTTTTCTCATTACATGTACACTTGAGAGCAAATGGAGTCTCAATTCGAGACTCTCGCAAAATCGAGTTTATGAGACTCGCACCATCATACCCGCACATGGAGTCATCATGATATTTTAGATTAACTCGGATAGCAAGTGAAGCAAGAGGGACTCTTGCTTGGGACTACTAAGACGACATCTTATCTTTTAGTAGTATTTATTTGTTTACTGCTTATTTGTTTACATTGTTAACTTGCTTATGTGGTTTGGATTATATTTTTTATTATTTTTTTCAATCCTTGATAACTAGCATAGGGCACATAATTAAGTTTTAAATAACACTTAGCCTAATTAATTAATCAAGTCCGGACGGTTAACCATTTTTAATGGATCTTAAAGGGTGCCTAATACCTTCCCTTTTGATTAATTGAACCCTTACCTAGAATCTCATGTTAGTAGACCTTAAAATGGAGTTAACTTTAGACAATTGCTTTAATGAATTTAGGTGTCCTAATTCACCGTAATAATTAGGTGGCGACTCCTTAAGTTAGTTAAATAATTTAGGAATCACCAATATGTGGTACACTATTTTGATCCGGTTAAAATGTGGTATGACAGCTTGGCGACTCCGCTGGGAATTTTAGGTTCTAAACCATAACAGACTTAGGTTAATAATTAAGGTTTTATGTTTATTTGTTTTACCTTAATTGCTCAACGTTTATCTGTCATAATTATGTGATATAAATTATTTATTTGCTATTATTTTATATAAACTGCCTTACGTGTTAACGCTTTATTTAAATTGTCATTCCGTTCATATTTCCTCCACTTTTGGAAATTTGACACTTTCACACACATTGTACACGCGAGTTGTATCCTTTCACTTCTCTGAAATTCTTTCAAAAACCTTGTATTTAGAGAGTTGGTGCACGCGTGGGGTGAGCGGATAGTTTTACTACCGTGTGACCACGTACCTTCTCACATAAGAATACCAAGTCTGAGTCTACCCAACTCTTAGTTCACTCAGGATAGAGCTAAACCAACACACTTTACTAAGAACATGCATCATTTCATGACCTAGGAGGCTTAATGCGTTAGGCGTATTAAGTCCATTAGTCGACTTTACCCAAATGTCCAAATGGGTTTTCGACCCTAAGTGATGACTTATCATTATTTATGTGCATATTTGAGAGATAATTGTGCCTAAATATAGACTATTTGCTCTAATTAATTAAACTTTAGGGGGAGGGTATCACTAACCTTTGTATGACAGGTATGAAGGTTTTACATTGGTGTATGTCTTTGATCAACGACTGACAGGAGTTGACGATCTCCCCAAGCGAAACCAAGAAGTTTAGACGTGGAAAATTTACTTTTTTTACTTTATTGAAAAGTACTTTATATTGTATTAGTTCGATATGTAATAAATTTTAATTTCTCTTGTACATTATTGGGAAATAGAATTTGTTTAATTAATCAAAGAGCAATGGAATGACATATTATGGCACATTTACTCTTCAAATACACGTTAGGCCTACCTCTGGCACAAATAGGTCACAAGCTTATTAGGATACGTTATCGTTGTTAAACATACTTGATTTACATGTTACTCTATAACTTATTTGACTTTACTTGATGACTTATTTGCTACACGATTTATTTAATTTTATATGAACGTGACTTTACTTGAGGCTTTTACTTAAAATTGACATTATATGTATTTTATGTTTTCTTTTTATCCCCAAAGTTGATTCGTGTTGACAATCGAGCTGGCCGACCACCCTTACTTCACAAGATCTAAGTCATCGGTATTACCTCGACGTAGTTGGACTGTTCAAGGAAGGAAAATCACAATGACTGATCCAACCACATCTAATCCAATTGGTAGAGGAATCATTCCTAATGACTCTTCTGAAACTTTCGAAAATAGAGCTACTATTCAACATGATGAGCACATCGCTCGCTTGACTCAAGAGATTGAGGATCTGCGTGGAGAACTGAGTCGGGTTAAGGACTTGACCAATTTGTCCATTACACTCCAAAGTCCACTTCCTGAACCAGAAATGCCGCAACTCATTTTCCACCACTTGATTCATCAGTTCCCGAACACTTTCCACCACAACATCCTCCACTTGCCAACAGTAACCTACCTCTAACCACCCCCGTAAATCCACCAAACCCACAAACCGTCTACACTCCTACACAAAGTCAACAAACCACTTATACTACCTATGCTACTCCTCCTAATCCATCACTCGTCAAACCACCAAATCAACCTCCAATGCATATTTCTTATGCTTCTCCACCCGCTAACACCTATCCACTACCTACAACTACTCCCGTAAACCCTCCATTCAATACCCCTTATAATCCTACACCATCTCCAATTCAAAATGCTTCTATCGTCCAAAATTGTCAAGCCCAACATATACAAGGGGCACATGTTGTCAATCCTTACGTGCAACATGTTCCTCCAGTATATGCTATAGAAACTCAAACCTTTACCAATCCAATATCGGTCAAGTTCCAACCTGAGGTGGACCAGTACGAAGAAATGGACAAGGATGCCAAGGCAAAGTCTGATGATATGTTAGCAAGGGAGATTGATGATCTTAAGAAAGCAATGAAAAATCTCCAAACTACTAGGGGAAGCACAAGCCTAGAGTATGATGATTTGTGTGTGCAACCTGATATCGACTTGCCTATAGGGTACAAGCCGCCAAAGTTTGATATGTTCAATGGAGTTGGTGACCCTCATATACATTTAAGGGCCTACTGTGACAAGTTGGTAGGAGTAGGGAGAAACGAAAAAATCAGGATGAAGTTGTTCATAAGAAGCCTATCTGGTGAAGCTCTTGCTTGGTATACACAACAAGATCCCTGTAAATGGAGTGGATGGAGTGATATGGCACAAGACTTCATGGATCGATTCAGGTTCAATACTGAAATCACACCTGATAGGTTCTACTTGGCTAAGTTAAAGAAGAAGTCAACTGAGACATTTCGCGAGTATGCCCTGCGTTGGAGGGCAGAAACAGCTAGAGTCCAACCACCGATGGGTGAAAGTGAAATGACTGCTACCTTCATCGAATGCCAAGATAACAGTCTGTACTATGAGAAAATGATAACCATGATGGGACAAAAGTTCATGGAAGTTGTCAGAATGGGGGAAATCTCGGAAGATGGGATCAAATCAGGGAGAATCCAAGACTATACAGCTTTGCAAGCTGCGAGCAGAGCAATTCAATATGGATCCATCAATGGGAACAAAAAGAAAAAGGAAGATGTATCTGCTGTCATGGTTGATCAAGGACGCAAGTCAAATCAAACTCCTCTTTATCTAAATCAACCACATCAAACCATTTATCCTTACCAGTATGGTGAAACCTCCCAAACTTTCTACCATCCTCCACCAACTCATTACCCTGTCTATAACACCCAGGCAAATTATTATCAACCTCGAGCTCCTACTTACCAAAATCGACCTCATGCTGCACCAAGAGCTCGTCCAAATCAGGAAACCAAAATCACTCGCAACTACACCAAGATAGCCGAACCATATGCTCAGTTGTTTGAAAGGTTGAAAACAGCAGGTATGATACAACCAATTGAAGGGAAAATCCCAGACCCTATTCCGAAGTGGTTTGACGGTTCCAAGCATTGCGCCTATCATTCTGGAGTTGTAGGGCACGACACTGAGGATTGTTATGGTCTTAAAAATAAGATTGAAGCCCTAATCAAGGAGGGAGCGATCTAACTTACAGGACCTCAGCCCAATGTGAACAACAACCCCTTGCCTAACCACGGGAATGCTAATGTGAACATGGTAACTATTGAGGAAGATTTAGATTTAAAAGGAACCATTGTACCAATTGGAAAGGTTGGAAAGGACACATCATCGATCTTTGACGCACCAATGATAACAGTCCAAGAATCAACGTCAATGGAGGATACTACTGCAACTACTCACACTGAGACACCGACCATTTGGGGTGCTGAACCAGAGGAGACCTTGAAGAATTGGACTTGTACTTCATCCCTGGTTCGCCGGGAGTCTTGGTAGATTGAACAAGTAGTAACCCTTTTTGAAATAGCACGATTACAAAATTGAGGCATGAATCGTGCCTAAAACTTTATGTTGTTGTGCCTCATCTTTTGAAAGCTTAATTGCAAAATCTATAAATGCATTTCCTATTACTTATTATATTCTGTTCTTATTATATAAATTATTAAATCTGGCAATTCTATGATTGTGACAAATAATGAGACAAGTTATCAAGGTTTGATGACAAGATTCTTCTAAAAAGACGTGAAGATGACTTAAAGTTCGAACAATCAATCAAGGAGCATGACAACAATAATATTCGAGCACGAAGAATATCCATTCAAGAGAAGTCAAGACACTACATCAAAGGACGACTTTAGATAGGTTTCATTTGAATGTAACTTTCTCTTTTCATGTACTTACGAACTACATTTTGACCTGATTCCCTTGGCGGGATACGTAAGCAGCCCACATAGAGTTCGGTTTCACTATAGAAAAAAATTAAAATCTCTTTATTTGTAATAGGAGAACTACATATGACCTGATTTCCTCGGTGGGATACGTAGGCTGCCCACATATGGTTCGGTCACGTTAGGGTAGAAACTAAAAATCCTTTATTTACTTATGTAACAGAACTACGTACTGACTTGATTTCTCATGGTGAGATACATAGGCAACCCATATCGGGTTTGGTCCCTTTATTTAAAAAATTTCAAACTATCTTTTTATGTACCCTGAACTACGTTCTGACCTGATTCTCTTTGTGAGATACGTAGGCAACCTATATAAGGTTCGGTCTCACCACAACATAAGTTTAGTTACTTTTCCAAAGTCAAAACTAGGGGAGATTTTGGAAAGACATGCACAGGGAGTGATCGGACGTGCCAAGTTATACTTGATTCAAGCTACCGAAGACGAAGTAAACCGTCATAGAACGATTCATTTTGTTTCATAAAGTGTCACAATCTAAGAGTTGGTAGAATTTTTTTACAACCTATACACATATTTTTATATATATTTTCAAGTGCTTATATTTTCTCAATAAAAAAAAAACCTTCACTACTTGTTCATTTGCCAAGCTCCAAACGGAGGTCACAAGGTCTGAATAAACAAGACGAGCGGAGGGCCAACAAAGTCAAGGATCAAGTCAACACGAATCAACACCCCCTCCCAAACTAAGAATTTTTCTTTGAGTGCAGGAATGACAAAAATACAAGATGACAATATTGGATCAATGTCAAGATTACCAATCATGGCCCAAAGGCGTCATTTGGACCCATGGCCTCGCCCTAATAAACCAAACAACTTCATTTCTCACTTTATCTTTGACTTTACTCCTTTTACTTCATTATAACTTTATATCTTTATTGACGTCTTTACCTAAATTTTGCAGGTGACATTATTTTGAAATCTGATGGAAATGAAAATCAATTTCATTTAAGAGGTCACTCGACCCACCATGAAATCGCATATAAAAAATCAAATGCGATATTCAACCAGTCACAATCATCATCCACAACAACAGCCAAGCGACTTCATTTATTTACTACTTTACTAATTACTTTTATAATTCATTTTACCTACTTTAACGACTTTACTTTAAACTTTACAGATATCATAAAGTCTCTGAAGACAATCGGAGGACTCATTTATCATTAAGACATCATTGAGTCCCCGAAGACAATCGGAGGTCTCATTTATAATTGAAGTCCCCGAAGACAACCGGAGAGTCATCTGCATAAGACAAACGGCTATACACTTACTTTACTCTCTACTTTACCAATGACTTTAAATCACTTTACCCACTTTAATGACTTTATCATAACTTTACAGACATCATTGAGTCGCCGAAGACAACCGGAGGTCTCATTTATCATTGAAGTCCCCGAAGACAATCGGAGACTCATCTGCAGAAGCCAAACGGCTACACACTTACTTTATCCTCTACTTTACCAATTACTTTAATTTACTTTACCTACTTTAATGACTTTATCATAAACGTTACGGACAACATTGAGTTTTCGAAGATAATCGGAGGCCTCATTTATCATTGAAGTTCCCGAAGACAACCAAGAGACTCATCTGCATAAGCCAAACGGCTATACACTTACTTTCCTTTTCATAGCCATACGGCTTCACACTTATTTCAGTTTGTATTTCATTTACTCCTATGCTTTGTCTTACTTAATTTACTAACTACTTTTCATTAAGTTTTGACAGAAAATACAATATACACACGCCAATTACAATAACAAGAGATGCATCACAACGTGGAACTTTATCTTAGCAGTGAACTGGGGCAACTTTGCTGAAGAGGATTATCAAACTCGCCAGCAGAGGTCAAGGATCTACTCTCGAACTTCACTCTACCTATGTCCCACGAACACGTGGTATGTAGGTTAAATCTCCACTCAATTAACTCTTTCATAACTCCTCAACTCATTGCACTACCCAGTGTCTCCATAACTCGACACTGGGGCAATTTTTTGAGAACCCGCAGCTCGACATATCAATTCAATCTTAGAGTATCATGAAAATGTGTGTAGTAGAATTCTACTTATGGGTGTGTTGTGCACCACATCTATAATGAGGAAGCTATGAACATATCTTCCATTCTCGAATACTCTTATAACTTATTTTTAAACTCTTGGTTGCTACAAATCCGCTAGTAACACGCTTTTCAAAATTCTTGAACTACATATGACCTGATTCTCGTGGAACCCGAGATATGTAGGCGACTCAAAACCGAGGTTCGGTCATGATCTTTAAAACATCTTATATCAAATCCTCATAATCTTTTCCTGCATTCTTCTATCCCAAAACCTTCCAACGTTTGTATCAATTCAATTCCTCCAGGGCTATATTTGTTCGCCGGAACAAAATTGGCTACCAAGTCAACTCCTTTGCCCGAAGACTCCTACATCATCTCCGTTCAAAGTGGGGCAGCTGTTGACATCCAATTTTGTCCCTTCTTTCTTCTAATTTATTTCTTTTGGCTTCTAAATTTTTAGTAAATTAAATATCTTACATTTTTACTATTATTTTTGTTTATTACTACTATTACCGTTATTACTTATTATATATCATTTATTTCTACTACTTTAAATTTTATTATTTATTATTTTTTAAGATTACGAGTATATTATCAACATAACTATTATTACTATCTTCTTTAAACCGATCGTCGTTACCTTAGTTCAACTTTCATACTTATTAAATCAATTATACGTGTTTTAACTTCTTACATGATTATTAACTATATATTATACTAATTATTAAATTAGAAGCTCAAAAGAATTAATTTGTGGAAGAAAAAGATTACCAAATTCGGCCAAAATGACCCCAAAACCAGGCCATGTATTCAGCCCATTTCACCTTTAAACCGAGGCCTATTTCTAGTTGTTTTCAGCAGCCCAATAACCATCAACATCTTAAACTAAGATTAGGTCTCTTTTCATTTCTCAACAACCGCTCCTTCCCTTTCCATTTTCAATGAAAGCTCTCCATTTCCATCAACTTCAAGCAGAATTTGTCACACCATTTTAGGAAAATCTTGTAGCTTTCTCACAACTTTGTATCTTAGCATATCTTAAACACACTCTCTCATTCGATCTTCTCCCTTTATCATCTTATTTCTACTTTCATCTCTCAGCTGATTCAATCTCTGCAAGAATTTATAGGTTTTGTTGTCTTCCACTGCAAAAAGCATTCTCCAACGTTCAATTTTCAGCTTTCCTTGACCAAATTCGAAATTCAAAACCTTTCAATTTCCCACCAATTTGAAGAAGGGTAAACCCTAATCTTTGCCTATAAATACATCTCAAATCCTCAGCCGAAAAAAAGCGGGGGACACTCACAAGAAGCACCACGAAAATCTCATTACACACAAAACTTTCAATCTTTAGCTACTACTCTGAACTTCTACATCTTTTTAAGTTTTCATTCCGTATTTGTTGGCTCGTGTCCATAGCAGAGGCACTTGAATTTATTTGGTTCGGAATCTGTTCTTGAGGGAGTAGCTTCGTGGCCTACGACACCCTTAGTTCACTGCTACAAAACAGGTCGGCCCGTTATCCCTTTTACCCTTATTTTGCTTTTGAGTAATATCTATCATGTTATATATTTGAAGAAAAAGTTCACCTTTTGTTTATGGTTAGATAATTTTAATTAGTTGCCCAACTTTGTCCGTATCTTGGTTGGTTTATGATTTTACTTGACTTAAAATACTCATTCTTTGTGTATTAATTTTATTAGCAGTCATATACTAGATCTCTAAGCATAAATTACCATGCTCTAGCTTTCTTCCGGCATGTTGAGATTCATTACAAGATTCACGCCAGATCTAGCCTAGAGGCGATTAATTGCATAGGTTTGTTATATTATTTAAGTAATCCTTGTTCAGTTCCTTTATATTAAAGCTTTGGAGATCATGAAGTTAGGAGCTTAATTTTTCAATATTGATGCCTCTGTTAGTTATTTAGCAAAATTCAAGTTGGTTAGATAAACTTTATCTAGTTTTTCTCATAGCGAGTATGACCAAATTAGTTAAGTGGTTTAAGTCATTTGTCTAAATTATTTTAGTGTAAGATATAAAGTATCCTTAAGAATACATTATACGTATATGCATATAGCTGAATGATATGTTATGTGTGCATGTTATCTTAAGTTCAATTTCTCTTATCAAGATTTGAAAATTAGCAAATATGTTATATGTGCTCGTTAGCTACAGTTTAACGCTTTCATCTTCTTTTTACTTGTGAGCTTTATTTGTATCATCAAACGTAGATTGGCTACTAATCTTTATCTCCCTCGGTTTTCTCATTACATGTACACTTGAGAGCAAATGGAGTCTCAATTCGAGACTCTCGCAAAATCGAGTTTATGCGACTTGCACCATCATACCCGCACATGGAGTCATCATGATATTTTAGATTAACTCGGATAGCAAGTGAAGCAAGAGGGACTCTTGCTTGGGACTACTAAGATGACATCTTATCTTTTAGTAGTATTTATTTGTTTACTGCTTATTTGTTTACATTGTTAACTTGCTTATGTGGTTTGGATTATTTTTTTTATTATTTTTTTCAATCCTTGATAACTAGCGTAGGGCACATAATTAAGTCTTAAATAACACTTAGCCTAATTAATTAATCAAGTCCGGATGGTTAACCATTTTTAATGGATCTTAAAGGGTGCCTAATACCTTCCCTTTAGATTAATTGAACCCTTACCTAGAATCTCATGTTAGTAGACCTTAAAATGGAGTTAACTTTAGACAATTGCTTTAATCAATTTAGGTGTCCTAATTCACCGTAATAATTAGTTGGCGACTCCTTAAGTTAGTTAAATAATTTAGGAATCAAAATAATTTAGGAATCACCAATATGTGGTACACTATTTTGATCCGGTTAAAATGGGGTATGACAGGTGTGTACCGGCCTAAGCCAGTTAAGGTAATATCGTTTGTTTGGGCTAGGAAGCTAGTGGGAAGGGGGTGTCTAGCTTTCTTGGCTCATCTCCGGGATGATAGTATGGAGTCCCCATCTATTGAGTCAGTTTCGGTGGTTTCTGAATTTCTAGAGGTATTTCTAATGGATTTTCCTAGTATGCCTCCGAACAGGGATATAGACTTTTGTATTGATTTAGAGCCAGGCACTCACCCCATTTCTATTTCTCTGTATCGTATGGCTCCGGCAGAGTTAAGGAAACTTAAGACTCAGCTGCAGGAACTCCTAGATAAGGGATTTATCCGTCCCAGTGCTTCGCCTTGGGGTTCTCTTGTTTTGTTTGTAAAGAAAAATGATGGTAGTATGCATATGTGCATAGACTATAGGTAGTTGAACAAGGTGACCATCCGAAATAAGTACCCTTTACCCTGCATTGATGATTTGTTTAACCAGCTTCAGGGTGCATCGGTTTTTTAAAAAATTGACTTGAGGTCGGGGTACCATCAGTTGAGGATTAGGCTTGAGGACATTCCTAAGATTGCTTTTTAAACTCGGTAAGGGCATTATGAGTTCCTAGTAATGTAGTTTGGTTTGACCAATGCACCGGCATCATTCATGAGTTTGATGAATGGGCTATTTAAATCATATTTGGATTCCTTCGTGATTGTATTTATCAATGATATTTTGATCTACTCCAAGAGTAGGGAGGAGCATGCTAGTCATCTCCGTATTGTGTTGGACATCTTGAAACGCCAGAAGCTTTATGCGAAGTTATCCAAGTGTGAAAATTTGGTTGACTTCAGTTGTGTTCTTGGGGCACGTAGTGTCAGAGAAAGGGGTGATGGTAGATCCCCAGAAAATTGAAGAAGTCAAGAGTTGGGTTCGACCTAGCTTTGTGACTGAGGTGAGGAGTTTTGTTAGACTCGCAGTGTACTACCAGAGATTTGTTAAGGATTTTTCATCTATTGCTACTCACCTGACCAGGCTAACACAGAAAGAAGTACCGTTCGTATGGTTCGACAAGTGCGAGGAGAGCTTCCAAAAGCTCAAGACACTTCTGACCACTACTCTTATATTGTCCTTGCCAGTTGAAGGTAAAAACTTTATTGTTTACTGTGATGCTTCACATTCTGGTTTGGGTGTTGTGTTGATGCAGAATAGGAATATGATAGACTATGCATCTAGGCAGTTGAAGGTGCATGATAGGAACTATCCTACTCATGACTTAGAATTGGCATCAGTGGTCTTTGCACTTAAGATTTGGAGACACTATCTCTATGGTGTCAAGTGTGAGGTGTTCATGGATCATCGCAGTCTGCAACATGTGTTCACTCAGAAAGATTTGAATCTGAGGCAGAGAAGGTGGATGGAATTATTGAAGGACTATGATGTGACCATTCAATATCATCCGGGTAAGGCTAATGTGGTGACAGACACATTGAGCCGGAAGACAGTTAGCATGGGCAGTTTGGCTTGTTTGGGGGTGTCCAAATGACCACTAGCAAGAGAAATTCGGGCCTTGGAGGCCAAGTTCATGCACTTGGGTATTTCAGAAGAGGGTGGGATGTTTGCCAGTATTGAGGTCAAAGCCACCTTCATAGAGGAAATAAAAGCCAAACAGTTTCAGGATCCGAAACTAAGTAAGCTTCGAGGTAAGGTAATATCCAGGGAATTAAGGGATGTAACGTTAGACTCTGGTGGAGTACTAAATTTCAAAGAGAGGATTTATATTCCTCGGGTTGATGATATAATTCAAAAAATCTTGGCAGAAGCTCATGGTTCGCGGTACTCAACTCATACGGGTGTGACCAATATGTACAGGAACTTAAGGCAGCGTTACTGGTGGCCCAGAATGAAAAGGGTCATAGTTGACTTTGTGTCCAAATGTCAGAACTTCAGGCAGGTAAAGCATGATCACCAGAGACCTGCAGGACTACTCCAGAGAATGCCAATTCCAGAGTGGAAGTAGGAGAGGATAGACATGGACTTTGTGGTGGGTCTTCCCAAGACATTGGGAAAGTATGACTCCATTTGGGTCATTGTTGACAGGCTGACCAAATCCGCTCATTTCATTCCGGTCAGGGTAGATTATAATTCATAGCAATTGGCTAAGATCTACGTGAAAGAGGTTGTGAGATTGCATCGGGTGACATTGTCCATCATTTCAGACAGGGGTACTCAGTTCAGCTCTAAATTTTGGGGCAGGCTACACAAAGAGTTGGGTACATAACTAACTTTTAACACAGCCTTCCATCCTCATACTGATGGTCAGTCGGAGAGAATGATTCAGGTATTAGAGTACATGCTGAGAGCATGTGTGATGGACTTCGGGGGTCATTGGACCAGTTCCTACCATTGTGCAAGTTCTCATATAACAATAGTTATCACTCCAGTATTGACATGGCACCGTTTAGGAGTTGTATGGGAGGAGTTGCAGATCACCGGTTAGGTGGTTTGAGGAAGGCGATGTAAAGCCTTTGGGAGTGGATTTAGTAAAGGAAGCACAAGAAAAAGTAAGGGGCATTCAGGCCAAATTGTTGGCTGCCCAAAGCAGGCAGAAATAGTATGCAAATCGCAAGGTCCGGGACATGGAATATCAAGTTGGTGAACAGGTATTGTTGAAAGTGTCACCAATGAAGGGAGTTATGCGGTTTGGTAATAAGGGCAAGCTTAGCCCTCGGTTCATCGGTCTGTTTGAGGTTCTTGAGATTGTTGGGCCAATGGCTTACAAGTTAGCACTGTCGCCCAGTTTGTCGGGTGTCCATCCGGTATTCCATGTATCCATGCTTAAGCGATACCATGGGGATGGGGACTACATCATCAAGTGGGATGAGGTGCTTTTCGATAAGGATCTTCGTTATGAAGAGGATCCAGTCTTAATTCTTGATCGGGATGTCCGGAGGTTGAGGACAAAGGTGATTGATATGGTAAAGGTTCAGTGGAAGCATCGTCTGATTGAGGAAGCCACTTGGCAAACCGAGAGGGACATGCGGGTAAAGTACCCTCAATTGTTTGAGGATTCAGGTACTACACTTTCTTTCCTTTATTTTCTGTAAATTTGAGTTTGATCGTTCGGGGATGAATGATGGGTAAATTAGTATTTGTTGTAATGACCGAGTCCATCGTTATAGGTAGTCCAATCGTACCAAGTTTTAGAGTTAGAAAACTCTGGGTTTGGGAGTTTGAAATTTTGGGCTAGGCTAACCTCGAACGGTTTTGAATCGAGGTGGAGTCTATGGAAATCCAGGTAAGGATTGGGTTAGATGTCTTATAGTGAGCTAGTTTTCCTCGTAGCTAACACATAAAGGAGTCCGGGGGACTTTTCAGAATTGGATTTGGGTAAGTAGAACTCCCGAAATCAAGGTTGACGTGAAGGGGTTATTTTGGGACGTCGGGAAAATAGGTGTGTTGTAAAATGGACTAATTTTGGAGGTTTTATGACTTTTTGTCCCGTGTTAACCAATATAGTGGTTGACACTCCGCCATAGCGACCTCTGCTATAGCGGAGAAATTACTACTACAGCAGAAGTCAACGTCGATCAGCCTCTGCCATAGCAAACGATTCCACTACGACGGTACCGCTATAGCGTAGCGGACCGCTATAGCAGAGTATGACAGGATTTAATGCAGAAATATTCCCCAAAACGTTCAGTTTTCACAATTTCATTTTGGGAGAAGGGCAAGGCGATTTCAGGCGATTTTCCTCTGTTTTCCATTGTTTTTCTTCCATAAGGTAAGGTTTCTACTCCCCAATCTTTGTACTACTTTTCCTATGCGGTAGAATTGATAGGAGGGAACTTGGGGAAAGGTTGGAATAATCTAGGGATGGTAGAATCCGGGGAAAAAGCGGGATTCTAGGCATGAAAGTTCTTGGGTATGGTTAAAAGCAAGGTTTTATGATCGTATGTTGTTAAATTCTCTATTTTTATCCCTGAAAATGATAGAACTAGGAAAATTAATGGTGAGAAGACCGGAAAAAAGGGTAGGATGACCATGGTTGGTCTGGGGTTTAAGATTTGGTGTAATCCGGGTAATGCACAGGCCTTGGTTGTTAATTTGAGTACTTGTATGTTGTTTTAGACCAAGAACGAGAAAGGAATCCGGAACACGGGAAAGCTCGTGTTGAGTAGAGCTTGGATCATTTCGAGGTAGGTGATGGCTTACGACTCTTCTGAATGTTGTATATTTTGTACTCTTATCTAAGTATTTGTATGAATTGCATGATTTAGAGGAATTGTGTAGACTTTCTAAGAGTCCTGTTTTACAGTCTGTGAATTGAATGGTGTGTTGCTTGTTGGTTTACAAGTTGTTTGTTCATTATTTTGACTGTGAATTATTGATATTCGGTTGGCTCGGGTACCACGCTTGGTACATGTATACTAACGGTTGGCTCGAGTACCACGCCTGGTACAGGTATACTAACGGTTGGCTCGGGTACCACGCCTGGTACGGATATAACAAATGGTTGACACGGGTACCACGCCTGGTACGAATTACTAACGGTTGGCTTGGGTACCACACCTGGTATGAGTTTATTTTACTGCATCATGGCATTGATATTGTTGCATTGCATTAACTGTTATTGGTTCCATGAGTGGACCATGTGTTTTTATTGAATTGTGATATTCATTGGTTGTCCTTGAGTGACCGAGAATCCTATTATAATTGTTGAGTTGATCTTGGATTAGGCCGGGTTGTCTGTTTAACACTTAGGTGTTGTTTAGAAGGGATCTCAGGGTGTGTCCGGACTAGGCAAAAAGGATAGTTTATTGAATTATGTGATTGTGGTTTAGAGTTATAAGAAGGTAGATTTCATGTGGGGACAAGCTAGGTAGAGACTTGCAGTCTAGGGGAGCCTATTGACTTGTTGCATGTTTTTTGTACTGGTACTTGATTTGTTGTACTGAATTATACACTGTTTATTTGGAAATTGGCTGATGATCTTACCAGTACACAGTGGTGGTGTACTGATACTGCACTTGTTTTTTCTTCTTGTGAGTACATGCAATCTTCCAGCGGCTGAGACGCGACCTCATCTGTAGTACCAGCGTTACTGACTTCAAGGGTGAGCCACTTGATCGAGCTGCCTTGAATCTATCATTAGTGTTGTAGCCCATTTGTTTTGAGCTTAGACTATTTTCTTATATTTTTGGGGTTGCATCTTCGCACTCTAGACATTGGTAGAATTGTTTGGTACTGCGACTTTCAGATTTTAGGGGGTAATTTCCGCAGGTTTATATTAATGAAGTTGATTTATTGTTATTGAACTGCTAGTTTACTTTTATGCACTGGTTTTGAGCTGTTAGAACGATTAAGTTCGGGGAAGTGATGGTTCGCTAACTCAGGGGTTGGGTGAGTGTCACCCACGGCGGTCTGGGTCGTGACAGTAAATGGGTTGTATAATTATTAATCCATTTTATTAATCCTGAAAATGGAGTAATATAATTCTTTTTTTTATTATAAAATGTTTCGGTCAGTAGTTAATATATAGTTATTAAATATTTGATATATAACTAATGTATAATTATCTTTTTCTCATTATACTATAATATTTATACACAGATTATTGATTAATCATACACCAATTATAAATAATACATATTGAATTGTAATAATTTAATCACGGATGAAAGATATTTTGCACAACACAAAAAAGTTCATAAATATAATATGACTACAATAGTTTATGGCTATTTTTTGAAAACTAGTTTTTAGGGTACAAAAAGTTATAATCATTTTGGGCTAAGCTATATAAGATTTTCCCCCTTATTTTGGGAGTTTTATTTCTCTTTTATTTATAATTTTTGGCTAAAAAAAATAAAATTAAAATAATAATATTGGCGGGTGATGAAAATTATACATGTTAATTTTCAGAAAATCGTTAACATAGATGACTTTACCGCAACGGTTCAAAAAATCATTGTTATACCTAGGACTCTTTGTGACGGTCATATTGTAATGACAACGGTCATATGGCTAAGCCGTGTCAATATCTACCAAATATTTTGGCAACGGTCATAACCGTTGCACTAGACTAGTTAGGTTTGAAAATAGTTACTAGCAAGTCTGTTCCCATAGGTCCAATTTCTGGTAGAGTGATAAATGATCTAGGGTATTGCATACTATAATCTTCTCTAAGTTTCATTGATTGAGATACTATATATTCCTAACAGATGTATAGCAATGAAACTCTCTAAGTATGTACTGGTCATACGGTCTAGTCGTAATGTATGAGAGTTGACCCACTATGTATGAGTGGGAGAAAAAGAAAATTGGATCGGGTCATCCATGTGGATCAACCCGAATCCATATCTAGAGAATTCTATATATATATAAATAATTAAGTATTATATATATTTAAATTATTAATAAATAAAAGGGAATAGACACAACTATTGTGAAGAGATACAACTATTTGAATGAAGAGTTGCATCCTTTTATGTTATAAAAGGTTTCTATTAACAAAAAAAAAAAAAAAAATATATATATATATATATATATATATATATATAATTAAGTATTATATATATTTAAATTATTAATAAATAAAAGGAAAGAGATACAACTATTTGAATGAAGAGTTGCACCCTTTTATGTTATAAAAGGTTTTTATTAACAAAAACAAGACACTTTTTTTTAATTCTTTGCAAAAAAAAAAAAAGAACACACAAAAACATTTTTTCCTCTCTCTGCAATACTCTCTTCTTCTTGTGTGAAGAACTTCAGTTAGAAGATTCATGTGAAGATCAAAGTTATCTCCACCAAAAATGTTTGGAACAATCTTTTGTAACAGGTACGATTTTAGATTGTGGCTTTATATGGTGTAGTTCATCTTTGTATGTGATTACACTTTCTGACTAGTGAAATAATATTCAATGATTCTGCAAATTGTGTGTTTGAGTATATCTTTCATTGGCATCAGAGCCTGCGTTAAATTTGATTTTCTAGTCGTAATTTTCTGTCGTATTGTAAGACAAACATGATCGTGTTTTTCTACATAATCTGATTTTTTTTTTTGAATATGACACTGTTCCCTTTTTTTTAATCACCAGAGTTTTTTTTTCTTATTTGTTTAAAAAAAAAGGAGGAAAAACTCATTCGTAGTACTTCTTTTTAATTTTCCCCAGTAATTGTTTTTGGTACAAGTTTTTTTATTTTATTTGGAAAGAAAGAGTTGTTTGTGTCATAACATGGCCCACAAGAAAAGTAAAAAAATAAATAAATTGAAAAAGTATTTTTTACAAAGTTTTCTTTGTATGTTACTGTGGTCATGTACTAGTAATTTCCTAGAGGATGAAAAATAAACACTAGAAAAACTTTTTTCCGATTATGTTTTCTCAATTCGTACATGTTTGAAGAAAGGAACTTATTGTCTCAAGTTTTTTGCTACAGTGGTATTTTTTTTCTTTGGGCTGTTTTTAATTTAAAGATAAATGACTGTCTTAGCCCACGAAAAAAAGAAATTTAGTTTGCTATGATAAATTATGAGATTTTTAAAATATATCTCATCTGTTGAGAATATTGAAAGTACCATTTTAAAAAAAAAAAGAATTTCAGTCCCAATAAAAGGTGCAAGTTTTTTTCTCTTGTCCATAGGGGCTTATCTTTTATTCTTTTCGATCAAATTATGTAATGTTGAAATAGCAACAGTATATTATCTGCACATATATTATTTAAGGTACATTTAGTCTGTGTAATTATTTATGTAATTGTCTATGTAATATTTTATTTGCATAAGCCTATAATATTTTTGTACTTGCATGAAAGTTAATTTAAATGGTTTATGTTTATTTAATCTTGAATTTATGTGATTTAAGATAAGTATTTCTTAGATGATTGATTATGCTAGATTTATGACATATTGGAATTCGGATGATGATCTGGGGGGGGGGGTCCTTATATTTTTTCTTAACATATTATTTTATTTAGGATAGTTTTAGGGATTCTATATTTTGAGGTTCATATATACAAAATTTTAAAAAGTTTACTTAATTTATTAGGATTCTTAATAATTTTTTTTCTTATAATTATTCTTACTTCTTTTTTGCCAAATTTCACAGTATTTTATCATTAATCTGAATTTAATTCTAATTCGGTTATATTGAGCTTTTCGAATTCTGAATCTAGTTCATGCAATCCTATTTGATACCATTCTTGGTTTATTAGTTCTAAATCTTCATTACTGAATATCTTTTCCCATATCAATTTTCTTAGATCTGTTATTTCTATATCTTTAAGCACATATAAGATTAATATCTTATAATCATAAATCATTTCATCATGTAAATAGGTAAAATAAGTAGGTGTAGTATTATTATTCATGTCCATAATTTTTATGCTGCTTTTTGTTGATTAATTCCCTCATACCATAGCATGTTAATAACATTATATTCGATTATTACTACTAGATTATTTTAACCATATTCTCTCGTTGCTAACACCGTACTTTCCAAGGTACTTTCCCCTCCTAGATAATGTCACTCTGTCTACCCTCCTCATGGCTTCTTGCCTTGGTTTCAACCTCTGGACATTATTTTCGGATTGTTTCCCCTGTTTCCTCATGTTAACAATTTAAAATTATGATTCAAATAATTCTAGTAAATAATAACAAATATAACTTATTTATGCATACTATGATACTCGGGAATCAACAATTTAGCTATGCATAGTTATGAACGAATATACCTTTCCTGTATCTTGCTCCATGTTGCTGAAAATTGCTATATTATTTCTGGAAAATATTTGTGTTTACAAAGAAGGGTGCTTTCCGTCTAGAAAGTCTTACCCTTTATCTCTTAATACTACCTATTTATAAGAGGATGCTAACCTGTCCTAATCCTCTTTTTCTTTCCCACTATTATTACTTTTACACGTATTGCTTTACTATTCTGTCCACTATCACTACTTTACATCTGTTCCTATACTATTCTTACAACTTTTTACAAAAGTCAGAAAACTTTACATTATTGCTAATGGACAAATAACTTTACATAATTTCTTCCACTATCTTATGCTTTCTATGATTTTCCACTATCTTCCACCACCATCTTCTGCTTTTTATCTCTTCTTATCTTTTCCTTTTTATTCCAGCTGTACGTCTGGAATTACATTGTCTTCTCCTTGGTATCTCGAACATTCATGATCCGGATACTTGTGATTGATTAGCTTGCAATACCTCGTCATTAATTCTTCTGATATAAAATTTTTTCTAATAGCTCTTGTCAATGGTTGCTGTTCTGGTCTTAATAGGCTAATTGCCCATTGTCTGATTTCTTCCATATCTGCAACTCGTTCTTCTCTACAAGTTGAATAAATCATTGTCTGCTCTCTTGCATAATAGCTCCATATGGAATTTTTATTTAAATAATTTGTCGATAATTCATTTAAAATAGTAGCTATCCCAATAATTCTTTTCCCTGCATAAAACTCTGGTATCTCATCTCTGCTTATTTCTTCATGTTCTTCTATCTTCTCTGGTATAATCATATCTCGAGTTAATCCTATCTTTATGACCTGGATTACTGGCTTTATTTCATTATATAATATCTCCGCTGGTGCTGAATATACTCTTATGTAAAATAATGTGCCTTTAGTTATTCTCTTGTATTGCATAAATGCTCTATGTAGCTCTGGCAGTGTAGCTATTTCATCTCCTGTCTTTGTATATACAGTATTTAATAATCCATAGTGGTAGCAAGTTGCTACTAGATTTGCATTTGTCCTTGGCAGCGCAATTAGCTTGTTGTATCCTTGTAGACTCTGGGTTATATAATCTTCTTCTGGATTAGTAGTAGTTTTTGATCTGGAGTTTTTATTTAAAAAGGTTTGGATCTTGTAGATATTGTTTATGTATGCTTGGGTAATATGGTTATAGGTCTTTTTGTCTTGGTTTAGACTGTCTTTATATGTATTTACCTGTGGGGGTATAATTGGGGTTTTTTGGTATTTTGGAGTATATGGTGTTGTAAATAGTTTATTCAAATTTGTATTAACATATCTTTTTTCTCCCTTTGTAGATGTAGATGCTTCACCTGCATGAAGTAAATTATGGGTTTTTAGGTGTTTCCCAATGTCACCTTGTAGCTCTGGAAGTTTTATGTCTTCCGATTGACATAGTTCCGCATTTTTTCCATGCTGCTGGCTAGTTTTAATCTGTTGTATCTCCTTATTTATATTGTCGACTTCTTTACAGAGAGTCGTCATAACTTTGAGTATATCTTCCATAGTAGTAGTTTCTTCAGTCTGAGTAGCTTTGTCTTGATATGTAATCTGCAATTACATTTTTGTTAGTACCAATCACTTCAATTGTAAATGTAAAATTCAATATATTTAATACAAATCTTCGTATCTCCTTGGTTGTAACTGAATCTTGTACTTTCTTTGTCAACCACCATTTTACATGTGTGTTATCTGTTCTAATAACAAATTTATTATATACAATATATGGTTCAAAAGCTAATAAGCATTTATATATTGAATAAAGTTCTTTTCTATTTATTTCCCATTTTATTTCAAGATTTGTAAATGTACCTGAATAATATCTACAATGGTGCTCTATTTTCTCTTTATCATATCTGTATTTTAGTACTCCTCCATAGCTAATTTCACTAGCATCGGACTCTACTATATAGATAAATTTTCTATTTTCTTCTGGAAAACATAGTTTTGGTAAATTTTTACATAATAATTTTATTTTCCTTATTTGTTCTTGGTCTTTATTATCAAAGTAATATTCTACATCTTTCTTCAATTTCTTGTGTAATGGTTTTAGATTTTCTGCCAGTTTTGGTATATATTCTCTTACTTGATTTACTAGTCCTAAAAATGATTGTAATTTCTTCTTTGTATCTATTTGTTCATCAGAATTTATTATTTTCTGTACTATGTGTGGCTGCATTTTTATGCCATTTTTATCTATTTCTATTCCTAAGAATTCTATTTGGTTTTTCATTATTTCAGCTTTTTTCTTACTTAGGCTAATTCCTGAATATGTAACAATATGTATGAATTTTGTGGTATTAATCAGAAGCTTGTACTTGACAATCTCCTTAAGCAAAACTGTTTCCTTAACCATATGTGGAAGTTTAGAATCTGATTATTGCTCATCAATAAAGGGTAAAAAATAGGGCATGTATTAAAACTTGGCATTCCAAAGACCAACGTATCCAGTAATAGTAAGAGATCTTGGCAATCACTAATTAAAATCACTGTTATTTAATAGAGATTTTGGTCTCTAGCTTAAGGTGATAAAAGCCTGATTTACAATCAAACTTACTGAAATAATTATATCCTTGAACTTGTCTTATTTTTAATATTTTATTAGGTATTGGATAATTGTAGGTTTTAGTTTTTGCATTTAAGTTTCTATAGTCAATAACCATTCTACTCTTTCCTCTTTTTTGTTCACTATGTTTATATACTATAAATGCTGGGCTTGTATGTTTACTATTGCTTTCTTGTATATATTTGTTTTCTAATAATTCTTTTATGTGCATTTTGAATTCATCTAAATCATCAAAATTATATTTTAAAGGTTTCTGGGTAATTATACTATTTTCATCAATTAGCTCTATTTTCACTTTAGTTTTATGTTTTTCCCATCCTTTTAAGGGATTTTCGCTATATAATGGTTCTAATTGGTCTTGGATCATTTTTAATTTATTTATGGAAAAATATAATTAGTTCTATTTTATGCTCATTTGTTTTTATATTTTCTAATTTCTGTGTAATTTTCTCACTTCCCTTTATCCATGGGGCAGGTTTTCTATTTTTATTATATACTCTTTTAGCTCCTACTTTGTGTTTACATGGTGTCGTAAACCACCAGTGTGTCTTTGTTATTATATGTGGATATAGTTTTTCTAGAAAAGGCATTCCTAGAAGTATATCCTTATTTGTGAATTCATAACTATATATTTCTTCTATAGTTAATATTTTATCCCATATTTGTAATTTTACATTTCTTGCTTTATAATTTATCATGCTTCCTTCATTATTAAATCATGTTACTACTATTGGTGTAGTTAATTTTTCCCATTTCTCGTCTGGTAGGCAATTATGTTTACACATATTAGCTTCTGCTCCTGTATCTATCATCGGGGTATAATATCTGTTATAATAGTTTTCTACTATTATTTTAGCAAGTATGTAGATTTTCATTTTTCTCTTACATCGTTCGTTTTATTATGGCTTTCTTATTTTTATAAGTAACGGTTAACTGTGTGTTTTCTAAATTATATGGTTTCATATCTTCTAACCATTTTATTCCTAATATGATATTTTCATCTCCGTGATATATTTTAAATTTTATTACCATTGGTATTTCGCCAATGATTATTTCTTTTTCTACTGATTCTCTGAATGCTGTAAATTCTTTTGGTAATTCTGGGTGTTCTATAGAATTTATTTCTTCTTCTGTTACTAATTCTCTTGTTATATAATTTTCCTCTTGTCCTGTGTTTATTATTATAATGAATTTTCTTTGTTCTAATATTCCAGTTATATAATAGTGATTTGGCTCTATTTCTTTTATTGTTACTGAATTTCTTGATGACTGGGGTGTGTCACTACAACTTTTCCTTTTAGATGTGCTTATCCTATCACTTACTATTTCTAGGTTTTCTTCTGCGTCTATTTCCTTATAGCTATAATCATTGTTATCTATTACTGAAACAATTTGTTCAAAAGGGTTTTCTATTTTTATTCTATTGATTTTATTTTTTGCTATTATTTTATGTTTTGTTGTCAAGACATATAAATTTTTACATCTTGCTGTAAATACTTTACTGCCTGGGGCTAGTTCAATTCCTGTCATTTTCCAATATAATACTAATGATTTATCTATATTGCAGTCATTTATTGCTACTGAATAGTTTGCACTTATTATAAATTTAAATTTTTGGTATATTAGATTTCCTTTTACTGCACTTATTATACTCTTCTCTATAGGTTCAATTATTCTGTCATCTGCTAGATATATTTCAATAGGTGTATCTATACCTTCTCTAAAACATGCTTTTATTAATATTTTTGTTCCTCCTAGATGTACATACCTTATTGGTTCTTTAGTTTGTAGTGCTTGTATTTCTTTGTTTATTATTCTCTTATTTATTATAGGAATTCTTGCTTTTCCTTTAGTATATTTACAATCTATTATATGTTCTTTTTGACTTACCACATAGTATTATTCTTTCTGTCTTTTAAATATGTTTTTTAGTATTGGTAATTTGAATATTTTTTCTACACTTAGATCTAATTCCTTCCCTTTTATTTGTTCAAATATATTTACATCAAATATTACTTTTTGTTCCGAAGATTCTTCATTCATATGTTCTTCTTTTATTATTTGTACTTCCTTTTCAGTCATTATCTAATTCTTCGTTTTCTAATTTTTCATTTACTTCATTTTCAGATAATTCATATATACTATCGTCATCGCTTAATTCATAGTCTAGATATTCTAGTTGCATATATTCTTCATTATTTATTATTATTTCTGCTATTTGCTTTCTTTTAGGATTCTTAGGTAATCTACAATCTCTAGCTAAATGTCCTAGTTTTCCACAATTATAACATGTACATTCAGTTATTTTCTTCTTTGGTTTAAATTGCTTTTTATTATTATAGTTTCTTACATAATATTGTCTTCTAGGCCTTTTATTTTTATATTGAGATTTATATCTTTTAATTTTTCCTACTTTTCTATTCTTTTTGTAGTAATTATTTGTGCATCCGAATTAGGGTGCTACTCTATCTCTACAACATGATAAGTTTCTTATTATAGATTTTTCCATCTTCATTTTTTCTTTATATTTCTCACATATACCTGAATACCAATTTTGTAAAAATCTTACCATAGCTCCTAGTGTATCTTGTAATCCTGCATTATTCCAATCTTTTATTATTCTTGTACTAAATGGTTCTGGTAATTTTGTAAAATATAGTTTTCTTACTTCTTTTGCTTCTTCTGGAGTGTATTTACCTTTATAATAATATTCTCTAAATACACATGTATATTCATCTATATAACACATATTACATATTGCCAATTTCAACATTAAATTTCTATTAAATTGTTTATCCTTATTTTGTTCTTCTGTCTCTGTAGTTGTACTACTAAACTCATTTCGTATTGCTACCTCATATTTATGTGAAATGTCAATAGATGTAGTTGCTACTTCGTTATTTATAGTTTTGTTGTTTCTTAGTGTTTTTATATAGTCCTCTGATAAATTGAGTAACCATAATTTTACTGTTCCTAAGAGTGTTCGTTCTATATATCCTGGTGTTTCTGCTATGCTTATTTTATTATCTATTAACTGTTTTGCTATATATCCTAACCATAGTTGAATTGATTTATTTATATCTGTTACGCAATCTAATTCTAAGAAATTACTATTTTGGTTAGTTGGTTTTGGAGTCCATTTTCTATTTAGTCTTTTATCCCATAAACTATTTTGTCTATCAGATTGCTCATAGCTTACTGTGTAGTATATTGGATTTAATATTTTTGGGTTTTTAACTCCTGATGTACTAGCTTCTTGTTCTTTTTCTCCTTCAACATCTCCTGCATTTATTTCAATATCTTCATCTATTTTTTCTATAATTATTTTATTAAGGTTTTGCCTATATTCGTCATTATTATTCATTGTTCTTTGAATATTTAAAATATAAATCTCAATATAAAAATAAAAGGCCTAGAAGACAATATTATGTAAGAAACTATAATAATAAAAAGCCATTTAAACCAAAGAAGAAAATAACTGAATGTACATGTTATAATTGTGGAAAACTAGGACATTTAGCTAGAGATTGTAGATTACCTAAGAATCCTAAAAGAAAGCAAATAGCAGAAATAATAATAAATAATGAAGAATATATGCAACTAGAATATCTAGACTATGAACGATAGTATATATGAATTATCTGAAAATGAAGTAAATGAAGAATTAGAAAACGAAGAATTAGATAATGATTGAAAAGGAAGTACAAATAATAAAAGAAGAACATATGAATGAAGAATCTTCGGAACAAAAAGTAATATTTGATGTAAATATATTTGAACAAATAAAAGGGAAGGAATTAGATCTAAGTGTAGAAAAAATATTCAAATTACCAATACTAAAAAACATATTTAAAAGACAGAAAGAAGAATACTATGTGGTAAGTCAAAAAGAACATATAATAGATTGTAAATATACTAAAGGAAAAGCAAGAATTCCTATAATAAATAAGAGAATAATAAACAAAGAAATACAAGCACTACAAACTAAAGAACCAATAAGGTATGTACATCTAGGAGGAACAGAAATATTAATAAAAACATGTTTAAGAGAAGGTATAGATACACCTATTGAAATATATCTAGCAGATGACAGAATAATTGAACCTATAGAGAAGAGTATAATAAGTGCAGTAAAAGGAAATCTAATATACCAAAAATTTAAATTTATAATAAGTGCAAACTATTCAGTAGCAATAAATGACTGCAATATAGATAAATCATTAGTATTATATTGGAAAATGACAGGAATTGATCTAGCCCCAGGCAGTAAAGTATTTACAGCAAGATGTAAAAATTTATATGTCTTGACAACAAAACATAAAATAACAGCAAAAAATAAAATCAATAGAATAAAAATAGAAAACCCTTTTGAACAAATTATTTCAGTAATAGATAACAATGATTATAGCTATAAGGAAATAGACGTAGAAGAAGTAAGAATAATTATAAGAAGTAAGAATAATTATAAGAAAAAAATTATTAAGAATCCTAATAAATTAAGTAAACTTTTTAAAATTTTGTATATACGAACCTCAAAATATAGAATCCCTAAAACTATCCTAAATAAAATAATATGTTAAGAAAAAATATAAGGACCCCCCCCCAGTTTGGTATCAGAGCTATGGATGATTTAAAACATATTAAAAGAAAGATAAGGAAATCAAAAAGAAGATTAGAGAAGTTATACCCAGTTTATGAACAACTTAGTATTGCAAAAGAAGATAATGATAAATTAGCCGAGATAATAGAAATTATATCTAGAATAGAATATAAATATGTTAAATATTTAAAATATAAATATTCAAAGAACAATGAATAATAGTGACGAATATAGGCAAAACCTTAGTAAAATAATTATAGAAAAAAGACAAGAATTACAATATAGGCAAAATAGACTTAACTACAACATAATTGCAGGAGTTTGTAAAGAATCTATTAAAGCACAAAGGAAAACTATATTTTACTTACAATTACAAATAGATAGTTTAGAATACAAATTACAACATAATTTATAAATGAATAAAGAAGAATTTGCTATAGACGAAAAAACATATGAAAATCACGACGGATTAAAAATAAAGATTATATTTTCAAATTTAGGACGACGATATAAAAAAATAGGAGATAATCTAAGTCTAATGTTAGAAAAAGAATCTGGGTAATTATACTATTTTCATCAATTAGCTCTATTTTCACTTTAGTTTTATGTTTTTCCCGTCCTTTTAAGGGATTTTTGCTATATAATGGTTCTAATTGGTCTTGGATTATTTTTAATTTATTTATGGAAAATATAATTAGTTCTATTTTATGCTCATTTGTTTTTATATTTTCTAATTTCTGTGTAATTTTCTCACTTCCTTTTATCCATGGGGCAGGTTTTCTATTTTTATTATATACTCTTTTAGCTCCTACTTTGTGTTTACATGGTGTCGTAAACCATGTAATAGTTGCTAAAATAATAAAACGAAAACTATGTAAAACGAACTATGTAAGAGAAAAATGAAAATCTACATACTTGCTAAAATAATAGTAGAAAACTATTATAACAGATATTATACCCCGATGATAGATACAGGAGCAGAAGCTAATATGTGTAAACATAATTGCCTACCAGACGAGAAATGGGAAAAATTAACTACACCAATAGTAGTAACAGGATTTAATAATGAAGGAAGCATGATAAATTATAAAGCAAGAAATGTAAAATTACAAATATGGGATAAAATATTAACTATAGAAGAAATATATAGTTATGAATTCACAAATAAGGATATACTTCTAGGAATGCCTTTTCTAGAAAAACTATATCCACATATAATAACAAAGACACACTGGTGGTTTACAACACCATGTAAACACAAAGTAGGAGCTAAAAGAGTATATAATAAAAACAGAAAACCTGCCCCATGGATAAAGGGAAGTGAGAAAATTACACAGAAATTAGAAAATATAAAAACAAATGAGCATAAAATAGAACTAATTATATTTTCCATAGATAAATTAAAATTAATCCAAGACCAATTAGAACCATTATATAGTGAAAATCCCTTAAAAGGATGGGAAAAACATAAAACTAAAGTGAAAATAGAGCTAATTGATGAAAATAGTATAATTACCCAAAAACCTTTAAAATATAATTTTGATGATTTAGATGAATTCAAAATGCACATAAAAGAATTATTAGAAACAAATATATACAAGAAAGCAATAGTAAACATACAAGCCCAGCATTTATAGTAAATAAACATAGTGAACAAAAAAGAGGAAAGAGTAGAATGGTTATTGACTATAGAAACTTAAATGCAAAAACTAAAACCTACAATTATCCAATACCTAATAAAATATTAAAAATAAGACAAGTTCAAGGATATAATTATTTCAGTAAGTTTGATTGTAAATCAGGCTTTTATCACCTTAAGCTAGAAGAAGAATCTAAAAAGTTAACAGCATTTACAGTACCCCAAGGATTTTATGAATGGAATGTATTACCTTTTGGATACAAAAATGCACCAGGTAGATATCAACATTTTATGGATAATTATTTTAACCAATTAGAAAATTGTATAGTATATATAGATGATATACTTTTGTATTCAAGAACGCAAGATGAACATATAAAACTACTAGAAAAATTCATACATATTGTTACATATTCAGGAATTAGCCTAAGTAAGAAAAAAGCTGAAATAATGAAAAACCAAATAGAATTTTTAGGAATAGAAATAGATAAAAATGGCATAAAAATGCAGCCACACATAGTACAGAAAATAATAAATTCTGATGAACAAATAGATACAAAGAAGAAATTACAATCATTTTTAGGACTAGTAAATCAAGTAAGAGAATATATACCAAAACTGGCAGAAAATCTAAAATCATTACACAAGAAATTGAAGAAAGATGTAGAATATTACTTTGATAATAAAGACCAAGAACAAATAAGGAAAATAAAATTATTATGTAAAAATTTACCAAAACTATGTTTTCCAGAAGAAAATAGAAAATTTATCTATATAGTAGAGTCCGATGCTAGTGAAATTAGCTATGGAGGAGTACTAAAATACAGATATGATAAAGAGAAAATAGAGCACCATTGTAGATATTATTCAGGTACATTTACAAATCTTGAAATAAAATGGGAAATAAATAGAAAAGAACTTTATTCAATATATAAATGCTTATTAGCTTTTGAACCATATATTGTATATAATAAATTTGTTATTAGAACAGATAACACACATGTAAAATGGTGGTTGACAAAGAAAGTACAAGATTCAGTTACAACCAAGGAGATACGAAGATTTGTATTAAATATATTGAATTTTACATTTACAATTGAAGTGATTGGTACTAACAAAAATGTAATTGCAGATTACATATCAAGACAAAGCTACTCAGACTGAAGAAACTACTACTATGGAAGATATACTCAAAGTTATGACGACTCTCTGTAAAGAAGTCGACAATATAAATAATGAGATACAACAGATTAAAACTAGCCAGCAGCATGGCAAAAATGCGGAACTATGTCGATCGGAAGACATAAAACTTCCAGAGCTACAAAGTGACGTTAGGAAACACCTAAAAACCCATAATTTACTTAAAAGGATGGGAAAAACATAAAACTAATGTGAAAATAGAGCTAATTGATGAAAATAGTATAATTACCCAGAAACCTTTAAAATATAATTTTGATGATTTAGATGAATTCAAAATGCACATAAAAGAATTATTAGAAAATAAATATATACAAGAAAGCAATAGTAAACATACAAGCCCAGCATTTATAGTAAATAAACATAGTGAACAAAAAAGAGGAAAGAGTAGAATGGTTATTGACTATAGAAACTTAAATGCAAAAACTAAAACCTACAATTATCCAATACCTAATAAAATATTAAAAATAAGACAAGTTCAGGGATATAATTATTTCAGTAAGTTTGATTGTAAATCAGGCTTTTATCACCTTAAGCTAGAAGAAGAATCTAAAAAGTTAACAGCATTTACAGTACCCCAAGGATTTTATGAATGGAATGTATTACCTTTTGGATACAAAAATGCACCAGGTAGATATCAGCATTTTATGGATAATTATTTTAACCAATTAGAAAATTGTATAGTATATATAGATGATATACTTTTGTATTCAAGAACGCAAGATGAACATATAAAACTACTAGAAAAATTCATACATATTGTTACATATTCAGGAATTAGCCTAAGTAAGAAAAAAGCTGAAATAATGAAAAACCAAATAGAATTCTTAGGAATAGAAATAGATAAAAATGGCATAAAAATGCAGCCACACATAGTACAGAAAATAATAAATTCTGATGAACAAATAGATACAAAGAAGAAATTACAATCATTTTTAGGACTAGTAAATCAAGTAAGAGAATATATACCAAAACTGGCAGAAAATCTAAAACCATTACACAAGAAATTGAAGAAAGATGTAGAATATTACTTTGATAATAAAGTACAAGAACAAATAAGGAAAATAAAATTATTATGTAAAAATTTACCAAAACTATGTTTTCCAGAAGAAAATAGAAAATTTATCTATATAGTAGAGTCCGATGCTAGTGAAATTAGCTATGGATGAGTACTAAAATACAGATATGATAAAGAGAAAATAGAGCACCATTGTAGATATTATTCAGGTACATTTACAAATCCTGGAATAAAATGGGAAATAAATAGAAAAGAACTTTATTCAATATATAAATGCTTATTAGCTTTTGAACCATATATTGTATATAATAGAAAGCATAAGATAGTGGAAGAAATTATGTAAAGTTATTTGTCCATTAGCAATAATGTAAAGTTTTCTGACTTTTGTAAAAAGTTGTAAGAATAGTATAGGAACAGATGTAAAGTAGTGATAGTGGACAGAATAGTAAAGCAATACGTGTAAAAGTAATAATAGTGGGAAAGAAAAAGAGGATTAGGACAGGTTAGCATTCTCTTATAAATAGGTAGTATTAAGAGATAAAGGGTAAGACTTTCTAGACGGAAAGCACCCTTCTTTGTAAACACAAATATTTTCCAGAAATAATATAGCAATTTTCAGCAACATGGAGCAAGATACAGGAAAGGTATATTCGTTCATAACTATGCATAGCTAAATTGTTGATTCCCGAGTATCATAGTATGCATAAATAAGTTATATTTGTTATTATTTACTAGAATTATTTGAATCATAATTTCAAATTGTTAACATGAGGAAACAGGGGAAACAATCCGAAAATAATGTCCAGAGGTTGAAACCAAGGCAAGAAGCCATGAGGGGAGTAGACAGAGTGACATTATCTAGGAGGGGAAAGTACCTTGGAAAGTACGGTGTTAGCAACGAGAGAATATGGTTAAAATAATCTAGTAGTAATAATCGAATATAATGTTATTAACATGCTATGGTATGAGGGAATTAATCAACAAAAAGCAGCATAAAAATTATGGACATGAATAATAATACTACACCTACTTATTTTACCTATTTACATGATGAAATGATTTATGATTATAAGATATTAATCTTATATGTGCTTAAAGATATAGAAATAACAGATCTAAGAAAATTGATATGGGAAAAGATATTCAGTAATGAAGATTTAGAACTAATAAACCAAGAATGGTATCAAATAGGATTGCATTAACTAGATTCAGAATTCGAAAAGCTCAATATAACCGAATTAGAATTAAATTCAGATTAATGATAAAATACTGTGAAATTTGGCAAAAAAGAAGTAAGAATAATTATAAGAAAAAAAAATTATTAAGAATCCTAATAAATTAAGTAAACTTTTTAAAATTTTGTATATACGAACCTCAAAATATAGAATCCCTAAAACTATCCTAAATAAAATAATATGTTAAGAAAAAATATAAGGACCCCCCCCCCCCATAGTAGTAGTTTCTTCAGTCTGAGTAGCTTTGTCTTGATATGTAATCTGCAATTACATTTTTGTTAGTACCAATCACTTCAATTGTAAATGTAAAATTCAATATATTTAATACAAGTCTTCGTATCTCCTTGGTTGTAACTGAATCTTGTACTTTCTTTGTCAACCACCATTTTACCTGTGTGTTATCTGTTCTAATAACAAATTTATTATATACAATATATGGTTCAAAAGCTAATAAGCATTTATATATTGAATAAAGTTCTTTTCTATTTATTTCTCATTTTATTTCAGGATTTGTAAATGTACCTGAATAATATCTACAATGGTGCTTTATTTTCTCTTTATCATATCTGTATTTTAGTACTCCTCCATAGCTAATTTCACTAGCATCGGACTCTACTATATAGATAAATTTTCTATTTTCTTCTGGAAAACATAGTTTTGGTAAATTTTTACATAATAATTTTATTTTCCTTATTTGTTCTTGGTCTTTATTATCAAAGTAATATTCTACATCTTTCTTCAATTTCTTGTGTAATGGTTTTAGATTTTCTGCCAGTTTTGGTATATATTCTCTTACTTGATTTACTAGTCCTAAAAATAATTGTAATTTCTTCTTTGTATCTATTTGTTTATCAGAATTTATTATTTTCTGTACTATGTGTGGCTGCATTTTTATGCCATTTTTATCTATTTCTATTCCTAAGAATTCTATTTGATTTTTCATTATTTCAGCTTTTTTCTTACTTAGGCTAATTCCTGAATATGTAACAATATGTATGAATTTTTCTAGTAGTTTTATATGTTCATCTTGCGTTCTTGAATACAAAAGTATATCATCTATATATACTATACAATTTTTTAATTGGTTAAAATAATTATCAATAAAATGCTGATATCTACCTGGTGCAATAATTATATCCTTGAACTTGTCTTATTTTTAATATTTTATTAGGTATTGGATAATTGTAGGTTTTAATTTTTGCATTTAAGTTTCTATAGTCAATAACCATTCTACTCTTTCCTCTTTTTTGTTCACTATGTTTATTTACTATAAATGCTGGGCTTGTATGTTTACTATTGCTTTCTTGTATATATTTGTTTTCTAATAATTCTTTTATGTGCATTTTGAATTCATCTAAATCATCAAAATTATATTTTAAAGGTTTCTGGGTAATTATACTATTTTCATCAATTAGCTCTATTTTCACTTTAGTTTTATGTTTTTCCCATCCTTTTAAGGGATTTTCGCTATATAATGGTTCTAATTGGTCTTGGATTATTTTTAATTTATTTATGGAAAATATAATTAGTTCTATTTTATGCTCATTTGTTTTTATATTTTCTAATTTCTGTGTAATTTTCTCACTTCCTTTTATCCATGGGGCAGGTTTTCTATTTTTATTATATACTCTTTTAGCTCCTACTTTGTGTTTACATGGTGTCGTAAACCACCAGTGTGTCTTTGTTATTATATGTGGATATAGTTTTTCTAGAAAAGGCATTCCTAGAAGTATATCCTTATTTGTGAATTCATAACTATATATTTCTTCTATAGTTAATATTTTATCCCATATTTGTAATTTTACATTTCTTGCTTTATAATTTATCATGCTTCCTTCATTATTAAATCATGTTACTACTATTGGTGTAGTTAATTTTTCCCATTTCTCGTCTGGTAGGCAATTATGTTTACACATATTAGCTTCTGCTCCTGTATCTATCATCGGGGTATAATATCTGTTATAATAGTTTTCTACTATTATTTTAGCAAGTATGTAGATTTTCATTTTTCTCTTACATCGTTCGTTTTATTATGACTTTCTTATTTTTATAAGTAACGGTTAACTGTGTGTTTTCTAAATTATATGGTTTCATATCTTCTAACCATTTTATTCCTAATATGATATTTTCATCTCCGTGATATATTTTAAATTTTATTACCATTGGTATTCCGCCAATGATTATTTCTTTTTCTACTGATTCTCTGAATGCTGTAAATTCTTTTGGTAATTCTGGGTGTTCTATAGAATTTATTTCTTCTTCTGTTACTAATTCTCTTGTTATATAATTTTCCTCTTGTCCTGTATTTATTATTATAATGAATTTTTTTTATTTCTAATATTCCGGTTATATAATAGTGATTTGGCTCTATTTCTTTTATTGTTACTGAATTTCTGGATGACTGGGGTGTGTCACTACAACTTTTCCTTTTAGATGTGCTTATCCTATCACTTACTATTTCTAGGTTTTCTTCTACGTCTATTTCCTTATAGCTATAATCATTGTTATCTATTACTGAAACAATTTGTTCAAAAGGGTTTTCTATTTTTATTCTATTGATTGTATTTTTTGCTGTTATTTTATGTTTTCTTGTCAAGACATATAAATTTTTACCTCTTGCTGTAAATTTAGGGATTCTATATTTTGAGGTTCGTATATACAAAATTTGAAAAAGTTTACTTAATTTATTAGGATTCTTAATAATTTTTTTCTTATAATTATTCTTACTTCTTTTTTGCCAAATTTCACAGTATTTTATCATTAATCTGAATTTAATTCTAATTCGGTTATATTGTGCTTTTCGAATTCTGAATCTAGTTAATGCAATCCTATTTGATACCATTCTTGGTTTATTAGTTCTAAATCTTCATTACTGAATATCTTTTCCCATATCAATTTTCTTAGATCTGTTATTTCTATATCTTTAAGCACATATAAGATTAATATCTTATAATCATAAATCATTTCATCATGTAAATAGGTAAAATAAGTAGGTGTAGTATTATTATTCATGTCCATAATTTTTATGCTGCTTTTTGTTGATTAATTCCCTCATACCATAGCATGTTAATAACATTATATTCGATTATTACTACTAGATTATTTTAACCATATTCTCTCGTTGCTAACACCGTACTTTCCAAGGTACTTTCCCCTCCTAGATAATGTCACTCTGTCTACTCCCCTCATGGCTTCTTGCCTTGGTTTCAACCTCTGGACATTATTTTCGGATTGTTTCCCCTGTTTCCTCATGTTAACAATTTGAAATTATGATTCAAATAATTCTAGTAAATAATAACAAATATAACTTATTTATGCATACTATGATACTCGGGAATCAACAATTTAGCTATGCATAGTTATGAACGAATATACCTTTCCTGTATCTTGCTCCATGTTGCTGAAAATTGCTATATTATTTCTGGAAAATATTTGTGTTTACAAAGAAGGGTGCTTTCCGTCTAGAAAGTCTTACCCTTTATCTCTTAATACTACCTATTTATAAGAGGATGCTAACCTGTCCTAATCCTCTTTTTCTTTCCCACTATTATTACTTTTACACGTATTGCTTTACTATTCTGTCCACTATCACTACTTTACATCTGTTCCTATACTATTCTTACAACTTTTTACAAAAGTCAGAAAACTTTACATTATTGCTAATGGACAAATAACTTTACATAATTTCTTCCACTATCTTATGCTTTCTATGATTTTCCACTATCTTCCACCACCATCTTCTGCTTTTTATCTCTTCTTATCTTTTCCTTTTTATTCCAGCTGTACGTCTGGAATTACATTGTCTTCTCCTTGGCATCTCGAACATTCATGATCCGGATACTTGTGATTGATTAGCTTGCAATACCTCGTCATTAATTCTTCTGATATAAAATTTTTTCTAATAGCTCTTGTCAATGGTTGCTTTTCTGGTCTTAATAGGCTAATTGCCCATTGTCTGATTTCTTCCATATCTGCAACTCGTTCTTCTCTACAAGTTGAATAAATCATTGTCTGCTCTCTTGCATAATAGCTCCATATGGGATTTTTATTTAAATAATTTGTCGATAATTCATTTAAAATAGTAGCTATCCCAATAATTCTTTTCCCTGCATAAAACTCTGGTATCTCATCTCTGCTTATTTCTTCATGTTCTTCTATCTTCTCTGGTGTAATCATATCTCGAGTTAATCCTATCTTTATGACCTGGATTACTGGCTTTATTTCATTATATAATATCTCCGCTGGTGCTGAATATACTCTTATGTAAAATAATGTGCCTTTAGTTATTCTCTTGTATTGCATAAATGCTCTATGTAGCTCTGGCAGTGTAGCTATTTCGTCTCCTGTCTTTGTATATACAGTATTTAATAATCCATAGTGGTAGCAAGTTGCTACTAGATTTGCATTTGTCCTTGGCAGCGCAATTAGCTTGTTGTATCCGTGTAGACTCTGGGTTATATAATCTTCTTCTGGATTAGTAGTAGTTTTTGATCTGGGGTTTTTATTTAAAAAGGTTTGGATCTTGTAGATATTGTTTATGTATGCTTGGGTAATATGGTTATAGGTCTTTTTGTCTTGGTTTAGACTGTCTTTATATGTATTTACCTGTGGGGGTATAATTGGGGGTTTTTGGTATTTTGGAGTATATGGTGTTGTAAATAGTTTATTCAAATTTGTATTAACATATCTTTTTTCTCCCTTTGTAGATGTAGATGCTTCACCTGCATGAAGTAAATTATGGGTTTTTAGGTGTTTCCCAACGTCACCTTGTAGCTCTGGAAGTTTTATGTCTTCCGATCGACATAGTTCCGCATTTTTGCCATGCTGCTGGCTAGTTTTAATCTGTTGTATCTCCTTATTTATATTGTCGACTTCTTTACAGAGAGTCGTCATAACTTTGAGTATATCTTCCATAGTAGTAGTTTCTTCAGTCTGAGTAGCTTTGTCTTGATATGTAATCTGCAATTACATTTTTGTTAGTACCAATCACTTCAATTGTAAATGTAAAATTCAATATATTTAGTACAAGTCTTCGTATCTCCTTGGTTGTAACTGAATCTTGTACTTTCTTTGTCAACCACCATTTTACCTGTGTGTTATCTGTTCTAATAACAAATTTATTATATACAATATATGGTTCAAAAGCTAATAAGCATTTATATATTGAATAAAGTTCTTTTCTATTTATTTCCCATTTTATTTCAGGATTTGTAAATGTACCTGAATAATATCTACAATGGTGCTCTATTTTATCTTTATCATATCTGTATTTTAGTACTCCTCCATAGCTAATTTCACTAGCATCGGACTCTACTATATAGATAAATTTTCTATTTTCTTCTGGAAAACATAGTTTTGGTAAATTTTTACATAATAATTTTATTTTCCTTATTTGTTCTTGGTCTTTATTATCAAAGTAATATTCTACATCTTTCTTCAATTTCTTGTGTAATGGTTTTAGATTTTCTGCCAGTTTTGGTATATATTCTCTTACTTGATTTACTAGTCTTAAAAATGATTGTAATTTCTTCTTTGTATCTATTTGTTCATCAGAATTTATTATTTTTTGTACTATGTGTGGCTGCATTTTTATGCCATTTTTATCTATTTCTATTCCTAAGAATTCTATTTGGTTTTTCATTATTTCAGCTTTTTTCTTACTTAGGCTAATTCCTGAATATGTAACAATATGTATGAATTTTTCTAGTAGTTTTATATGTTCATCTTGCGTTCTTGAATACAAAAGTATATCATCTATATATACTATACAATTTTCTAATTGGTTAAAATAATTATCCATAAAATGCTGATATCTACCTGGTGCATTTTTGTATCCAAAAGGTAATACATTCCATTCATAAAATCCTTGGGGTACTGTAAATGCTGTTAACTTTTTAGATTCTTCTTCTAGCTTAAGGTGATAAAAGCCTGATTTACAATCAAACTTACTGAAATAATTATATCCCTGAACTTGTCTTATTTTTAATATTTTATTAGGTATTGGATAATTGTAGGTTTTAGTTTTTGCATTTAAGTTTCTATAGTCAATAACCATTCTACTCTTTCCTCTTTTTTGTTCACTATGTTTATTTACTATAAATGCTGGGCTTGTATGTTTACTATTGCTTTCTTGTATATATTTGTTTTCTAATAATTCTTTTATGTGCATTTTGAATTCACTAAATCATCAAAATTATATTTTAAAGGTTTCTGGGTAATTATACTATTTTCATCAATTAGCTCTATTTTCACTTTAGTTTTATGTTTTTTCCATCCTTTTAAGGGATTTTCGCTATATAATGGTTCTAATTGGTCTTGGATTATTTTTAATTTATTTATGGAAAATATAATTAGTTCTATTTTATGCTCATTTATTTTTATATTTTCTAATTTCTGTGTAATTTTCTCACTTCCTTTTATCCATGGGGCATGTTTTCTATTTTTATTATATACTCTTTTAGCTCCTACTTTGTGTTTACATGGTGTCGTAAACCACCAGTGTGTCTTTGTTATTATATGTGGATATAGTTTTTCTAGAAAAGGTTTTTAGGTGTTTCCCAACGTCACCTTGTAGCTCTGGAAGTTTTATGTCTTCCGATCGACATAGTTCCGCATTTTTGCCATGCTGCTGGCTAGTTTTAATCTGTTGTATCTCCTTATTTATATTGTCGACTTCTTTACAGAGAGTCGTCATAACATTGAGTATATCTTCCATAGTAGTAGTTTCTTCAGTCTGAGTAGCTTTGTTTTGATATGTAATCTGCAATTACATTTTTGTTAGTACCAATCACTTCAATTGTAAATGTAAAATTCAATGTATTTAATACAAGTCTTCGTATCTCCTTGGTTGTAACTGAATCTTGTACTTTCTTTGTCAACCACCATTTTACCTGTGTGTTATCTGTTCTAATAACAAATTTATTATATACAATATATGGTTCAAAAGCTAATAAGCATTTATATATTGAATAAAGTTCTTTTCTATTTATTTCCCATTTTATTTCAGGATTTGTAAATGTACCTGAATAATATCTACAATGGTGCTCTATTTTCTCTTTATCATATCTGTATTTTAGTACTCCTCCATAGCTAATTTCACTAGCATCGGACTCTACTATATAGATAAATTTTCTATTTTTCTTCTGGAAAACATAGTTTTGGTAAATTTTTACATAATAATTTTATTTTCCTTATTTGTTCTTGGTCTTTATTATCAAAGTAATATTCTACATCTTTCTTCAATTTCTTGTGTAATGGTTTTAGATTTTCTGCCAGTTTTGGTATATATTCTCTTACTTGATTTACTAGTCCTAAAAATGATTGTAATTTCTTCTTTGTATCTATTTGTTCATCAGAATTTATTATTTTCTGTACTATGCGTGGCTGCATTTTTATGCCATTTTTATCTATTTCTATTCCTAAGAATTCTATTTGGTTTTTCATTATTTCAGCTTTTTTCTTACTTAGGCTAATTCCTGAATATGTAACAATATGTATGAATTTTTCTAGTAGTTTTATATGTTCATCTTGCGTTCTTGAATACAAAAGTATATCATCTATATATATTATACAATTTTCTAATTGGTTAAAATAATTATCCATAAAATGCTGATATCTACCAGGTGCATTTTTGTATCCAAAAGGTAATACATTCCATTCATAAAATCCTTGGGGTACTGTAAATGCTGTTAACTTTTTAGATTCTTCTTCTAGCTTAAGGTGATAAAAGCCTGATTTACAATCAAACTTACTGAAATAATTATATCCTTGAACTTGTCTTATTTTTAATATTTTATTAGGTATTGGATAATTGTAGGTTTTAGTTTTTGCATTTAAGTTTCTATAGTCAATAACCATTCTACTCTTTCCTCTTTTTTGTTCACTATGTTTATATACTATAAATGCTGGGCTTGTATGTTTACTATTGCTTTCTTGTATATATTTGTTTTCTAATAATTCTTTTATGTGCATTTTGAATTCATCTAAATCATCAAAATTATATTTTAAAGGTTTCTGGGTAATTATACTATTTTCATCAATTAGCTCTATTTTCACTTTAGTTTTATGTTTTTCCCATCCTTTTAAGGGATTTTCGCTATATAATGGTTCTAATTGGTCTTGGATTATTTTTAATTTATTTATGGAAAATATAATTAGTTCTATTTTATGCTCATTTGTTTTTATATTTTCTAATTTCTGTGTAATTTTCTCACTTCCTTTTATCCATGGGGCAGGTTTTCTATTTTTATTATATACTCTTTTAGCTCCTACTTTGTGTTTACATGGTGTCGTAAACCACCAGTGTGTCTTTGTTATTATATGTGGATATAGTTTTTCTAGAAAAGGCATTCCTAGAAGTATATCCTTATTTGTGAATTCATAACTATATATTTTTTCTATAGTTAGTATTTTATCCCATATTTGTAATTTTACATTTCTTGCTTTATAATTTATCATGCTTCCTTCATTATTAAATCCTGTTACTACTATTGGTGTAGTTAATTTTTTCCATTTCTCGTCTGGTAGGCAATTATGTTTACACATATTAGCTTCTGCTCCTGTATCTATCATCGGGGTATAATATCTGTTATAATAGTTTTCTACTATTATTTTAGCAAGTATGTAGATTTTCATTTTTCTCTTACATCGTTCGTTTTATTATGACTTTCTTATTTTTATAAGTAACGGTTAACTGTGTGTTTTCTAAATTATATGGTTTCATATCTTCTAACCATTTTATTCCTAATATGATATTTTCATCTCCGTGATATATTTTAAATTTTATTACCATTGGTATTCCGCCAATGATTATTTCTTTTTCTACTGATTCTCTGAATGCTGTAAATTCTTTTGGTAATTCTGGGTGTTCTATAGAATTTATTTCTTCTTCTGTTACTAATTCTCTTGTTATATAATTTTCCTCTTGTCCTGTGTTTATTATTATATGCTGCAAAACAAAAAGAAAAAGAAATTGAGACAAAATTAAAAACAGAAATAGAAAATTTTAAAGAAAAATTACAAATAGAAGAACCAATTGAAGAAGAATTAGGTATAAATGAAATAAACGATAATCAGACAGAGCAAAATTCGGAAATAAGCGAAACTTATACAGAAATGATAAAAAATATAGAAAAAATAGATGAAGATATTGAAATAAATGCAGGAGATGTTGAAGGAGAAAAAGAACAAGAAGCTAGTACATCAGGAGTTAAAAACCCAAAAATATTAAATCCAATATACTACACAGTAAGCTATGAGCAATCTGATAGACAAAATAGTTTATGGGATAAAAGACTAAATAGAAAATGGACTCCAAAACCAACTAACCAAAATAGTAATTTCTTAGAATTAGATTGCGTAACAGATATAAATAAATCAATTCAACTATGGTTAGGATATATAGCAAAACAGTTAATAGATAATAAAATAAGCATAGCAGAAACACCAGGATATATAGAACGAACACTCTTAGGAACAGTAAAATTATGGTTACTCAATTTATCAGAGGACTATATAAAAACACTAAGAAACAACAAAACTATAAATAACGAAGTAGCAACTACATCTATTGACATTTCACATAAATATGAGGTAGCAATACGAAATGAGTTTAGTAGTACAACTACAGAGACAGAAGAACAAAATAAGGATAAACAATTTAATAGAAATTTAATGTTGAAATTGGCAATATGTAATATGTGTTATATAGATGAATATACATGTGTATTTAGAGAATATTATTATAAAGGTAAATACACTCCAGAAGAAGCAAAAGAAGTAAGAAAACTATATTTTACAAAATTACCAGAACCATTTAGTACAAGAATAATAAAAGATTGGAATAATGCAGGATTACAAGATACACTAGGAGCTATGGTAAGATTTTTACAAAATTGGTATTCAGGTATATGTGAGAAATATAAAGAAAAAATGAAGATGGAAAAATCTATAATAAGAAACTTATCATGTTGTAGAGATAGAGTAGCACCCCAATTCGGATGCACAAATAATTACTACAAAAAGAATAGAAAAGTAGGAAAATTTAAAAGATATAAATCTCAATATAAAAATAAAAGGCCTAGAAGACAATATTATGTAAGAAACTATAATAATAAAAAGCCATTTAAACCAAAGAAGAAAATAACTGAATGTACATGTTATAATTGTGGAAAACTAGGACATTTAGCTAGAGATTGTAGATTACCTAAGAATCCTAAAAGAAAGCAAATAGCAGAAATAATAATAAATAATGAAGAATATATGCAACTAGAATATCTAGACTATGAATTAAGCGATGACGATAGTATATATGAATTATCTGAAAATGAAGTAAATGAAGAATTAGAAAACGAAGAATTAGATAATGACTGAAAAGGAAGTACGAATAATAAAAGAAGAACATATGAATGAAGAATCTTCGGAACAAAAAGTAATATTTGATGTAAATATATTTGAACAAATAAAAGGGAAGGAATTAGATCTAAGTGTAGAAAAAATATTCAAATTACCAATACTAAAAAACATATTTAAAAGACAGAAAGAAGAATACTATGTGGTAAGTCAAAAAGAACATATAATAGATTGTAAATATACTAAAGGAAAAGCAAGAATTCCTATAATAAATAAGAGAATAATAAACAAAGAAATACAAGCACTACAAACTAAAGAACCAATAAGGTATGTACATCTAGGAGGAACAGAAATATTAATAAAAGCATGTTTTAGAGAAGGTATAGATACACCTATTGAAATATATCTAGCAGATGACAGAATAATTGAACCTATAGAGAAGAGTATAATAAGTGCAGTAAAAGGAAATCTAATATACCAAAAATTTAAATTTATAATAAGTGCAAACTATTCAGTAGCAATAAATGACTGCAATATAGATAAATCATTAGTATTATATTGGAAAATGACAGGAATTGAACTAGCCCCAGGCAGTAAAGTATTTACAGCAAGATGTAAAAATTTATATGTCTTGACAACAAAACATAAAATAACAGCAAAAAATAAAATCAATAGAATAAAAATAGAAAACCCTTTTGAACAAATTGTTTCAGTAATAGATAACAATGATTATAGCTATAAGGAAATAGACGTAGAAGAAAACCTAGAAATAGTAAGTGATAGGATAAGCACATCTAAAAGGAAAAGTTGTAGTGACACACCCCAGTCATCAAGAAATTCAGTAACAATAAAAGAAATAGAGCCAAATCACTATTATATAACCGGAATATTAGAACAAAGAAAATTCATTATAATAATAAACACAGGACAAGAGGAAAATTATATAACAAGAGAATTAGTAACAGAGGAAGAAATAAATTCTATAGAACACCCAGAATTACCAAAAGAATTTACAGCATTCAGAGAATCAGTAGAAAAAGAAATAATCATTGGCGGAATACCAATGGTAATAAAATTTAAAATATATCACGGAGATGAAAATATCATATTAGGAATAAAATGGTTAGAAGATATGAAACCATATAATTTAGAAAACACACAGTTAACCGTTACTTATAAAAATAAGAAAGTCATAATAAAACGAACAATGTAAGAGAAAAATGAAAATCTACATACTTGCTAAAATAATAGTAGAAAACTATTATAACAGATATTATACCCCGATGATAGATACAGGAGCAGAAGCTAATATGTGTAAACATAATTGCCTACCAGACGAGAAATGGGAAAAATTAACTACACCAATAGTAGTAACAGGATTTAACAATGAAGGAAGTATGATAAATCATAAAGCAAGAAATGTAAAATTACAAATATGGGATAAAATATTAACTATAGAAGAAATATATAGTTATGAATTCACAAATAAGGATATACTTCTAGGAATGCCTTTTCTAGAAAAACTATATCCACATATAATAACAAAGACACACTGGTGGTTTACGACACCATGTAAACACAAAGTAGGAGCTAAAAGAGTATATAATAAAAATAGAAAACATGCCCCATGGATAAAAGGAAGTGAGAAAATTACACAGAAATTAGAAAATATAAAAACAAATGAGCATAAAATAGAACTAATTATATTTTCCATAAATAAATTAAAAATAATCCAAGACCAATTAGAACCATTATATAGCGAAAATCCCTTAAAAGGATGGGAAAAACATAAAACTAAAGTGAAAATAGAGCTAATTGATGAAAATAGTATAATTACCCAGAAACCTTTAAAATATAATTTTGATGATTTAGATGAATTCAAAATGCACATAAAAGAATTATTAGAAAACAAATATATACAAGAAAGCAATAGTAAACATACAAGCCCAGCATTTATAGTATATAAACATAGTGAACAAAAAAGAGGAAAGAGTAGAATGGTTATTGACTATAGAAACTTAAATGCAAAAACTAAAACCTACAATTATCCAATACCTAATAAAATATTAAAAATAAGACAAGTTCAAGGATATAATTATTTCAGTAAGTTTGATTGTAAATCAGGCTTTTATCACCTTAAGCTAGAAGAAGAATCTAAAAAGTTAACAGCATTTACAGTACCCCAAGGATTTTATGAATGGAATGTATTACCTTTTGGATACAAAAATGCACCAGGTAGATATCAGCATTTTATGGATACTTATTTTAACCAATTAGAAAATTGTATAGTATATATAGATGATATACTTTTGTATTCAAGAACGCAAGATGAACATATAAAACTACTAGAAAAATTCATACATATTGTTACATATTCAGGAATTAGCATAAGTAAGAAAAAAGCTGAAATAATGAAAAACCAAATAGAATTCTTAGGAATAGAAATAGATAAAAATGGCATAAAAATGCAGCCACACATAGTACAAAAAATAATAAATTCTGATGAACAAATAGATACAAAGAAGAAATTACAATCATTTTTAAGACTAGTAAATCAAGTAAGAGAATATATACCAAAACTGGCAGAAAATCTAAAACCATTACACAAGAAATTGAAGAAAGATGTAGAATATTACTTTGATAATAAAGACCAAGAACAAATAAGGAAAATAAAATTATTATGTAAAAATTTACCAAAACTATGTTTTCCAGAAGAAAAATAGAAAATTTATCTATATAGTAGAGTCCGATGCTAGTGAAATTAGCTATGGAGGAGTACTAAAATACAGATATGATAAAGAGAAAATAGAGCACCATTGTAGATATTATTCAGGTACATTTACAAATCCTGAAATAAAATGGGAAATAAATTTTATTCAATATATAAATGTTTATTAGCTTTTGAACCATATATTGTATATAATAAATTTGTTATTAGAACAGATAACACACAGGTAAAATGGTGGTTGACAAAGAAAGTACAAGATTCAGTTACAACCAAGGAGATACGAAGACTTGTATTAAATATATTGAATTTTACATTTACAATTGAAGTGATTGGTACTAACAAAAATGTAATTGCAGATTACATATCAAGACAAAGCTACTCAGACTGAAGAAACTACTACTATGGAAGATATACTCAAAGTTATGACGACTCTCTGTAAAGAAGTCGACAATATAAATAAGGAGATACAACAGATTAAAACTAGCCAGCAGCATGGCAAAAATGCGGAACTATGTCGATCGGAAGACATAAAACTTCCAGAGCTACAAGGTGACGTTGGGAAACACCTAAAAACCCATAATTTACTTCATGCAGGTGAAGCATCTACATCTACAAAGGGAGAAAAAAGATATGTTAATACAAATTTGAATAAACTATTTACAACACCATATACTCCAAAATACCAAAAAACCCCAATTATACCCCCACAGGTAAATACATATAAAGACAGTCTAAACCAAGACAAAAAGACCTATAACCATATTACCCAAGCATACATAAACAATATCTACAAGATCCAAACCTTTTTAAATAAAAACCCCAGATCAAAAACTACTACTAATCCAGAAGAAGATTATATAACCCAGAGTCTACACGGATACAACAAGCTAATTGCGCTGCCAAGGACAAATGCAAATCTAGTAGCAACTTGCTACCACTATGGATTATTAAATACTGTATATACAAAGACAGGAGACGAAATAGCTATACTGCCAGAGCTACATAGAGCATTTATGCAATACAAGAGAATAACTAAAGGCACATTATTTTACATAAGAGTATATTCAGCACCAACGGAGATATTATATAATGAAATAAAGCCAGTAATCCAGGTCATAAAGATAGGATTAACTCGAGATATGATTATACCAGAGAAGATATAAGAACATGAAGAAATAAGCAGAGATGAGATACCAGAGTTTTATGCAGGGAAAAAAATTATTGGGATAGCTACTATTTTAAATGAATTATCGACAAATTATTTAAATAAAAATCCCATATGGAGCTATTATGCAAGAGAGCAGACAATGATTTATTCAACTTGTAGAGAAGAACGAGTTGCAGATATGGAAGAAATCAGACAATGGGCAATTAGCCTATTAAGACCAGAACAGCAACCATTGACAAGAGCTATTGAGATTTATATCTTTTAAATTTTCCTACTTTTCTATTCTTTTTGTAGTAATTATTTGTGCATCCGAATTGGGGTGCTACTCTATCTCTACAACATGATAAGTTTCTTATTATAGATTTTTCCATCTTCATTTTTTCTTTATATTTCTCACATATACCTGAATACCAATTTTGTAAAAATCTTACCATAGCTCCTAGTGTATCTTGTAATCCTGCATTATTCCAATCTTTTATTATTCTTGTACTAAATGGTTCTGGTAATTTTGTAAAATATAGTTTTCTTACTTCTTTTGCTTCTTCTGGCGTGTATTTACCTTTATAATAATATTCTCTAAATACACATGTATATTCATCTATATAACACATATTACATATTGCCAATTTCAACATTAAATTTCTATTAAATTGTTTATCCTTATTTTGTTCTTCTGTCTCTGTAGTTGTACTACTAAACTCATTTCGTATTGCTACCTCATATTTATGTAAAATGTCAATAGATGTAGTTGCTACTTCGTTATTTATAGTTTTGTTGTTTCTTAGTGTTTTTATATAGTCCTCTGATAAATTGAGTAACCATAATTTTACTGTTCCTAAGAGTGTTCGTTCTATATATCCTGGTGTTTCTGCTATGCTTATTTTATTACCATAGTTGAATTGATTTATTTATATCTGTTACGCAATCTAATTCTAAGAAATTACTATTTTGGTTAGTTGGTTTTGGAGTCCATTTTCTATTTAGTCTTTTATCCCATAAACTATTTTGTCTATCAGATTGCTCATAGCTTACTGTGTAGTATATTGGATTTAATATTTTTGGGTTTTTAACTCCTGATGTACTAGCTTCTTGTTCTTTTTCTCCTTCAACATCTCCTGCATTTATTTCAATATCTTCATCTATTTTTTCTATATTTTTTATCATTTCTGTATAAGTTTCGCTTATTTCCGAATTTTGCTCTGTCTGATTATCGTTTATTTCATTTATACCTAATTCTTCTTCGATTGGTTCTTCTATTTGTAATTTTTCTTTAAAATTTTCTATTTCTGTTTTTAATTTTGTCTCAATTTCTTTTTCTTTTTGTTTTGCAGCATATAATTCTTTTAATTTAGCTAATTCTTTTTCTAATGCTATTATCCTATCATTTTTTACTTCTTCAATTTGTTGTATTTCTTGTTTTGCTTGTTGTTTAATGATAGTTATCTCATTTTTCCGATCTATTTCTTCATTTTCTCTAGCTAGCCTTACCATTGCCGTCAAGCTATCTTCTAGTCTTAAAGATTCTTTTTCTAACATTAGACTTAGATTATCTCCTATTTTTTTATATCGTCGTCCTAAATTTGAAAATATAATCTTTATTTTTAATCCGTCGTGATTTTCATATGTTTTTTCGTCTATAGCAAATTCTTCTTTATTCATTTATAAATTATGTTGTAATTTGTATTCTAAACTATCTATTTGTAATTGTAAGTAAAATATAGTTTTCCTTTGTGCTTTAATAGATTCTTTACAAACTCCTGCAATTATGTTGTAGTTAAGTCTATTTTGCCTATATTGTAATTCTTGTCTTTTTTCTATAATTATTTTATTAAGGTTTTGCCTATATTCGTCACTATTATTCATTGTTCTTTGAATATTTATATTTTAAATATTTAACATATTTATATTCTATTCTAGATATAATTTCTATTATCTCGGCTAATTTATCATTATCTTCTTTTGCAATACTAAGTTGTTCATAAACTGGGTATAACTTCTCTAATCTTCTTTTTGATTTCCTTATCTTTCTTTTAATATGTTTTAAATCATCCATAGCTCTGATACCAAACTGGGGGGGGGTCCTTATATTTTTTCTTAACATATTATTTTATTTAGGATAGTTTTAGGGATTCTATATTTTGAGGTTCGTATATACAAAATTTTAAAAAGTTTACTTAATTTATTAGGATTCGGGGGTCCTTATATTTTTTCTTCACATATTATTTTATTTAGGATAGTTTTAGGGATTCTATATTTTGAGGTTCGTATATACAAAACAGAGTTTTATGGAGGGAAAAGAATTATTGGGATAGCTACTATTTTAAATGAATTATCGACAAATTATTTAAATAAAAATCCCATATGGAGCTATTATGCAAGAGAGCAGACAATGATTTATTCAACTTGTAGAGAAGAACGAGTTGTAGATATGGAAGAAATCAGACAATGGGCAATTAGCCTATTAAGACCAGAACAGCAACCATTGACAAGAGCTATTAGAAAAAAAATTTATATCAGAAGAATTAATGACGAGGTATTGCAAGCTAATCAATCACAAGTATCCGGATCATGAATGTTCGAGATGCCAAGGAGAAGACAATGTAATTCCAGACGTACAGCTGGAATAAAAAGGAAAAGATAAGAAGAGATAAAAAGCAGAAGATGGTGGTGGAAGATAGTGGAAAATCATAGAAAGCATAAGATAGTGGAAGAAATTATGTAAAGTTATTTGTCCATTAGCAATAATGTAAAGTTTTCTGACTTTTGTAAAAAGTTGTAAGAATAGTATAGGAACAGATGTAAAGTAGTGATAGTGGACAGAATAGTAAAGCAATACGTGTAAAAGTAATAATAGTGGGAAAGAAAAAGAGGATTAGGACAGGTTAGCATCCTCTTATAAATAGGTAGTATTAAGAGATAAAGGGTAAGACTTTCTAGACGGAAAGCACCCTTCTTTGTAAACACAAATATTTTCCAGAAATAATATAGCAATTTTCAGCAACATGGAGCAAGATACAGGAAAGGTATATTCGTTCATAACTATGCATAGCTAAATTGTTGATTCCCGAGTATCATAGTATGAATAAATAAGTTATATTTGTTATTATTTACTAGAATTATTTGAATCATAATTTCAAATTGTTAACATGAGGAAACAGGGGAAACAATCCGAAAATAATGTCCAGAGGTTGAAACCAAGGCAAGAAGCCATGAGGGGAGTAGACAGAGTGACATTATCTAGGAGGGGAAAGTACCTTGGAAAGTACGGTGTTAGCAACGAGAGAATATGGTTAAAGTAATCTAGTAGTAATAATCGAATATAATGTTATTAACATGCTATGGTATGAGGGAATTAATCAATAAAAAGCAGCATAAAAAATATGGACATGAATAATAATACTACACCTACTTATTTTACCTATTTACATGATGAAATGATTTATGATTATAAGATATTAATCTTATATGTGCTTAAAGATATAGAAATAACAGATCTAAGAAAATTGATATGGGAAAAGATATTCAGTAATGAAGATTTAGAACTAATAAACCAAGAATGGTATCAAATAGGATTGCATTAACTAGATTCAGAATTCGAAAAGCACAATATAACCGAATTAGAATTAAATTCAGATTAATGATAAAATACTGTGAAATTTGGCAAAAAAGAAGTAAGAATAATTATAAGAAAAAAATTATTAAGAATCCTAATAAATTAAGTAAACTTTTTCAAATTTTGTATATACGAACCTCAAAATATAGAATCCCTAAAACTATCCTAAATAAAATAATATGTAAGAAAAAAAATTATTAAGGAACCCCCCCCCCCCCCCCATAGTAGTAGTTTCCTTCAGTCTGAGTAGCTTTGTCTTGATATGTAATCTGCAATTACATTTTTGTTAGTACCAATCACTTCAATTGTAAATGTAAAATTCAATATATTTAATACAAGTCTTCGTATCTCCTTGGTTGTAACTGAATCTTGTACTTTCTTTGTCAACCACCATTTTACCTGTGTGTTATCTGTTCTAATAACAAATTTATTATATACAATATATGGTTCAAAAGCTAATAAGCATTTATATATTGAATAAAGTTCTTTTCTATTTATTTCTCATTTTATTTCAGGATTTGTAAATGTACCTGAATAATATCTACAATGTGCTTTATTTTCTCTTTATCATATCTGTATTTTAGTACTCCTCCATAGCTAATTTCACTTAGCATCGGACTCTACTATATAGATAAATTTTCTATTTTCTTCTGGAAAACATAGTTTTGGTAATTTTTTACATAATAATTTTATTTTCCTTATCTGTTCTTGGTCTTATTATCAAAGTAATATTCTACATCCTTTCTTTAATTTCTTGTGTAATGGTTTTAGATTTTCTGCCAATTTTGGTATATATTCTCTTACTTGATTTACTAATCCTAAAAATAATTGTAATTTCTAGCTAGCCTTACCATTGCCGTTAAACTATCTTCTAGCCTTAAAGATTCTTTTTCTAACATTAGACTTAGATTATCTCCTATTTTTTTATATCGTCGTCCTAAATTTGAAAATATAATCTTTATTTTTAATCCGTCGTGATTTTCATATGTTTTTTCATCTATAGCAAATTCTTCTTTATTCATTTATAAATTATGTTGAAATTTGTATTCTAAACTATCTATTTGTAATTGTAAGTAAAATATAGTTTTCCTTTGTGCTTTAATAGATTCTTTACAAACTCCTGCAATTATGTTGTAGTTAAGTCTATTTTGCCTATATTGTAATTCTTGTCTTTTTTCTATAATTATTTTATTAAGGTTTTGCCTATATTCGTCACTATTATTCATTGTTCTTTGAATATTTATATTTTAAATATTTAACATATTTATATTCTATTTTAGATATAATTTCTATTATCTCGGCTAATTTATCATTATCTTCTTTTGCAATACTAAGTTGTTCATAAACTGGGTATAACTTCTCTAATCTTCTTTTTGATTTCCTTATCTTTCTTTTAATATGTTTTAAATCATCCATAGCTCTGATACCAAACTGGGGGGGGGGGTCCTTATATTGTTTCTTAACATATTATTTTATTTAGGATAGTTTTAGGGATTCTATATTTTGAGGTTCGTATATACAAAATTTTAAAAAGTTTACTTAATTTATTAGGATTCGGGGGTCCTTATATTTTTTCTTCACATATTATTTTATTTAGGATAGTTTTAGGGATTCTATATTTTGAGGTTCGTATATACAAAACAGAGTTTTATGGAGGGAAAAGAATTATTGGGATAGCTACTATTTTAAATGAATTATCGACAAATTATTTAAATAAAAATCCCATATGGAGCTATTATGCAAGAGAGCAGACAATGATTTATTCAACTTGTAGAGAAGAACGAGTTGTAGATATGGAAGAAATCAGACAATGGGCAATTAGCCTATTAAGACCAGAACAGCAACCATTGACAAGAGCTATTAGAAAAAAAATTTATATCAGAAGAATTAATGACGAGGTATTGCAAGCTAATCAATCACAAGTATCCGGATCATGAATGTTCGAGATGCCAAGGAGAAGACAATGTAATTCCAGACGTACAGCTGGAATAAAAAGGAAAAGATAAGAAGAGATAAAAAGCAGAAGATGGTGGTGGAAGATAGTGGAAAATCATAGAAAGCATAAGATAGTGGAAGAAATTATGTAAAGTTATTTGTCCATTAGCAATAATGTAAAGTTTTCTGACTTTTGTAAAAAGTTGTAAGAATAGTATAGGAACAGATGTAAAGTAGTGATAGTGGACAGAATAGTAAAGCAATACGTGTAAAAGTAATAATAGTGGGAAAGAAAAAGAGGATTAGGACAGGTTAGCATCCTCTTATAAATAGGTAGTATTAAGAGATAAAGGGTAAGACTTTCTAGACGGAAAGCACCCTTCTTTGTAAACACAAATATTTTCCAGAAATAATATAGCAATTTTCAGCAACATGGAGCAAGATACAGGAAAGGTATATTCGTTCATAACTATGCATAGCTAAATTGTTGATTCCCGAGTATCATAGTATGCATAAATAAGTTATATTTGTTATTATTTACTAGAATTATTTGAATCATAATTTCAAATTGTTAACATGAGGAAACAGGGGAAACAATCCGAAAATAATGTCCAGAGGTTGAAACCAAGGCAAGAAGCCATGAGGGGAGTAGACAGAGTGACATTATCTAGGAGGGGAAAGTACCTTGGAAAGTACGGTGTTAGCAACGAGAGAATATGGTTAAAATAATCTAGTAGTAATAATCGAATATAATGTTATTAACATGCTATGGTATGAGGGAATTAATCAACAAAAAGCAGCATAAAAATTATGGACATGAATAATAATACTACACCTACTTATTTTACCTATTTACATGATGAAATGATTTATGATTATAAGATATTAATCTTATATGTGCTTAAAGATATAGAAATAACAGATCTAAGAAAATTGATATGGGAAAAGATATTCAGTAATGAAGATTTAGAACTAATAAACCAAGAATGGTATCAAATAGGATTGCATGAACTAGATTCAGAATTCGAAAAGCTCAATATAACCGAATTAGAATTAAATTCAGATTAATGATAAAATACTGTGAAATTTGGCAAAAAAGAAGTAAGAATAATTATAAGAAAAAAAAATTATTAAGAATCCTAATAAATTAAGTAAACTTTTTAAAATTTTGTATATACGAACCTCAAAATATAGAATCCCTAAAACTATCCTAAATAAAATAATATGTTAAGAAAAAATATAAGGACCCCCCCCCCCCCATAGTAGTAGTTTCTTCAGTCTGAGTAGCTTTGTCTTGATATGTAATCTGCAATTACATTTTTGTTAGTACCAATCACTTCAATTGTAAATGTAAAATTCAATATATTTAATACAAGTCTTCGTATCTCCTTGGTTGTAACTGAATCTTGTACTTTCTTTGTCAACCACCATTTTACCTGTGTGTTATCTGTTCTAATAACAAATTTATTATATACAATATATGGTTCAAAAGCTAATAAGCATTTATATATTGAATAAAGTTCTTTTCTATTTATTTCTCATTTTATTTCAGGATTTGTAAATGTACCTGAATAATATCTACAATGGTGCTTTATTTTCTCTTTATCATATCTGTATTTTAGTACTCCTCCATAGCTAATTTCACTAGCATCGGACTCTACTATATAGATAAATTTTCTATTTTCTTCTGGAAAACATAGTTTTGGTAAATTTTTACATAATAATTTTATTTTCCTTATTTGTTCTTGGTCTTTATTATCAAAGTAATATTCTACATCTTTCTTCAATTTCTTGTGTAATGGTTTTAGATTTTCTGCCAGTTTTGGTATATATTCTCTTACTTGATTTACTAGTCCTAAAAATAATTGTAATTTCTAGCTAGCCTTACCATTGCCGTCAAGCTATCTTCTAGTCTTAAAGATTCTTTTTCTAACATTAGACTTAGATTATCTCCTATTTTTTTATATCGTCGTCCTAAATTTGAAAATATAATCTTTATTTTTAATCCGTCGTGATTTTCATATGTTTTTTCGTCTATAGCAAATTCTTCTTTATTCATTTATAAATTATGTTGTAATTTGTATTCTAAACTATCTATTTGTAATTGTAAGTAAAATATAGTTTTCCTTTGTGCTTTAATAGATTCTTTACAAACTCCTGCAATTATGTTGTAGTTAAGTCTATTTTGCCTATATTGTAATTCTTGTCTTTTTTCTATAATTATTTTATTAAGGTTTTGCCTATATTCGTCACTATTATTCATTGTTCTTTGAATATTTATATTTTAAATATTTAACATATTTATATTCTATTCTAGATATAATTTCTATTATCTCGGCTAATTTATCATTATCTTCTTTTGCAATACTAAGTTGTTCATAAACTGGGTATAACTTCTCTAATCTTCTTTTTGATTTCCTTATCTTTCTTTTAATATGTTTTAAATCATCCATAGCTCTGATACCAAACTGGGGGGGGGTCCTTATATTTTTTCTTAACATATTATTTTATTTAGGATAGTTTTAGGGATTCTATATTTTGAGGTTCGTATATACAAAATTTTAAAAAGTTTACTGAACCTGATGTGAAATGAATATTGACATAGTTGATCCTTTTTAAGAATTGTTATGTGTATGAATTTAGGCTAAAATAATGTACATCATTGTCTCATGATACTTTATACTTGTTTAAATAAGTATGTCAACTGCTGTAAAGAACATTATTGTCGAGCTTAATAAAGGTGATAACTATGAAATATGAAGCATGAAAATTGAATATGTCCTGGAAGAGCAAGAGGCTCTTGAAGCTTTGAATACGTCTATAAAACTTCCTGAAAATGGTGATACCCCCAACATGTGAAAGACCTTGAGACATATCAGACATGAAAAAAGAAGAATTCTCTTGCTCGTATAACGTTGCTGAGCAGCATGAATAATGATATTATGAGAGAATTCTGACAGTATGATGATGCTAAGGACATATGGTCCTCATTAAAAGAAAAGTTTGATCATACTTCAGTTGCTAAGTTAAGGGCTTTTACTATTAAGTTTGATACTTATAAGAAGCACCCTGATCATACTATGCATAAGCATCAGCGCTATATGTCAAATATGGTGAATGAACTAAAAGATGTCGATCATGTGTTGATCGAAGAGTAACAACTCCTGTTGTGATTCGCTCCCTATCCCAGAGCTGGGAAAATATTAAAATCCACTTGACCCATAATATTAATATCAAAATTATGGAAGATGCTAAGCGTCATTTAGAACACGAGGAAGAGTGTCTTGGAGTTGATAATGTCGCTACAAATGCGTATATGGCTAGTATCAATTCAAGACATGCACATGGCAAAAAATGCAGGTATGGTAGATTTTCTAAGAAAGGAGAAAAAGAAAAAGTCTCAAAAAAGCCTAAGATTAATTAACATGGAGAGAAATTTATTTCTACTCCAAAGAAAAAGGTGAATATGGATGAGCTTAAGTGCTACAACTGTCAGAATAAGGGACACTTTGCTTGTGATTGTCCTGAGCCTAAAAAGGTACATGACCTTATTAATAATTTACATAGTGATGTACATATTTCTTATTCTACTTTTTTAACTGAATCACTTCCTTTGTGGATTGTAAACTCAGGATTTACCGAATATATAGCGACGAAAAATGATGCCTTTGTGGATTTTTGACAAATTTCAAGAGAATCAAAATGGGTGTATGTAGAAAATAACTCCAAAAAGAAGGTCAAAGGAATTAATACCTACAAACTTGAAATGCGTGGTGACCAAACTCTTTTTCTACATGATGTACTATTTACCCCATCAATTCACTGAAATCTGGTCTCTGTTAAAATATTAATTAAGCTAGGATTTAATCTTTTCTTTTATGAATATGATTTAGATATGTATTTAGCCAAAATAAAATATGGTACTGATTATTTTTATAATATTTTATTATATGGGATGTTGTTCAGAGTTTCAATAATAATAATATTTATTTTTTCTTATTTACGTCAACTTCTAATTGTGAGAATAATGTAACATGGCATGCTAGTGTCACGCCCCGAGCCTACCCCATGGGCGTAACACGGGACCCAAGATCACAAGTGATCTCAAGATAACCCTCTGGAATTAGCATGACTTAAAAACTGAACAAAAATAAGAACGAAAGCTTAACTGAAGTAATGAGCAACTTGATCTGTCATATAAATATAAGTCTAAAAATGACAATCAGAATTAAACTGAATATCAAACTCTATCTCTGAAAGACTATACTACTGACAAGCTGCTGGGACAAACCCCCAGCTAACTCTACATACTGAAAACTGAATGAAAGAACTAAAAGTCTAGAATGAATCTAACTCCAAGTCCTCGAAGGAGGAGGACTCACCAAGCTGGTTGGAGGCGCTGCTGATCTACTAGCCACAAATCTGGGAGCGGGCTACATAATCTATATTATAATAGGATGCAACACAAAGAGGTATGCAGTCTGTACTATGGAATGTACTAAATATGTGAGATATGCATATGTCATGATAAAATATACTTGAAAGCATGCTTAAAACTGAGTTCATGAATAAATAGAAGAAATCATAAGTAAATATCAAAATTTGAATGTAAGTCATAAAATAATAAGCCAAACTGCAAAATAGAATATCATATAATTTAAAAGCTTGAAAATATTTATACGGGAGTTTCTAATAACTGACATAAACCATGATGAGTTATATGGAGTCCAGTGTCATACACCCACACTGAAAAAGATTGTTCTAACCGACCAATGTTAGAACCATATCATAATAGGATCCTGTCATAAGCCACATAGGGCAACCTACGGTGGCAACGTAGTTTTGGACTTGAGTTATCTAGAACCCTCATCACTCGGTGCTAAATACTAATTCCAAAATATACATATAGCTCATAACATACTTGTGACATATCTAAAGCCAAAACTCTTCATACTCACAATCATATTGGCAAACCCAGATCATCAAACCACTCAGAAACCTTGGTTTTGAAAATAGTTCATGAGCATTAATGGAACGTCGGGATGTCATACAAATTATGAATATACTGTTGTGAGCCTAAGCTCCATATCATGTCATAAATCATATGCTAACAATCATGTATTTGAAAACGTGCCTTGTTCATCGTGCTTATAGCAAAATTATGAAAAACTTACTCAACACTTGCATAGATTTATAGATTTTAAAAATAGAGTTTTTGATTGAAAATATACCATAGGGTAAAATCATGCTAGAATTCATTCTCAATGCATGGACTTTTGAAAACACTTAAGGAATCTCATATGAAACATGGCGAAAAGATGAGAAGCCATGAATTGATGCCAGTAAACTGAATTCATAACAATTTCACAAATTGGACAAGGGTTAGCCTTCAAATCATAAATAGGAAATCACTTTAAATAATCCATTCAAAATAATGCAATTTAGAGTTAGAAGTCATAGAAGAATCACGAGAAAATAATTTATAGGGAAACCCATGAGAATTGGGTAAGAACCCTAATTTAGGAATTTATAAAATCAATTTAGAAGATTGGAGTTTTGGGAATAATGGTGAAGGAATCTCTTATTGAATACCCATATACCTGAACTTGAAGCTTTCTTAACTTTGGACTTGAGGATGGAGACTTGGAGATGAAACCCTAAGCCTTGGAGCTTGAGAGAAGAACCCCTTTTCTTTCTTTTGGAGCTTGAATTGAAGGAATGAGGAGAAATCTAACTTAGTATGAATAAATACTCCTCTGAATAGGCCTAAAATGAATAGTATAGGAGTTAAAAAGTGGGAGAAAAGACTAATTTACCCCCGTTGAATGAATTAGAAAAACTAAAATCGAAGGTTCTACGGATGGGTTGACGGGTCATGGAATGGGTTGGCGGATCATCAAATCACTCATGGAATTTAGAGAACTTGGTATCTTTCTTAAGGTGATTCCACATGTTACAGAATGGACCATCATTCAAAATGATGACCTGTCAAGTCACTCGTGAAAACTGGGAAAGAAAAGATGAATTTTGACAAACCACGGGTCACTCTATGGACTGTGGTTTTGTTCTACGTGTCGTGGACCAACCAATGGTTTTGATGATGAAAATTTTAAGGTTCAGGTATGTTTTCACGAGTTATAGTATGGACCATAGTTCTGTTTCACGGGTCGTCATCCCGTCCGTGGTCACTGACAGTGCTGCAGTAAAATACTCATAACCTTTTACTCCAGCCTCAAATTAATGTACAGTTAGTGGAATTGGAAAGAAGACTCAAAAACCTTTAATTTGGTAGGTATTAGGTCACCTAACTCTTTATATTCTAGGAGAAATAATCGTTTGAATTTGACCCTAGTTTAGTCTTACATGAAAACTCATTTAGTTGAGGTGCTTGCAACTTAACTTGATGATAGGGGTTTCTTATGAACATGATTCGCATCCAAAGCACTTACCACACTAGGAAAATAATTATTATACTCATCGAAAAGGTTCGGGTATTAGCTTAGGATTTTTGGGGTGTTACAATATCTCCCTCTTGGGATGATTCGTCCTCGAATGAAGACTAACTAGGATGAGGTGGTAGGGAAAGAGATGCAATCCCACTAACTGAGTTCTAAAAGTTGGGGTACTAACATGGTAACTGATTTCTAATTAAAATATGAACTGAGGTGCATTCGTGAGACCTATATGCATACTGAGAGTATAAGAACACCGATAGGATATGAAACTGGATATCGAATATGATAACTGGTCTGGAGTGAGAGTACGGACTTAGCTGAAACTCATAAAGAACAAATGCATTCTTAGAAATCATAGTTAGCTGAAAGGAACATAAAAATGAGAGGAGTAGCTATATGAGAAAACTATTATCTTCTAAATACCACACTTACCATGTAATTAAAAATATTCACCAGCGCACATATAGATACTAAGGTTTGAGCCTAACTACCTGCTTTCTCCATGTTTAAGCCTATCTCAACTAAATCTCTTGCGTCTAGAATATCTTCTAAGAATAGTATTCCTTCTTATCACAACAACCAACTAACCTTGAGCTCCTAATCAAAGGGTCACTAGTCGCATAAAGCAAAGGCCCATGAGTATTTTATCACGACATTCAAGCTTATGAATATGGTCACCTTATGGTTTTGTAGTTCACACTATCCAAGACTTTTCTCCTTTTCCCTAGCATATCTAGAATCTGTAACTTCAAGAACTCCCACTGTCATGACCCAGACCGCCATGAGTGGCACCCATCCAATACTCCCGGGTGAGCGGACCAATACCGATCCAACACTTAACCATTCTAGCAGCTTAAAATCAATGCATAAAATAAACTAGCAATAAAATCTCAAACACTATATCATAAAACTGCAGAAACATTCTCCCTAGAACCTGAAAGTCATCGTACCAAAATATTCTACCAAAATTGTCTAGAAATACAGGGATGCAACCCCAAAATATGCAAAGTCTAAGACCAAAAAAAATGGGCTACAACTAATAGGAAGAAACCAAGGTAGCTTGATCGAAGCAGCTCACCCTTGATGTCTGAAAATGCTGGGACTACAGGTAAGGTCGCGTGTCAGCCGCCGGAAGATTGCCTGTACTCACAAAAAGAAAAGCAATTGCAGAATTAGTACACAACCACCATGTACTGGTAGATTCATCGGTGAGCTCCAATAAACATAATATGAACAGTAAACCATGACATACTAAAGGTACAGGAGACATGTAGTAAGTCAACAAATAACCAAATATTAAGTCCCTCCTTTAGCTTGTTAACACATGAACCAAATAGCAACCATTGACCACACCCAAAGAAAACAACATATACCCTTGCTCACACAACCCGAACCCACCAAGGATCCCCCTAACATCACCTAAGTGTTAGACATGCAATCTCGGTCTGCCTAAAGTCCAACCTCATATTTACATAAAATCGCCCGACCTCTCACAAACCATATGTAGAATTCACAATTCAAGAACACAACCTGGTTCACTCATGGAACCATCAAAAGAATACAATAGTGCAATTAAAATAACCCGTACCAGGCGTGGTACCCGAGCCAACCATTATGAATTCTCATACTAGGCGTGGTACCCGAGCCAACCGTTAGTATACCCGTACCAGGCGTGGTACCCGAGCCAACCATTAGTAATTCTCGTACCAAGTATGGTACCCAAGCCAACTGAATGTCATAACAAGTCCAATCAATCACAACCAATGAACAAACATACTTGTAAAACCAACAAGCAAACAAAAGAAGTTCATTTCACAAGACTGATTACCGGACAACTAGACATTCACAATTCATTCCCTAAATATACAACTCATACACTACTAAGAAATAGTACGTGAACACATAATGAATATTAGAAATAAATAACTATCACCTACCTGGAAATATTCCAAGCTCTACTCAATCGGAGGTTTCCCGTTTCCCGAAGTTCTTGCTGGTTCTTGGTCTAAACCAACACACAATAACCAAAAATCAATCCTTATAGCCTACTAGTTACCCGGGTTATGCAAAATCCCAAACCCCAGGCCAACCATGACCATTCCACCCTTTTCCCAGGCTTTTTCACCATCAATTCACCTATTCCTATCATTTTTCATGGATACATTTAGAGAATTAAGGTCACATGATCATAATCAAATGGAATCAACAATACCCCAGAACTTTTACACCATAGAATCCCCTCCTTCCCCGGATTCTACCATCCTAGGTCATTCCAAACCTTTCCCCAAGTCCACCCCTAGCAATTCTATCATATAGGAAAGATAGTACGGAGTTTGGGGAGTAGAACTCTTACCTTTAGGATGAAAAATAGTGGAAAACTAATGGAGTTTGCCTAAAATTGCCTTGCCCTTCTCCCAGAACGTTCTTGATGAAAACTGAACATTTTAGGGAAGTTTTCTGTATTAAATCCTGAATAGTTTGCTATAGTGGTCCATGCTCCGCTATAGAGGTACCACCAGAACGGAACCATCCGCTATGTGCTTGACCGACGTTGACTTTTGCTACAACAGTATTTTCTCCCCTATGGAGAAGGTTGCTATGGCGGTGTGTCAACTGCTACAGCAGTTAACACAGGATAGAAAGTCATAAAATCCCCCATATTGGTCCAGTTTACAACACACTCGCTTTTCTGACATTTTGGAATAACCCTTTCACGTCAACCTCGATACCGGGAGTTTTACTTACCCAAATTCGATTCCGAAAAGTCCCTCGGACTCCTTTATGTCTTAGCTAAACGGAAAACTAGCATAAATCAAGACACATTACCCAATTTTTACCCGGATTGCCCTAGACCATATCTTGCTCCAAAATTGGCCGAGAATAGCCTAGCCCAGAATTTTCAGCTCCTAAATCCGGAAGTTTTCTGAATTGAAACTTGACACGAAAAGTCTACCCATAATGACGAACCCGGTTGTTACACCCACAAAGAGGCACATCAAAATTTCTCATCTAACTATTACGCATGAATGATCGTTGCCCTGCAATTCATCCACACCTAGTAGCTAAGGTGGAAAAAGCACACCAAAAGGGAACATCTACTACTTTATATCTAAGCTACTACTTAGCTTCCTCCACTAACACCTATGATAACATAAGCCAAAATCATTGAAGGAGTAGAGTGGGATCATGAGTATCACGAATGAAGAAATACTGATTGGTCTTGACTTATACTTAGCTTGATCTAGCCATTCAAGATGAGGTTTGAGAAGTCAAGTGAAAGGGAATGAGTGTTTCACATCATGGACTTACAAAGCATGGTTAGAGTAAGGAAATCACAAGCATGAATTATTCGAGAAATATGGTATGAGAATATATGTGATGTAGCATGATTTCATTAGCTATTAAGGCATATCTTGAGAACTGAGTATATAGAGCTGAGCATAGTGTGCGACATGAGCTTTCATATATGACAAGTATCATGGTGTAAAGCTAGAATTCGTAGAATCATAGAGTAAGATTGGAATCGCTGTGTGGAGTAATTTTTGTTTGTTCTAAGAACTGAGTAAAAGCGTGAATCCGCATGAAGTATGTGGGTTTGAATTAAGACCAAGGCACTGGAATACAAGACATGAATAAGGTGTTGTAATGAGGGAAGTATACTTAAGATGCTAGGATAGAAATAAGTCTCTACACCCCTCCTACTTCATTCTGACACCCATTAGCATCACTATCCGAGTCTCCAAAATCTGACTAATTTGACATCCCACCATCTCCCCCTTAGATTCATGCTACGTTCTAAGTATGTGGACCTCTCGCTAACTTCTAAATGGAACTATGATCACTTTACTCTAACAGAGCAAAAACTACTCTAGGAGTTAATCTGAATATACACTTCCTTTTATAGTCTAAGGCTCTCCCTTACCTAAAAGTCTAGTCCTCCACCTTTCTATCTCATATAGGGGCTGTATATATCATAAAACTATCATTTTCACTCTCATACTATCTCCCTTCCATTCACATCCTATACATGGTCTATATTAGTACAACAACTTATCGCTCTTTATTCCACACCATGGGATGTATCATCCCATTACTTATCTAATAAAACAAAACTCTAAATACATACTCCAATCAACTATCATTCTCCCGTCTAGGCTACTATATTTCTAACTTCATATTTCTGGCTCTAGGTTTATTCTACTACTAATGACTTACTACACAACATCTGTCGGGTGGCAAAACTACCAAAGAATCTAGGTACACACTTTCCCCTCTTACGGAACAATTAGTAACAAGGTTCTAGAAGAGAATCTAAGAGCACCTCACTGATAGAGAATTTGAGATTTACTACTTTTGGCACCCCAGATATGAGGTAAAGCAAGTGGAATTTGGGAAATACATAAATTTGGAGAATAAGTAGAGTTAAACTCTATCGCACGGTATTGAACATGAAAGAAGTGAAGTTTTTCCTAAGACACCTTATAGCCTTCCTCTCATAAGTGTGGCGCGCTTCACACCTATGAAAGAGACTCTACTTGATGCGGCTTTCAGACACCCTAGGACTCTTGAACTTGATGCTCTGATACCAAGTTTGTCACGCCTTGAGCCTAATCCCTGGACGTAACATGGGACCCAAGATCACAAGTGATCTCAAAATAACCCTCTGGCATTAGCATAACTTAAAAACTGAACAAAACATAAGAACAGAAGCTTAACTAAAGTAATGAGCAACTTGATCTGTCATTTAAATGTAAGTCAAAAAATGACAATTTGAATAACACTTAATATCTGACTTTATGTCTGAAAGCCTCTACTACTGACAAGCTGCTCGGACAATCCCTCAGCTAACTCTAAATACTGAAAATTGAATGAAAGAACTAAGATTCTAGAATGAATCTAACTCCAAGTCCTCGAAGGAGGAGGAATCACCAAGCTGGCTGGAGGTGTTGCTGATCTACTAGCCATGAATTTAGGAGAGGGCTACAGAATCTACATCATAATAGGATACAACACAAAAAAGTATGTGGTCAGTACTATGGAATGTACTGAGTATATGAGATATGCATATGTCATGATAAAATATACTTGAAAACGTGCTTAAAACTGAATTCATGTATAAATAGAAGAAATCATAAGTAAATATCAAAATTTGAACGTAAGTCATAAAGTAATAAGCCAAGCTACAAAATCGAATATCATATAACTTAAAATCTTAAAAATATTCATACGAGAGTTTCTAATAACCGATATAAACCATGATGAGCTACATAGAGTTCAGTATCATACACCCATACTGAAAAAGGTTGTCCTAACCGGCCAAGTTTAGAACCATATCATAATAGGATCCTGTCATAAGCCACAAAGGGCAACCTACGGTGGCAATGTAGTTTTGAACTTGGGTTATCTAGAACCCTCATCGCTTGGTGCTAAATACTACTCCAAAAATATACATATAGCTCATAACATACTTGTGACATATCTAATGCCAAAATTGATCATACCCACAATCAAATTGGTAAACCCGGATCATCATACCACTCACAAACCTTGGTTTTGAAAATAGTTCATGAGAATTAATGGAACGTTGGGATTTCATACAAATCATAAATATATTTTTGTGAGCCTAAGATCCATATCATGTCATGAATCATATGCTAACAATCATGTATTTGAAAACATGCCTTGTTCATCGTGCTTGTAGAAAAATCATGGAAAACTTACTCAACACTTGCATAGCTTTATAGATTTTAAAACTAAGGTTTTTGATTGAAAACATACCATAGGGTGAAATCATGCTAGAAATCATTCTCAATGCATGTTCTTTTGAAAACACTTAAGGAATCTCATATGAAACATGGGAAAAAGGTGAGAAACCATGAATTGATGCTAGTAAACTAAATTCATAACAATTTCACAAATTGGACAAGGGTTAGCCTTCAAATCATGAATAGAAAACCACTTATAAGAGTGAAGGAATCCCTTATTGAATACCCACATACATGAACTTGAAGCTTTCTTAACTTGGGACTTGAGGTTGAAGACTTGGAGATGAAACCCTAGGCCTTAGAGCTTGAGAGAAGAACCCATTTTCTTTCTTTTGGAGCTTGAATTGAAGGAATGAGGAGAAATCTAACTTAGTATGAATAAATACCCCTTTGAATAGGCCTAAAACGACTTAGTATAGGAGTTAAAAAGTGGGATAAAAGACTAATTTACCCCCATTGAATGAATTAGAAAAACTAAAATCGGAGGTTCTATGGATGGGTTGACGGGTCGTGGAATGGGTTGATGGGTCATCAACTCACTCGTGGAATTTAGAGAACTTGGTACCTCTCTGAAGGTGATTCCACATGTTACAAGATGGATCGACATTCAAAATGATGACCCATCAAGTAACTCGTGGAAACTAGGGAAGAAAAGCTGAATTTTGACAAACCACGGGTCACTCTGCGAACTATGGTTTTAGTCTACATGTCGTGGACCAACCAGTGGTTTTGATGGTGAAAATTTTAAGGTTTGGGTCTATTTTTACGAGTCACAGTACGAACCATAGTTCTATTTCACGGGTCCTCATCTCGTCCGTGGTTAGTGATAGTGTTGCAGTAAAATACCCATAATGTTTTACTCCAGACTCAAATTAATGCGCGATTGGTGGCGTTGGAGAGAAGACTCAAAAACCTATAATTTGGTGGATACTAGGACGCCTAACTCTTTATATTCTCGGAGAAATGGTCATTTGAATTTGACCCTAGTTTAGTCTTACATGAAAACTCATTTGGTTGAGGTGCTTGCAACTTAAATTGATGATAGGAGTTTCTTATGAACATGATTCACATCCAAAGCACTCACCACACTAGGGAAATGATCATTATACTAATTGAAAAGGTTTGGGTATTAGCTTAGGATTTTTGGGATGTTATAGCTAGGCTTGACTATATTGGTGTAACGACTGGGTCCGTCGTTATAGGTAGTCCAATCATGCTAAGTTTTAGAGTTAGAAAACTCCAAATTTGGGAGTTTGAAATTTTGGGCTAGGCTAGCCTCGGCCAATTTTAGAGCGAGGTGGAGTCTAGGGAAATTTGGGTAAGTATTGGGTTGGGTGTCTTGTTTTGAGCTAGTTTTCTATGTAGCCAAGATATAAAGGAGTCTGAGGGACTTTTCGGAATCGAATTCGGGTAAGTAGAACTCCCAGAATTGCGATTGACGTGAAGGGGTTATTTCAGATCGTCGGGGGAAGTAAGTGTATTGTAAAATGGGCAAATTTTGGAGATTTTTGGACATTCTGTCTGTGATGAGCGCAACGTCTCTACCATAGCGACCTCCGCTATAGCGGTGGAAAAGACTGCTATTGCGGAAGTCAAGGCGGTTAACACCGATCAGAACCACTATAGTGGAATGCTTTCGCTATAGCGGAGCGGGGACCGCTATAGTGGGCTCGATGAGAATTAATGCAGAAACATTCCCCAAAATTTTTAGTTTTCATAATTTTGTTTTGGGAGAAGGGCAAGGCGATTCCAGGCGATTTTCCTCCGTTTTCCATTATTTTTCTTCCCTAAGGTAAGGTTTCTACTCCCCAAACTTCGTACTACTTTTCCTACTTTGTAGAATTGCTAGGAGAGAACTTGGGGAAAGGTTGGAATAACCTAGGGATGGTAGAATCCGGGGAAGAAGGGGGATTCTAGGCATGAAAGTTCTTGGGTATTGTTAAAAATAAGGTTTATTGATCGCATGTTGTTAAATTATCTATTTTTATCCGTGAAATGATAGAACTAGGGGAATTAATGGCAGGAAACCCAGGAAAAAGGGTAAAATGATCATGGTTGGTCTGGGATTTCGGATTTGGTGTAATCAGGGTAATATGCAGGCCTTGTTTGTTAATTCAAGTACTTGTATGTTGTTTTAGACCAAGAACGAGAAAGGAATCTGGAACACGAGAAAGCTCGGGTTGAGTAGAGCTTGGATCATTTCGAGGTAGGTGATGGCTTATGATTCCTGTGAATGTTGTATATTTTTGTACTCTTATCTAAGTGTTTGTATGAATTACATTGCTTAGAGGAATTGTTTAGAATGTCTAAGGGTCCTATTTTACAGTCTGTGGATTAAACGGTGTGTTGCTTGTTTGTTTTACAAGTTATTTGTTCATTATTTGACTGTGGATTAATTGACATTCGGTTTGCTCGGGTACCACGCCTAGTACGGGAATACTAACATTTGGCTCGGGTACCACGCCTGGTACGGGTATAACAAATGGTTAGCTTGGGTACCACGCCTGGTACAGGATACTAACGGTTGGCTCGGGTACCACGCCTGGTACGGTTTTATTTTACTGCATCATTGTATTGATATTGTTGTATTGCATTGACTGTTATTGGTTCCATGAGTGGACCGGGATGTTTTATTGAAATGTGATATTTGTTGGTGGTGCTTGAGTGACCGGGAATTCTATTATATCTATTGAGTTGGCCTTGGATTAGGCCGGGTTGTCTGTTTAACACTTAGGTGTTGTTTAGAGGGGATCCCAGGGTGGGTTCGGGTTAGACGAAAAGGGATGGTTTATTGGTTATATGATTGTTGCTTACAGTTAGAAAGGGTGGATTTCATGCGGGAACAAGCTAGGTAGAGACTAGGTTGTTATCCTTGATTCCCCTATCCATGTTTCTACCCCAGTTGGAGAGTCTGTGATTGTGACTCATGTTTATCGTGACTGTTCTGTTGTGCTTAGGGGTTGCATACTTGGGTAGACTTGGTAATCCTGGATATGGCTGATTTTGATATTACCTTCGGCATGACCTGGCTGTCCCCTTATCATGTTGTGTTGAACTGTAACACCAAGACTGTGGCACTAGAGATTTTGGGTAAGGATAGACTAGAGTGGGAAGGTATATATAGGCCTAAGCCAGTTAAGGTCATATCATTCGTTCGGGCTAGGGAGCTAGTGGGGAGAGGGTGTCTAGCCTTCTTGGCTCATCTCTGGGAAGATAGTGTGGAGTCCCCATCTATTGAGTCAGTTCCAGTGGTTTCTGAGCTTCTAGAAGTGTTTCAAACGGATTTTCCTGGTATGCCTCCGTACAGGCACTCCTCCCATTTCCATTCCTCCGTATCGTATGGCTCCGGTAAAGTTAAGGGAACTTAAGACTCAGCTATAGGAACTCCTAGATAAGGGATTTATCTGACCCAGTGTGTCGCCTTGGGGTGCTCCTATTTTGTTTGTAAAGAAAATGGATGGTAGTATGCGGATGTGCATAGATTATAGGCAGTTGAACAAGGTGATCATCCGAAATAAGTACCCTCTACCCCGCATTGATGATTTGTTTGACCAGCTTTAGGGTGCATTGGTGTTTTCGAAAATTGACTTGAGGTCGGGATACCATCAGTTGAGGATTAGGCCTAAAGACATTCCTAAGACTGCTTTTCAGACTCGGTATGGGAATTACGAGTTCCTAGTAATGTTGTTTGGTTTGACTAATTCGCCGACAACATTCATGAGTTTGATGAATGAGGTATTTAAGTCCTATTTTGATTCCTTTATGATTGTGTTTATCGATGATATTTTGATCTACTCCAAGAGTAGGGAGGAGCATGCTAATCATCTTCGTATTGTGTTGGACATCTTGAGACGCCAGAAGCTTTATGTGAAGTTCACTAAGTGTGAGTTTGACTTAAGTTGCATTCTTGGGGCATATAGTGTCAGAACAGGGGGTGATGGTGGATTCCCAGAAGATTAAGGCAGTCAAGAGTTGGACCCTGCCTAGCTCTGTAATAGAGGTGAGGAGTTTTATTGGGCTCGCAGGGTACTACCGGAGGTTTGTTAAGGATTTTGTGTCTATTGCTAATCACCTGACCAGGCTGACACAGAAAGATATACCATTCGTGTGGTCTGACAAGTGCGAGAAGAGCTTTCAAAAGCTCAAGACACTTCTGACCACGGCTCCTATATTGTCCTTGCAAGTTGAAGGTAAAGACTTTATTGTTTACTGTGATGCTTCACATTCCTGTTTGGGTGCTGTGTTGATGCAGGATAGGAATGTGATAGCCTATGCATCTAGGCAGTTGAAGGTGCATGAGAGGAACTACCCGACTCACGACTTAGAGTTGGCAGCAGTGGTCCTTGCACTCAAGATTTGGAGACACTATCTTTATAGTGTCAAGTGTGAGGTGTTCACCGATCATCGCAGCCTGCAGCATGTGTTCACTCAGAATGATTTGAATTTGAGGCAGAGAAGGTGGATGGAGTTATTGAAGGACTATGATGTGACTATTCAATATCATCCGGGTAAGGCTAATGTGGTGGCAGATGCATTGGGCCGGAAGACAGTTAGCATGGGTAGTTTGCCTTGTTTGGGGTGTCCAAATGACCACTAGCAAGGGAAATTTGGGCCTTGGAGGCCAAGTTCATGCACTTGGGTGTTTCAGAACAGGGTGGGTTATTGGCCAGCATTTAGGTCAAAGCCACCTTCATAGAGGAAATAAAGGCCAAACAGTTTCAGGATCCAAAACTGAGTAAGCTTTGAGATAAGGTAATATTCGAGGAATCTAGGGATGTCACGTTAGACTCTGATGGAGTGATACATTTTAGAGAAAGGATTTGTGTTCCTCGAGTTGATGATATAATTCAGAAAATCTTGGTAGAAGCTCATGGTTTGCGGTACTCAATTCATTCGGGTGTGACTAAAATATACAGGAACTAGAGGCAACATTATTGCTGTCCCGGGATGAAAAGGGACATAGTCGACTTTGTGTCCAAATATCAGAACTGCCAGCAGGTAAATTATGAACATCAGAGACCTGCAGGACTACTTCAGAAAATGCCAATTCCAGAGTGGAAGTGGGAAAGGATAGCCATGGACTTTGTGGTGGGTCTTCCCAGGACATTGGGGAAGTATGACTCAATTTAGGTCATTGTTGACAGGCTGACCAAGTCCGCTCACTTTATTCCGGTCAGGGTAGATTACAATTTGTAGCAACTGGCTAAGATCTACGTGAATGAGATTGTGAGATTTCATGGGGTGCCGCTCTCCAATATTTCAGACAGGGGTACGTAGTTCACCTCTAAATTTTGGGGCAAGCTACATGAAGAGTTGGGTACACAACTCACTTTTAGCACAGTCTTCCATCCTCAGACTGATGGTCAGTCGGAGAGGACGATTCAAGTATTAGAAGACATGCTGAGAGCATGTGTGATGGACTTCGAGGGCTATTGGGACCAGTTCCTACCATTGTGCGAATTCTCATACAACAATAGCTACCACTCCAGTATTGACATGGCACCATTCGAGGCATTGTATGGGAGGAGCTGCAGATCACTGGTTGGGTAGCTTGAGGAAGGCGATGTAAAGCCTTTGGGCATGGAATTGGTAAAGGAAGTGCAAGAAAAGGTAAGGGACATCCAGGCCAAATTGTTGGCAGCCCAAAGCAGGCAGAAGGAGTATGCAGATCGCAAGGTCCGGGACATGGAATTTCAGGTTGGTGAACAGGTATTGTTGAAAGTGTCACCAATAAAGGGAGTTATGTGGTTTGGCAAGAAGGGCAAGCTTAGCCCTCGGCTTATCGATCCATTTGAGGTTCTTGAGATTGTGAGGCCAATGGCTTAGAAGTTAGCACTGCCACCAAGTTTGTCGAGCATCTATCCAGTATTCCATGTATCCATGCTTAAGCAATACCATGGTGATGGGGACTACATCATCAAGTGGGATTAGGTGCTTTTCGATAAGGATCTTCGTTATAAAGAGGAACCAGTCTTGATTCTTGCTCGGGATGTCCGGAGGTTGAGGAAAAAGGTGATTGATATGGTGAAGGTTCAGTGGAAGCATCATCCGGTTGAGGAAGCCACTTGGGAAATTGAGAAGGACATGCGGGACAAGTACCCTAATTTGTTTGAGGATTCAGGTACTACACTTTCTTTCCTTTAATTCCGTAATTTTGGGTTTGATCATTCGGGGACGAATGATGGATAAATTTGTATCTGTTGTAACGACCGGGTCCGTCGTTATGGATAGTCCAATCGTTCCAAGTTTTAGAGTTAGAAATCTCCGGGTTTGGGAGTTTGAAATTCTGGGCTTGGCTAGCCTCGTCCAGTTTTAGAGTGAGGTGGAGTCTAAGGGAAATACAGGTAAGGATTGGGTTAGGTTTCTTATTTTGAGATAGTTTTCCACGTAGCCAAGACATAAAGGAATCCAGGGGACTTTTTGAAATTGAATATGGGTAAGTAGAACTCCTGGAATAGCGATTGACGTGAAGGGGTTGTTTCGGATCGTCGGGGGAAGCAAGTGTGTTGTAAAATGGGCAAATTTTGGAGATTTCTATACATTCTATCCATGACGAGCGGAATGGCTCCACCGTAGCGACCTCCACTATAGCGGTGGAAAAGACCGCTATAGTGGAAGTAAAGTCAGTCAACGCGGGTTAGAACCGCTATAGCGGGACTGCTATAGTGGAGCAGAGACAGCTATAGCGGGCTCGACGGGAATTAATGCAGAAACATTCCCCAAAATGTTTAGTTTTTACAATTTTGTTTTGGGAGAAGGGCAAGGCGATTCCAGGCGATTTTCCTTTGTTTTCCATTGTTTTTCTTCCCTAAGGTAAGGTTTCTACTCCCCAAACTTCGTACTACTTTTCCTACGTGGTAGAATTTCTAGGAGGGAACTTGGAGAAAGGTTGGAATAACCTAGGGATGGTAGAATCCGGGGAAGAAGGGGGATTTTAGGCATGAAAGCTCTAGGGTATTGTTAAAAACAAGGTTTATTGATCGCATGTTGTTAAATTATCTATTTTTATCCGTGAAAATGATAGAACTAGGGGAATTAATGGCGCAAAACCCGGGAAAAAGGATAGAATGATCATGGTTGGTCTGGGATTTGGGATTTTGTGTAATCCGGGTAATACGCAGGCCTTGTTTGTTAATTCAAGTACTTGTATGTTGTCTTAGACCAAGAACGAGAAAGTAATCTGGATCACGGGAAAGCTCGAGTTGAGTAGAGCTTGGATCATTTCGAGGTAGGTGATGGCTTATGATTCCTATGAATGTTGTATATTTTTGTACTCTTATCTAAGTGTTTGTATGAATTACATTGCTTGGAGGAATTGTTTAGAATATCTAAGGGTCCTGTTTTACAGTCTGTGGATTAAACGGTGTGTTGCTTGTTGGTTTTACAAGTTGTTTGTTCATTATTTGATTGTGAATTAATTGACATTCAGTTGGTTCGGGTACCACGCCTGGTACGAGTATACTAACGGTTGGCTCGGGTACCATGTCTTGTACGGGTATAACAAATGGTTAGATCGGGTACCACGCTTGGTACGAGATACTAACGGTTGGCTCGGGTACCACGCCTGGTAAGAGTTTATTTTACTGCATCATTTCATTGCTATTGTTGTATTGCATTGACTATTATTAGTTCTGTGAGTGGACTGGGCTATTTTATTGAAATGTGATATTTATTGATGGTCCTTGAGTGATCGGGAATCCTGTTATATCTATTGAGTTGGCCTTGGATTAGGCCGGGTTATCTATTTAACACTTAGGTGTTGTTTAGAGGGGATCCCAGGGTGGGTCCGGGTTAGAAGAAAAGAGATGGTTTATTGGTTATATGATTGTTGCTTACAGTTAGAAAGAGTGAATTTCATGCGGGAATAATCTAGGTAGAGACTAGTAGTCTAGGGGTGCCTGTTGACTTGTTGAATGTCTTCCGTACTTATACTTGATTTGTTGTACTAATTATACACTATTTTTATTTGGAACTGGCTAATGATCCTACCAGTACACAGTGGTGGTGTATTGATACTGCACTTGATTTTCTTTTTGTGAGTACAGGCAATATTCCAGCGGTTGAGACGCGACCTCATCTGTAGTATCGGCGTTTTCAGACTTCAAGGGTGAGCTGCTTCGATCGAGTTGCCTTGAATCTATCATTAGAGTTGTAGCCCACTTGTTTTGGGATTAAACTATTTCCTTATTTTGGAGTTGCATCCCCGTATTCTATAGATTGGTAGATTGCTTGGTACTGCGACTTTCAGATTCTAGGGGGTAATTTCCGCAGGTTTATATTAATGAAGTGGTTTTGTTATTATTGTTTTGCTAGTTTAATTTCCGCACTTTGGTTTTGAGATGTTAGAATGGTTAAGTTCGGGAAAGTGATTGTTCGCTCACCCGGGGGGATTGGGTGAGTGCCACTCACGGCGGTCTGGGTCGTGACAATTGGTCAGTAAAGAATGAATTGCTTAGCCCAAGAAGGTCTTCTTGGCATAATAGGTAAAATAGAATTGTCTACTTGCAAATCTTGTCTAGCTGAAAAAACTGCAAGAAAACCATTTGGGAAAGGCATAAGAGCTGATACTCTATTGTAATTAATTCACTTTGACATTTGTGGTCCAATAAATGTAAGAAAAAGACATGATGTTATTTACTTCATCATTTTTATTGATGATTTTACTCAATTTGGTCATGTATATTTGATTTCTCACAAAGCTGAAGCTTTGAACTGCTTCATTAAGTTTATGAATTTAGTTGAGAATTAATTGGATAAAAAGCTCAAAGCTTTAAGAATTGATCGAGATAAAGAGTATTTGTCTGATGAGTTCAAACGATTGTGTGGTAAAAAAAGACAGTTAACTACTCCCTACACTCCACAACAAAATGGTGTTGCGGAATGATGAAAAAGAACCTTATTAGAAATGGTTAAGTCAATGATGGCACAAGTAAAATTGTCGATTACCTACTGGGGTGATGCTTTGCTCACTGCTATATTTGTGCTTAATTGTGTCCCTTCTAAGTCAGTTACAATTATGTCATATGAGTTATGGACTAAACGAAAGCCCGATTTGAGTATTTTAAAGCCTTAAGATTGTGCTGGTTTTATCCATAATCCTTTTTTCCGATATAAAAAAATTGATCTAAGGGAAAAAAGTGTATCTTTCTTTATATGATACTCTGAACAGTCTAAGGATTACATGTTCATAGGTGAACAAGATAGTGACACTATAACTGAAGTTGAGTCACGTGATGTTACATTCATAGAGAATAATTTTCTTAAGCAGGGCGAGATAGGCCAAGACTTGTATCTTTATGAAACTACGGACCAGACTATTTTTGCTATCGACATTTAAATAAATTTGAGTGAGAGTCATTTTGATGATAATGGATTAGTTCCTATTCCCACAGATACACCATCTAAATCGAATTCTTTTGATATTGTTGGTCCGAGTGGGAGTAACTTACCAATTGATAAATCAATTTATCAATCTCAACATCGATCAACATGTCATCCACAACTTCTCCATCATTGATTTAGAATTGAAAGGGAAGCGTTTATAAGTACTCCAATAACGAATACCCATAAAATATAAATGAGGCTCTTACATTCCCCGCTAAAGAAAAATAGTTAAAAGCAATAAATGAGGAGATAGAGTCAATGAAATCTAACCAAGTGTAGAAATTAGTTGATCTACCTATAGGCCGAAAAGCTCTTGGAAATAAGTGGATTTTCAAAATCAAGCGTAGGGTCGATGATAGTATCTAAAGATTTAAAGCTCGCCTAGTGGCTAAAGGGTACAAACAACAGGAAAGAATCGATTGTGAAAAAACCTTTTTACCTGTTATACGCTTTGCTTCAATATGACTAATTTTATCAATAGTGGCTATGTTGAATCTTGAATTGCATCAAATGGATGTGAAAACTATATCTCTCAATGGAGAACTAGAATAGAAAATTTATATGGAATAACCTGTAGGTTTTGTGAAGAAAGGCGAAAAACATAAAGTATGTCGATTTCCTAGGTTAATTTATGGCCTTAAACAATCTTCTAGATAATGGTATTTACGTTTCCATAATGCGATCATATCGTATGGATTCATTATGATTCATGAAGATCATTGTGTGTACATTAAAGGATCTAAAGATAAGTTTGTAATCTTATCATTGTATGTAGACAACATACTTATAGATGTAAGTGACATCAAGTATGTAAAAGAAACAAAATTTAAAATAAAACTTAAGAAAGTAAGTCTTTTTAATATAGAAAAAGAACATTTACAAAATTTGAATACAGTAAAACCCTTTCAACTTGAATATAATCCTCCCTAGGAACTAGTCTAAACAGGTACAAGAGCTCTACAGGAGAAAATACAAGTACGAAAAGAAGACACAACTTTCACCATGAAAATGAAGAGTAGAAGCTGTTGGAGATCACCATCGTCCTATACCTATGATATATCACTGATCCTGCAACTAGACTATACCCAAAAGGTATAGCAAGAGTATCAGTACAAACAACACATACTGATAGGCATCATCGGTCAACCCGAATCATATAAGAAATCAAGAAAAATATGCAATAAGATACGAGAAATCCAGTCTTTCATCATCCACCTTTACTTTAGTACTATTACCGCTACAACCTATACGTTCTTCCTATACGTTCTTCCCTAAATCTTTCTACTCTATTCCGCTACCAACTCCACCAATTACAGATTCCCGCCCTTCCATCCTGGCCATATAACTAACAATGTAGAGTCTCTCCAGTCGCCCTCGACACTAAATCTTCCTAAGTCACACTTAATGCTAGACTTTCCAAGTCTCACTTAATACTAGGATTTCCCAAGTCACCCTTAATACTAGACTTCCCAAGCCATACTTAATACTAGACTTTCCAAGTCACAATTAATACTAGACTTCCCAAGTAACACTTAATACTAGACTTCCTAAGTCACACTTAATACTAGGACTTCCATACTTAATATTAGACTTACCAAGTCACACTTAATACTAGACTTCCTAAGTCACACTTAATACTAGGACTTCCCAAGTCACACTTAATACTAGGACTTCCCAAGTCACCCTTAATACTAGACTTCCCAAGTCACACTTAATACTAGACTTTCTAAGTCACACTTAATACTAGACTTCCCAAGTCACACTTAATACTAGACTTCCCAAGTCACACTTAATACGACTTTCCAAGTCACACTCAATACTAGACTTTTCAAGTCACCCTGTTCCACCAATTCTGACAGCTAAGTCCAGAAACGGACTACCATCACTTATTCAGGTCAATCACTCTGACTCAACAGCCTGAAGTACATTCACTACACAATAATTAAACCATATGTATTATGTTACCATTTGAAAATACATGTATCGCCTATGGATCCCTAAGACAACTTTAAGTGTTTAACATGCCATTCCTAGTCTACACAAGGACCACCCCACATTTAAGTACAACTACCGGCCTCTCATGAACCAATATGTATATCAAGTAATACTAAGTCCTGACCCTCTCAGGAAACCAACATGTAATGAATATCACTAAACGATATGTCCAGTTTACTCAAGGAACCAACACACATATAGCATTTAATCCTATTATCACACCCCGAGGCTATCCCCCTAGATGTAACATGAGACCTAGGATCACAAGTGAACCTAATCTAACCCTAAATCTGGCATATCGCAAGCATACTGAGATAACTCTAAACAAATGGAAGCATAACTGAATAAAGCATATAATCTAAAAGAATTCAACTGAGAATATCTGAACAAATAATTGTCTGAGAAGTAGAACAACCCAAATCATTTGAGTCTGACTCTATGTCTGAAAGCCTCTAATACTAATAAGTTGCTGGTATAAGTCCCCTGCTAACTCTAATATACTGAAAGTAGGACTAAACCAGCTAAATCAAAAAGCAAAAAAAATATCCTCGGATGATGAGGACTCACCACCGACTGTCACTAAAGTGGCATTGGGACAGACTAATAACGCGGCTGAATCTGAGAACCTGAACGTGCATCATAATAGGATGCAACATATAGAGTATGTATCAGTACTTAGAATGTACTGAGCATGAGAGATATGCAAGCTGACTATATATGTAAACATGCTAAAATATTGATAATCTATAAAACTGAACTATACTGTAGTACATAGGCCCAAAACATAGTCATGCATAAAAGAGCTGAAATGCAAGAGAAATCTAAAAACATACCAGAATTTGATAACAAAATCTAAGCTGAGGGCCTGAGGTACTTTACTGAACTAATACTATGGGAAAATACTACAATTAAGGGCTAAGTTCTTGATTTCTCAAAATCCTTTTAAAAATCCATGAAGGTCAATATAAGCAATATATACTTCATTAAAACAGAATTAAAATCATATATGAAACATATTGTTCAAATTCTATAACAATCTACATACAAGGCAAGAACCCTAGTTTCTAGATTCATGAAAGTCGCTGTAAAAATCTGAGATTTTTGGGCATAAAGTCAAACTAAACCCTTATGGAATACCTACATACCTGGTATAAGGAGATTCTTCAAGAAAATCTAAAGTTGAAGCTTGGAGTAGAAAGCCCTAGGTTTGGATGGAGAGAAGAATCGCTTATGTTCTTCTTGAAACTGACTTGGGAGAAAATATGACTTTATTTGGGGTTTTTGACTTAGTAAAATAAGTCTAGGGCTATTTATAGTCAGAGCTAATATAAGAAGGAAAGGTCTAAAATACCCCCGAGGAACTAAATTAAAAACTTTTGGAAAATTCGTGACTCGGTTCCACGGACAGGTTCCACGGTTCGTGAAAGCTTCCATGACTCGTGGAACCCTATCGTAGTTTATGAGCTTTTATTCCTGACTGCGAGTTTGATAACCATGAGCCAGGTTCACGGCTCATGAAACAATCCATGGCTGTGGAACCTGCTCGTGGTTCCTGAGGGATTTGATGACCCTCAGGTCTGAGTTCCACCAGTGGAATCCACGACTCCTAAACTATTCCACGGTCCATGGTTCTAAATCATGAACTTGACCCCAAACTTGCTAGCCTCTGACTGATTTCCACGGAGGCTTTCCATGACCCATGAACCTTTCTACGGTCCATGGAAACCATCCGTGGTTTTGACTGAGACTTGGAAAATTTTATTTTCTTATTTTTCTGAGGTGGTCTAAGCTTGGAAGTTCTGGGGTATTACAATATCCCCCCTTGGGATCATTCATCCTCGAATGAATATTAACAAGATGAGCTTGGGATGGGAAAGAGATGCAATCCCTACCAACTGAGTACTAGAAGCTGATATCTGGATGAATTGAGTTCTAAGGACATAAAAACATGCTGGAAATGCAGGAATAGCTGAGGAAACATAACACTGAGACTGAGATGCATGATAAGGCTGAGAAACTAAAAAGGAACTATTACCTCAAGCTGAATCTGGATCGGAAGGGAAAAGGTGTGGGTACTTTGTCATCATGGCTGCTTCTGCTTCCCAAGTAGCTCCCTCAACTAACTGGTTCCTCCAAAGAACTTTTACTGAAGTGACTTCCTTGTTTCTCAGCCTATGAATCTGATGATCAAGAATCTGAACTGGGACTTCTTCGTAAGAGAGACTATCCTTCAAAACCATGCTTTCTAAGGGCACAACTAAAGTTGGATCACCAATGCATTTCTTCAACAAGGATACATGAAAGACTTGGTGCACTGCTGCTAAGTTTGTGGGCAACTCTAACTCATATGCCACTTTGCTAACTCTCTTCAAAATCCTTTAAGGGCCTACATATCGGGGACTAAGCTTCCCCTTCTTACTGAACCTCATCACCCCCTTCATGGGTGACACCTTCAGAAAAACCCAATCATCAACCTCAAATTCTAGCTCTCTTCTCCTTACATCAGCATAGGACTTCTGACGACTTTGAGCCGCCTTCAACCTTTCTCTAATAAGATGAACTTTTTCCATAGTCTCATGGACTGAATCTGGACCTATAATAGCTATTTCACCTACCTCAAACCAACCTATAAGTAATCTAAACCTCCACCCATAAAGTGCTTTATACGGAGCCATCTAAATGCTAGAGTGAAAACTGTTATTATAGGCAAACTCTATAAGAGGCAAGTGCTCATCCCAATTATCCTTAAAGTCGATAACACAAGCCCTCAAAATATTTTCTACGATCTGAATGGTACGCTCTGCCTGTCCATCTATCTGCAGGTAAAATATTGTGCTAAGATTAACCTGAGTACCAAGACCCTTCTGAAATGATCTCCAAAACTGAGATGTGAATTGAGTACCCCTATTTGAGATGATGGATAAGGGAACTCCGTTCAACCAGACTATCTCCCAGATGTAGAGTCTGGAATAATCCTTTGTTGAATTGGTAGTCTTGATAGCCAAAAAGTGGGCTGAGTTAGTCACCCTATCTACAATCACCCAAATAGAATCATGCTTCCTACGAGTACTAGGTAAGTCTGTAATAAAGTCCATATTGATTACCTTCCACTTCCAAGTGGAAATTTCCATCTACTGAGTCATACCATTTGGTCACTGATGTTCTACCGTCACTTGTTGATAGTTGGGACACTTCGCCACAAAATCAGCAATTTCCCTCTTCATACCATTCCACCAATAGACTTTTCGTAGGTCACGGTACATCTTAGTAGCACCAGGGTGGATGGAATACCTGGAGCTATGAGCCTCTATCAAAATTTGTTGCCTCAAATCACCTACATTAGGAACACATAACCGACCCTGATAACGAAGTACACCATCTCCCCCTTAGGAGAAGACCCCTACTCTCTGCTGCTGGACAATACCTTTTAGCTGAAGTAAGATGGGATCACTGTCTTGCTTTTCCTTCACCTCGGCTACCAAGGAAGACTCTGACCCATTCTGAACAATGACACCACCTTCTGATGAATCTATGAGGCGAATCCCTAACCGAGAAAGCCTGTGAACATCCTTGGCTAATTCCTTCTTTCCTTTCTCCACCTATGACACACTACCCTTGGACAACCTTCTAAGTGCATCATCTATTATATTAGCCTTACCTAGATGGTAAAGCACACTCATGTCATAGTCCTTGAGAAGTTCTAGTCACCTTCTCTGTCGAAGATTCAACTCCTTCTGCGTGAACACATACTGAAGGCTCTTATGGTCAGAAAACACATCTACTTGGACACCATACAAGTAGTGTCTCCAAATCTTTAAGGCAAATACCACTTCTGCTAACTCAAGATCATGAGTCGGGTAATTTCTCTCATGAACCTTAAGTTGTCTGGAGGCATGAGCAATGACTTTAACATGCTGCATCAGAACATAACTGAGTCCAACTCTGGATGCATCACAGTATACTATGAAACCATCTGAACCCTCTGGTAGAGTCAAAACTGGGGATTTTTGGTCAACCTAGTTTTCAACTCTTGGAAGTTTTTCTCACACTCATCTGACCACTGAAACTTGACCTTCTTCTGAGTCAGCCTAGTCAATGGAGAAACTATGGATGAAAACCCCTCAACAAATCTCCTGTAGTAACCAGCCAAACCCAAAAAGCTCATAATGTTTGTCAGAGAAGTGGGTCTAGGCCATTTCTTGCCTCTATCTTCTGAGAATCCACTCGGATGCCCTCCTTAGACACCACATAACCCAAAAAAGTGACGGACTGTAACCAAAACTCACACTTACTAAATTTGGTGAATAACTGACAATCCTTGAGAGTTTGCAGCACCACTCTCAAATGATTAGCATGCTCCTTCTTACTCGGTGAGTATACTAAAATATCGTCTATAAAGATAATAACGAACATGTCCAAATACTGCTTGAACACCATATTCATCAAGTCCATAAAAGCTACAGGAGCATTCGTTAGTCCAAAAGACATAACCACAAATTCATAGTTACCATACCGAGTTTTAAAGGCTATCTTCAGGATGTCACACTCTCTAACTTTAAGCTTATGGTAACCGGATCTGAGGTCGATCTTGGAGAAATAGCTGGCACCCTGAAGCTGGTCGAACAAGTCATCAATCCTGGGGATAGGATACTTATTCTTGATTGTGACTTTGTTCAAATAACGGTAGTCTATGCACATCTTGAGGGAACCATCCTTTTTACGCATGAAGAGAAATGGGGCACCCCATGGAGAGATGCTAGATTTGATGAAACCTTTATCTAGGAGGTCCTTAAGTTGTTCTTTCAAATTCTTAAGCTCAGCTGGAGCCATTATGTACGAAGGAATAGGTATGGGCTGCGTATCTAGAAGAAGCTCTATCCCAAGGTTGATCTCCCGCTTAGGAGGGACTCCAGACAGATCTTTAGAAAACACCTCTGGAAACTCATTAACTACTGGAACTGACTGGAAAGGTGGGGTTTCAGACTCAGAATCCTTAACCCGAACTATATGGTAGATGTAACCCTTTGAGATCATCTTCTTAGCTTTGAGGTAAGATATGAAATGACCTTTTGATATTGGAGGGCTACCCTGCCATTCTAATATAGGCTCATCTAGAAACTAGAATTTAACGACTCTAGTTCTGCAGTCGACTGAGGCATAGCAGGCATGTAGCTAATCCATGCCGAGAATGACATCAAAGTCGGTTATATCTAACTCTACTAAATCTGCTGAGGTGACTTTATGAAGGACTGAAACTGGGCAATCTCTATACACCCTCTTAGCTAGGACTGACTCACCAATTGGAGTGGAGACTGGGATGGGTTTTAAGAGTTTTTCAGGACTAACTCCAAATTTACATGCAACATACGGGGTTACAAAAGATAGGGAAGCCCCTGGGTCTAACAAGGCATAAACATTAAGGGAGAAGACTGATAACATACTAGTGACTATATCTGGTGAACTCTCCTGATCCTGACGTGAAGACATGGCATAGAGACGGTTCTGACGCTGACCGCCACCTGTGCTGGAAGTAGTACTATGCTGAGCTGTGCGACCTGATGAAGTGGTAGACTGAGCTTTGTTACCTCCATGTCCTTTCCTGGTAGAAAGGCACTCTTTCAACCTATGGCCGAGCTGACCACACCCAAAACACCCCTCTCTGCTAGCAAGACACTCACTTGGATGATTTTTACCATACTTGGGGTAGGATGGAAAAGTGCGGTTACTTGGAACACTGCCTTGTGACTTAGATCCTTCTGCTCTATTTTTCTAATCCTGTCGAGGCCTGGGATATGGATCACTAGTTGATGAAGGTGTTGGGGCTGAAGACCTCTGTTGAAACTATGAGCGATTTCCACCGCCCGACCTCTGCTGAGAATATTCATAGTTGCCTGTCCTAGCCTTCTTTCTTACTATCCTTAGCCATCTCCTTAAGCTTATCTTCTCAACCTACTGAGCATGGGTTATCAGTCTAGAGATATTTATATCCCCTAATAGGATAGCATTCCTGCACTCTATTTTCACCAAGTCGGATACCCCATACAAGAACTTGCCCATTTGTGCCCTCGAATCGGCCACCATAGATGGGGCATACCTGGAAAGCTGAGTGAACTTCAACCCATATTCCTAGACCAACATCGCTCCCTGTCTCAAATTCATAAACTCTTGGGCCCTAGCCTCTCTCAACTCCCTCGTGAAGAACCTGTCCAGAAAATCTCCAGTAAAATAATCCCATGTCACAGGAGTTGCATTGACATCCCTGTTGTATTTCCACTGAGTGAACCAAATATGAGCCACATCCTTGAGTTGATAGGATGCTACCTCAATGCTATCAGTACCAGTCACTTGCATTACCTCAAGAATCTTCTTGATCTCATCGATGAAATTTTGTGGGTCTTCACCAACCTTTGACCCTAGAAACTCCGGCAGATTCATGCGAACTAAATCTCGAACTTGGGTTGCAGTTGATCCACCATTTTGGTTTGCAGGAACTGGGGCCTGCTGAATAGCCTGATTGGCTACAGTTTGAGCCAATAACTGGATCACATTATGGAACTCCGTATTCATAACCTCGTGGTTTGGGGCTAGAGGATTAGCGTTAGCATTGCGGGCATTAGCTCTGCGAGAAAAAATGATCTAAATGCATAACGAATGGATTAGAGAGGAGAAACTGAACTAAACTTTATCACACGATAAAGATAGTGAAAAAAGTGAAGTTTTTTCTTAAAACACCTCGTAGCCTCTCCCTCATAAGTGTGGCGCACTTCACACCCATGAAAGAGACTCTACTTAGTGCGGCTTTCAGACACCCTAGGACTCTTGAACCTGATGCTCTGATACCAAGTTTATCACACCCCGAGGCTAGCCCTCTAGACGTAACACAGGACCTAGGATCACAAGTGACCCCAAGCTAACCCTAAATCTGGCATATCGCAAGGGTATTCAGATCACTCTAAGCAAACGGAAGCATAACTGAATAAAGCATATAATCTAAAAGAATTCAACTGAGAATATCTGAAAAAATAACTATCTGAAAAGTAGAACAACCCAAATCATCTGAGTCTGACTCTATGTCTGAAAACCTCTAATACTGATGAGTTGTTGGGACAAGTCCCCTGCTAACTCTAAAATACTGAAAGTAGAACTAAACCAGCTAAATCAAAAAGCAAGAAAATTATCCTCGGATGATGAGGACTCACCACCGACTGTCGCTGAAGTGGCATTGGGACGGACTAATAATGCGACTGAATCTAAAAACCTGAACCTACATCATAATAGGATGCATCAATACTTGGAATGTACTGAGCATGAGGGATATGCAAGCTGACTATATATGTAAATATGCTAAAATACTGATAATCTATAAAACTGGACTATACTGTAGTACATAGGCCCAAAACATAGTCATGCATAAAAGAGCTGAAATGCAAGAGTAATCTGAAAACATACCAGAATTTGATAACAAAATATATGTTGAAGGCCAGAGGTACTTTACTGAACTAATACTATGGGAAAATACTACAATTTAGGGCTAAGTTCTTGATTTCTCAAAATCCTTGTAAAAATCCATGCAGTTCAATATAAGCAATATATACTTCATTAAAACAGGATGAAAAATCATATATGAAACATATGGTTCAAATTCTATAACAATCTACATAAAAGGCAAGAACCCTAGTTTCTAGATTCATGAAAGTCACTGTAAAAGTCTGAGATTTCTAGGTATAAGGGCGAACTAAACCCTTACTGAATACCCACATACCTGGTAGACGGATATTCTTCAAGAAAATCTGAAGTTGAAGCTTGGAGGAGAAAGTCCTAGGTTTGGATGGAGAGAAGAATCACTTATGTTCTTCTTGAAACTCACTTGGGAGAAAATATGAGTTTTTTTTGGGGGTTTTGACTTAATAAAATAAGTCTAAGGTTGTTTATAGTTGGAACTAATTTAAGAAGGAAAGGTCTAAAATACCCCTAAGGTCTAAATTAAAAATTATTGGAAAATTCGTGACTCGGTTCCACGGACAGGTTCCACAATTCGTGGAAGCTTCCACAACTCATGGAACCCTGTCGTGGTTCCTGGGCTTTTATTCCTGACTGTGGGTCTGATAACCACGAGCCAGGTTCACGGCTTGTGAAACCATCCATGGCTCGTGAAACCATCCACGGCTCATGGAACCTGCTCGTGGTTCCTAAGGGATTTGATGAACCTCAGGTCTGAGTTCCACGAGTGGAATCCACGACTCGTGGACTATTCCACGGTCCGTGGTTCCAACTCATGAACTTGACCCCAAACTTACTGGCCTCTGACTGAGTTCCATGGAGGCTTTCCATGACCCGTGAACCCTTCCACGGTCTGTGGAAACCATCCGTGGTTCCAACTGAGACTTCAAAAATTTTATTTTCTTATTTTTCTGAAGTGGTTCTAAGCTTGGAAGTTCTGGGGTATTACACCCGTACTAGGTGTGGTACTCGAGCCAACCATAATAGAACTTGTACCAGGCGTGGTACCCGATCCAACTGATATAAAACCTGTACCAGGCGTGGTACCTGAGCCAACTGATAGATATTCTGTATCAGGCGTAGTACATGAGCCAACCAATGAATCTATACCAGGCATGGTACCCGAGCCAACCAAATAATCACAGACATCACAGTAATTACAATCAAAATGAATACAGACCGCACTTGTAAATACCAACAAGCATAAAGATAAACAGTTCATAGGATATAATTGGCAGTTAAGACATCTCTAACACTTATTCCTTTTTCCCGGAACACACATGGTGCAAGAATACCAAAAATTAGTTATAATGCACACATCATGAAATTGGATTCATTAACCATCACTTACCACAACAAACATAATTCATTATTCTGTCACGACCCGATTTCTCGGTCATGATGGCACCTACAACCCCCGGTAGGTGAACCCATCCCTGTAGCCCAGAACAGTTAGTAATGGGCTACTATCTAACAATTAAGAGAACAAAACGAATAAAATAGATAACAGGTTTATAAATATATACATATGCGGAAACTAAACCAACCCCCAAGACCTGGTATCATAGTACAGAGCCAAACTACATACATGGAGTACAAGTAACCAAAACTATATATACAGATGTCTCTGAATGGAAATAGAGTACATGAATCAAAAGATAAACTAAAGCTAAGCTCCGATCGCCAAGAGCTCACCCTCAGCCTGAAGTAGTCCTCAACAGATCTCCAAGCACGAATCTCAATGATCTACCGGCGATGGCTCACACTAGGATCTGCACCCAAAGACTTGAAGGGGGGTAGGGACGTAGCACCAAAATGCGAAGCATAACGGTACAGTAGGTATACTTAGGCCGACTGGGCACATATTAGAAATACAAGAGCCAGTAATAGACAGAAATAGAAGCAATAGTCACCAGAAATTACAACGAAAGGTACCAGGAACCTAGCCAGAGGGCGAACTTCAATGCAAACACCAGATTGAGGCTAGTTAAGAAGAATATAAGCACCAAAGGCACAGTGAAAGTAAGAATCAACGCACCTAGGGATCTTGCAACCCACACAGTGGTCCTTATTACAAAATAAGTATCACAGAATGGACAGGAGCAGTCTCAATATACGGTAACCTCACAGTGTAAGAGAGAAGAGAGAAAGATAATAATAGGCATGCAAACATGAATCAAACCCAAATATCTAGGACACATCTCAATCCACGAAAATACAGTCTCAGCCAGTAAATCATCTCTACTCTCACCCCTAATAGAGCAACAACTCTGTAAGTAAATAGCAAAGAAGTCTACCTACAGTCCTTCGCGCCGCAATACACAGAGGGAAACAACAAGTGAAAACAAACCCTCCGGCATCCCATACTACCGGAGCGTACAATCAGCAAACAGCAAACAAGGGTGGAACCTCGAACCATGAATGATATGATGCATGAATATCTCAAGTGCCATAGTATCTCTGTATGTACCTCCTCCGGCGCCGATCCGGCCCAGCAGGTAGGTTCCATGGAAGGACTCTGCCCGTATACCTCTACTCCCCCGTATACCCCTCTTCCGGCACACACAGCCCGTAGCCCCTGGCCCGGATAGCAAGGTCCATGGAGGTCCCCGACCCCATACCAAATCTC